>BCJC01000007.1:1430114-1755128 GCA_001600175.1 Erythrobasidium yunnanense
ACGGCTTCTAGGTGCGCGAAAGCGAAAAAACGTTGAGAGTCTGACAGGCGGAGTTAGGCTGACACGCCGTAACCGGTTTCACCACAACAGCGGCAACAGCTTCAACATCAAGGTAAATCTACTCTATCTCTTCATAGGGAACTCCTCTGATCTTTTGTTCAATACAAAGCTCCCCCTATCTACATTGAAAGTCAAGCAAGGCACTCCTAGAGTATTTGAAGATAACACAGCCAAGAGCGGCAAGCCTGTTCATCGCAACTTCTGTGGAGACTGCGGCTCAGCTCTATGGACCAACACCGATTCTGATCCAAGTATCACTTTCCTCAAAGTCGGCCCTCTCAGCATTGTGGACAAAGTCAGGATGGATGTAGAGATCTTCTGCGAGAACGCTTCTCCCAACACTTTGAGGTGTGCCGAACGCCATACTAGATGACCGTGCCAAGAGCTGAAGGGTCGACTTCGCAGGTCTACAACTACCCATCTCGACTCGAAACTCCAGCCTTTCAAGGGATGAACGTAAAGCACGATACTAGCAGTGTTAGCGTGTCAAAATATGTCAGCAAATTAGCACAGCATCACCGCACGACCTTTCAAGGGTTTCTCATTCTAGCACGATCTGTGGAGAATATGGTATGTTAGCAGCATCGCATTATCTTAGCATCAATCTTATATGATCGCAAGAATCATCAACTTCGTCTGGTTTCGTCTGGTCTTGTCTTGTCTTGCCATGCTTCGAGCTCGAAGCAGCTTGAGTTAGCCTCCCAGTTGCACCAGACCGTCAGCCAAGCAGCATCAAAGTAGCACAGAAGTTTGTCGTATGCATTGCAGATTGCATTCTCTTTTATCGAGTGCCTCGTATGTCCCTGACTAAACTTTTCCTCGCGGCAGACGGCCAGGTTTCCGCTTAAAGTCTGTTCTTGGTGAGGAGATCGTCCATAGACTCGAGGACACGGGTCTTCATGGTCAGCTCTCCCTCTCTGACCCATACGCTGCAGTCATAAAACGCGTCAGAATACAATGTAGGAACTTGTCTTGAGGGTGTCGAAGCTTACCGCGGATCGTAGTACTGCAAGAGCCGACAATCAGTCAGGACAAAGATGCGAGGTGATTGAGATGTAGCTTACCTTCTTGTTTGGCTTGTCGGCACCTGTTGTTTGATAGAGCGAGCCCGGTCAGCCATGTTCAGAATAAGTTTCGTATTATCGGACGAAACGCCGGCTTACCGTCTGGGTTTCCGACTTGGGTAGCGACGTAGTCTGCCTTCTTCTTGAAATAGTCTCTGAATCCGACCATGTAGCCCCTGCGAATATAGGTTGTCAGTCTCAGGCCCTGACCAGACATGCCCCTAAGGCGAGCCGACCCACCACTGGGTGTCTGTGTCAATCTGTGTTGTTGACGTACGCGATAGTCAGCATGCTATACAATGGCCTGTCTATGCCGTAGAGCTCGACTCACGTTCATCTTGACGACTCCGGCCTTGACAGCGGTAGTGATCTCGCTCTTGGTAGATCCGGAACCACCGTGGAAGACCAAGAAGACGGGTCTGTCGTCGTCGGTCTTGAGCTGGTCCTTGACGTAAGCCTGGTGCTTCTGGAGGAGCTCTGGCTGGAGCTTGACGTTTCCGGCTGTGCGTCACAAATTACCCATACATCAGCTAAACGGAAGAGAGGAAGAGGGAAGAGAGAGAAGGGATGCGACGCACGCTTGTAGACACCATGAACGTTTCCGAACGCCGCAGCGATAGAGAACATGGGCGTAATTTTGCTGAACGCAGAGTAAATATCCCAAATATCTTCAGGCTGGGTGTACAGAGAAGCATTGTCTACTCCAGTGTTGTCGACTCCATCCTCTTCTCCCCCTGTGATACCGATCTCCATCTCGAGCCAGAGATCAATCTTGGCCATCCTCTCGAGGTATTTGAGACAGATCTCAATGTTCTCTTCTTTGGATTCTTCAGAGAGATCCAGCATGTGGGAGCTGGCGTATAAACCGTTGGTTTCAGCTTATGCCTGGAAGAAACTAGGATTGGGGAGCGACCTACGAGAAGAGAGGCTCCTTGTGCTCCTTGTAGTAGGCCTCATCGGCTTCGAGCATACCGTCGAACCAAGGAAGCAGCTTCTTGGCACAGTGATCAGAGTGAATGATGACTGGTACGCCATAAGCTGGAGCGATGGCTCGGATGTAGTGAGCGGCTGCGACGGATCCAGCGATGGAGCCTTGCTGCTGGTCGTTCTTAAGACCTTTACCGCCGAAGAAGGCGGCTCCTCCCTGAGAGACTTGGAGGATGACGGGTGCTTTGGCTTCGCTGGGGACAGACAAGGGGAGGAAATTAGTTGAGCCTGTTGAAAAGGGAGAGGGAGACAACGCACCGAGCACCCTCGAGAGCTGCTACCACAGTCGAGGAGGATGTGCAGTTCTATGTAAGATATTAGCGCTTTTGTACCAGCCAGGCACGAGCGAGCAGTAAACCCACGAAAGCCTTGAGATTGGTCGCAGATTGAGCGGGCTAGTCAGTCTTCACAGTAGTATACGCTACGAGTGTGCACCTACAGGGATAGCAAACTGTCACCAGCAAAGGTTAGCTACCTGCATGGAATCGCTGAGCTTTGAAATGCCCTCACCTGGTTTGCCTTTGCGTACTGCAGGACCTTCATGCAGTTCTTGCCGGTGACGACGCCTCTGTTGTGTACATTGTTAGTATACAAATCTGATATGCTTCAAGTGTCCCGCTCACGCCTGCAGATCATCAGGATTTCATGCTCAGCGGGGCAAGCTCCTATCTCTGCATTTAGTGAGGTTGCACTCACTGGTACTTCATCGAGGAGACCCATGGTGTGTGTGTTATGTAGATTGTAATGCAGATGTAAGGTTGTTCTGGCTCTTCAACACTTGAAATGCGACAAAGCTCAAGCCCAGGTCCGGCTAGAAAGCGACACTTTCACTCGGATGAACACGGTTAATCCTCCCAGGCTGCAAGGGAAGAGCCGGAAGTGTCGACTACGGTACAAGGTGCTCTACAGAGAGCTGGATATCGATACTTTACTATGGTATAATTACTTGTTTGAAGTTCGCTGATATCAGTGCAGCTCAACGAGCAAGCTCGAAAGCTGGCTTTGCGTTTGAGCCGCGACGGACTGATCCATATCATGACAGCCATCTGCTAGGTATGTTTGATGATCAGTTTCATGCCTTGCGTTTGAGGTGTCAGCGCTACTCTGGTATGGCATGGTATGCTTGATGTTGCGGGACTCATCTACTCTTTACGCGTAGCTCGCTCGATCAAGTCACGCTTGTTTGTGTGTTTTGAGGGGAAGGGCGAGTAAATAGCTTCAGACTGAGAAGCAGCTTCAATCAATACAATATCAATCAGTCAAGAGTATCCAAGCATGGCCGACATCGAAATCAAACGACGTCGCAGAACTACAAAGCAAGAGCTGGCCATCCTCGAGGATCTCTTCAGGAGCAATCCAAATCCACCAAAGGCAGAGAGAGCAAGAGTATGCCAACTCATAGATATGCCCCCTAGAAAGCTGCAGGTATGTCCCTTACTCACTCTTCGCAAGAAAGCACTCTGCGCGGTCACGGTTGGCTGATTGTTTTGTTATTGTTGTCCCGCGACTATTTTGTGCATTGATTCAACAGGTCTGGCTTCAGAACAGACGGTGAGCGGCACTTCACATACTCACTCTACAGCACACATACTTACCCTAGCTCGCTCGCAGCCAAAAAGAAAAGAAGGACGCCGAGAAATGGAAGCCTGCAAGCTATACCTCCGAGGGCGTAAAGCTTGAAGAAGCGACTAGCTCTGTTCCTTGTGCACCTTGCTCATCTTCTTCATCATCATCTGCTTGCGAAGATGCATCCACACCTCCGCCTTCATCTTCTGCGATCCCATCTTCTTCTGCCAAACCTCCTACTCTGCGATTACCACCTCTAGCAGTCGCAATAGGCAATACAGACGCCGATGCGTCACTATCACTCGCCTCTCCCGCTCCTCTGTCAACCTCAGAAACGCTCTCCGCAAGGTCGTATTCCCTACCTCTTCCGCCAGTGTCAGCACCTCCTTCGCAAACAGTATTCTCGCACGCAATGACGCGGACCCTCACGGATCCTCCTCGATCAGCTATCGCTGGCTCTTTCCCTCCATCTATCTATGACCGTCCCCTGCTCAAGCGAAGCGATAGTTCCCTCTCCCTATCTTCCACGAAAGATGGACGAGCAGCAATGTTTGGACAGTCTATACAACTACCTTCTCTGTCCATCACGACGTGTGGAAATGCTGGTCTTACAGTTGCAGCGGCAGAAGGAGGAGAGAAGAGCGCCATCATCAGTCCAGTCGATGAGCTTTTAAGCAAATTGCAGAGTGATCCGGTAGAACCTGAGCTGCATGATAGACAGCAAGAGATGCAGAGTGTCATGTCGCCCATTCGACGAAGAGGGAGCGTGAGAATGGAAGATATCCTAGGCAGTCATCGCAAACAGCAGCAGCAGCAGCGAGAAGCCGACTCTGCGAGCAAGCAGGACAACAGGATCCTCCATACGCGAGCTCCGCTAGGACGAGCATACACTGCTCCTCAGCCTCTGACTCTTCCTACTTCCGCTATTCCCTTCCCTTCCTCCACAGGTCGTACGGTCCTAGGCAACTCCACTGCCCTTTCACTATCTCGCTCAAACAGCAACACATCATCCTATGCCGACTCGACTGGCTCGCGCAAGAAACGTACATACTCATATGCGAATGCATCGATTTTACAACGCTCGATCTCGTACGACAGCTTACAAGCCAACAAGGAGAACATCCATCCTTCTTCCTATTCCTCTTCGATGTATGATGATACACCTACTTGGGACAGCCATCTTCATCTAGGCGTACAGACGCGCCCTATGCTCTCTCGCTCGCGAAGCTACCAAGACCGCACTACTTCCTCTACTTCTGCTTCTATGCTAGTCAAGAAACAACGAACAGCCGTATCGCTTCATTCCAGCGAATCAGGCAGTGATTTCGACGAGCTCGAAGACGATGCTACAAACGCAGGCGAAGGAGAGGGAGATGAACCGGACCTTACATTCTCCACTATCGCTTCTTCTACGAAGAAGGATAGGTCCGCTAGATATAGCGAGACGGAAGCTAGTGATTCAGAATATGAGAACGGTACTGGAAGTCTTTCGACTTCTTTCTCGTCGTCATTCACGTCCTCGCTGGGCACTTCGTTCCTCGCCTCGTCGTCAGCTGCACGATCAACCCATGCTACACTCGCCAATACCCTCGCTCCTATCCGAGGACCCTCCATCGGCAGTAAAGGAAGAGTATATGGAAATGCCAAAGCAGGGAACGAGAACCAGAAGATACTATCGCCGCGAAAGGCTGGAGAAGATGTCGGAAGTGAGGATGATGAGGACATGTCGAGAGAAGAAGTGGATTGCGCTGCTGTCTTGCTGGGCTTCGGAAGAGTCTGAAGTACAGTATCGGAGAAGGAGATATGAAACATAAATGAAAGGACGCGACGGCGCACACAACTGAACGCATACTATTGCTTGGATAGGATGAACGAGAACGCAATGATCACGACAAACAGATACCCAGACCCTAACGACCCTGTCAATGATCAATGACGAAACGTACATAAGATAAGCTGTTGAAAGCGCTTGTTATGAAAGCTGCTAGCGGATCACCGCTGTTGTCTTGTAGTTAGAATAGTGTATTACGTGAGACGAAGTAACAAGTAAGCCAAATGACGAAACGAGCTTTCTATGCAGAACGAGCTCCGCACTGTTGATACTTGATATACAGCTCGTTGCGCGTTGGAGGTAAATCATGTCTATCTTTGATGCTACACAAGGCGTATAAAGTGCGAAAGATTGCGGAAGTATAAACAATAAGAATCAGGTCTAAGGTCAACTGCGTGCGGCACGAACGAATGCATTGCGTATCTACTCTACGATCCTCCTCCACCGCCAAGCAGTCCGGAGACATCGCTTCCGCCAACCAAGCCTTGAACGTCCTGGAGAGACAGAGGGCCTAGAGACAAGCAATTGGTCAGTTCCATGTGAATCCCGGGTATCAGACAGGCTTTACGTACAGCCGAAGCTCGTTTGACTCTTAAACGTCGGGCTTATGGATATACCAGCGATGTTGAGCGACAATGTCAAGTCGTAGTTTACATTGATGTTGCTGGTTTGTGAGCCAATGAAACCACACTTTGTAGCTATGTCTTCGAGGATCGCATTGTTCGGATCGATGGCCTTCGTGTAGCTAGCCACAACGCGTTAGCCTCGCTCGCGAAGAATAATTGAAAGTGCTCACTTGATTGCGAAGGGAAAGAAGAGAGTATTATGACTGTGCGCAGGAATGCGAACATTGTTCATAATCCCTCCGCCGAGAGCAGTCTCGGTATTCGTAGGGTAGTACGCTTTAGCCTGAATCTTTTTGAAGGACGCGCCAAAGACTGCAATCGAAACAATCAGAAGGTTGGAAAACTTCAGGTAGATCGCAAGCCTTACAATTCGGATTCGAGACTGCTATCTCGAGGTCCAGATTAAGGTTGAATCCGCCCGAGCTGATCGTGAGCTGCTGTGTTCCATCTTGCGGTGACATAACGCCCTTGAAAGCGACATTCGGAGGACGAACCTGTTGTTGTCGCAGATATCACGTGAAAATCAGCGCGTGCAGACATGGTAGCCAGGATGAATGAGACGCACCCAGAGAAGGAAAGAAGCGATGACTCCGATGATGATGATGAGTGCGAGGACGATGGTGCAGGCGCAGCATCTCATGCAAGTTCTGCGTTTCCCTCCCGCTGTAAAAGTGCCGTGATGCTCGTCCGACCTCCACATCTTGAGTCCTTCTTTCTTGGGTATCTTTCCTTCTGCAGCAGCTTGTAGCGCGATGCTGCCTCGCGTTGCCGAATGACCGTGGCCAGGCGTCCAATTCGATGTAGGCCGTATCCGCGGTATGGCAGGCGGTATCAGATCATCATCGTTATCGCCTGGTGTAGCACTGGCAAAGGCTGAAGTCGACTTTTCTAGCTTCTCGTCGTTGTTGGAGCCATACGACGCCTGGCGGGCGAACGAGACGCTAGGCCTCGATTGATGGTTCGGAGCTGCTGGCGATTCGCCCTTCTCGCTCGCACTGTTGGGTGGATAGCTGTACGTGTAGCCATAGTCTTTGCTCATGGCTGGATGACTGCTCGTAATGTCGCGAGCTGCAAAGGTCGTCAAGCGCGTGTTTGGTGTCGAAGCAGCTATGCGCGAGTGCAACTGGCGTTGTACAGAAGCGTGGAAATAGGGCTCGTAGTGTCAGAAAGTGGTCGGTGAGTTGGTAAGGTGCACAATACGGTCACAGCCAGCCGCGCGCAAAGATCCAAACAAACAAAAGAAGGCCAAACCGAGCTGACGAAGTAGACTGCAGATGAATGGTCCTTCATGCAGAAAGTTGGAATGAACATAAAGTACGTCGCATCTAGCGCTTCCCGCTGGATCCGAGCGATGGTCGCGCAAGCCATTTACGCGAGCTTCGGATTGACTACATCGCTATTTCAGCCGCAGCCTACAAAGATCCTTCAAGACCGCCTCCCCATGGTCCACCATCATCTGCTCGTGTCCTGGGGCTTCAACAACCTTGAAGACGGGCTTGCGCAACTTCTTACTCAATTCTTTCCCTGCTGCTAAGGCTATAATCGTATCTTTCTCGGAATACCACATCTTGATACCCTTATAACGAACTTCTGTGGGAGAAAAGCCCCAGTCCTTTTGCATAAGCTGAGTGTCCAGAAGAGCGCCCTCTGGGTTTGCGGTCGGAGGTAAGTCCAGCAGGTCATTGCCTAGCATACTGACTGCTTTTGGTAGGAAGGACTGCGCTGCTGAGGTGCCGACAGTCTTTGCCAGTACCTGATGGACACCGGCTAACGCGGTGGTCTGGAGAGCATCTGGGAGATTATTCACCACGATGAGCTTAGCGCGAGAGAGTGCATCGAGGTGAGGGTTTGCCATGTACCATGGAGGTACGCCAGCTACAATCGCGACTCCCAATACCTCACAAGGACTGAAGTATCTAAGCGAAGAGAGGAGATAGGAAGTACCGCCCGAGATGGAGATCATGTAGAACCTTTTGACTCTCAGATATCGCAAGATGGCTATCAGATACTTGTGAAAGTCTGGGATGACTCGTTCTGGATCATGAGTAGAGAGGCCTAGGCCAGGTCTGTCTATTGCAATAATCTTCAGAGACATTTTCTTGGCGGGGACATGCAGTTCACCAGCTTGCAGACTGTCCGTCGGTGTGCCATGAAAGAAGACAATAGGAGGAGAGCGGCTGTGCAAATCGCCATAAAGTCGGTAGGAGATCAGACCGCCGTGAAACGGCAGAGTCCGGAGCCTAGCTTTAGTGGCAACTGTAGACAAAAGAGTGGTCTTGCGAGTGCTGAGGATGTTGGCTGATCTGTCCGAGGAGGATGAGGACATTTCCGAGGAAGAGGTGAATGAGGACAAGGAAGAGGAGTATCGTTTAGGACGCATGTTGCTCTGCATATACTACTCAAGGACTTGTTCAATCGCGCGAACGAGTTGTGAGAACAGCAGAGGGAGGTTTGGTGTAGATGTTCGGACAGAGCGGAGCACAGCCCTGACATCCACTCATCAACCTATCCGATCTTCTCTAGTATGCATACATGAGTCTGTGTATAGTATCAGTCTGATCATCTGCTCAAGCGGCCTTTGCTTGTAGCCGTCTTGCATGATGTATCTAGATCGCTCCTGTACCGCTGCAACCTCGCGACACGCGCATCACCTACTCGCGAGAGATGCCAAGATTGTGTAGGTGATGCCTTCCGAGCAGTTCGGGCAGTGTAAAGAAATGGCCAGGGCATGAGGCCGGAATCCGGAAGTCAGCTCGATGTTCGCTTTCCTTTAGAGCTTTTCTTCCTCCCTTTCACTCTTTGGCGGTCTGAACATAGTACATAACGGTACTGGTCCACCTTTCTCGCCTTCGAAGATGACGTCGGTAAAGATGACCTTGAAGCCAGCTCTCTTGTATACGCTGGCGCCAGCTGGGCTAGCCGTGAGGTATACTGCACGATCCTCTTCGTCCGCTTTGTTAAGACCCCACTGAAGCATCTGTGTACCAAGCCCTCGACCGGAATATTCGGGGACCACGCCTGCCCGACAGTGCTTAGCAAAAGCTTGGAAGGATGGAACCTCGAGCCGGCTCACATAGAAATGCGAGATACCAGTAGCCTGCTGCCTCGTGAGAAGCTTGGATATAAGGCTCCGTGCTTCTATCCATCTCTGCTTCCCAGCGAACCTGTCTATGGAGCCTGGCTGCATCTTCCGGGAAGAATCGAGCGTATAGCTTGGGAGGTATGACGGCATTGACTATAGCATCATATACCCTGAATGCCAGGGCTGCTAGACGCTCGAAGAAGCTGAGCTTTCGGAGGTGATGCCTTGCATTGTCAGTACTGGGAACAAGCCAGGTAGCAACCGCTACAGGTTCGCCATTGGCTTTATTGGAAGCAATGAAGATGTGATGTTTCCTCGAAACAAGTCCGCGCCGACTGCCAGGCAACCGAATGCGTCGTGTCTCTTGCATGGCTGCTGAGCGTAGAGGTGAAGTTGGAGCTGGCCATTGATATAGCTATACCTTGGAAGCAGTCAATTACGATATGCCTAACAACTCCGCAGGAGCTGCTCACCCAGTAGCACATTGGGTCATCTCCAAATGTGTGCGTAAAAATATGACCAAGAAGCCTGGCATCTGCTAACGAAGCCCGACGCGTAGAGAGGCCAGGAGGTGGCCGTCGAGGTTGCTTTGCAGGCGAAAGCCCATCTTGAGATGCATGAGTACTCATAATGAAGAAGACAGCTTGTCAGTCTATTTCTGGGAAGGCAGCCCGAAGTATCACCGAGCAAGATGGGTCTGGAGGACTTTTTCTCGGGATATTGACAATATCTAGCTTACAACGTCCACAAACAGCCAGGCTGACTGAATGCTCGAAAGGAGACGCAGGTCTTGCTGATAGAAGGATGCTACTGATATAGACAATACGAAGCGTAACTCCGTTTTCAACACTTAACAGGCTACTGAACATCGCCAGTAAGGCCATCTTTGTTAGACCCCCTATAAGCAGTCGCGCTTGTATGGCCGGGGGGATAGGCTCCCTTGCGGCATTTGATTGGCTTCAAAAGCTTGCACGTCGAGATAATGGTGATCCTAGACATACCGTTGCCGCGATCTTCGAATCTAGACCCAGAGGGTCTCCCATACGGGCCATCAACGGCAGAGAGCAGGCGCAGCCTCGCGGCCAGGGATGCCGTTTACCGTTGCCGATCAGCGGTTACGAATCCTTGATGCTGTGTACCCACTACCAGAGGCCAGATATGTTGAGTTCCGGATAGGTCTCCGTTTAAGCCTTAGCTGGCAAATAATAGCTTTTCTTGATCGCGCTCGCTCTTTGGAGGTCTATACATGGTGCATAGGTGTATTGGATCGCCTTGCTCGTCCTGGAGCACCATGGCGCTATAGATTGCCTGGAAGCCAGCTCGTTCGTACACTCGCGTGCCAGAAGGGCTCGCAGTCACATATACCGCTCGATTCTCTTCGTCCGCTTTCTCGAGTCCCCATTCGAGGAGTAAAGATCCTACCCCTCGACCAGCATATTCGGGAACTACGCCTGTAATGCTTGTGAGCAGGGTTACTCGACTCGCGATGTCTATGAGACTCGCAGATGAAGGAGAGGTGCCAGTAGCCTTCTTTCTCGTATATAAGGTGATTGCTGGGCTTGGGAGCTTTAGCCATCTCTGCTCGCCAGCGGACCTGTCTTTGGCGTCTTGCTTCGCCTTCGGGATCGAAGAGGGCGTATATCTTGTCCGGAATAAGGTTGTTGACTATCGCATCGTATAATCTGTACACAAGGCCTGCGATCCGCTCGTACAGGCTAAGCTTTCGTTGATGGTGTTTCGCATTCTCGGTGTTTGGTATGAGCCAGCCGACGGTGCCAATAACTTCGCCAGTATCTTCATCTGAAGCCATGAGGTAGTGATATTGGCTGGACACGAGTCTTCGCTTTGCATCAGGTAGCCTCAGGCGTTGTGCCTCTTGCATTGCTGCTGAATGTTCAGGAGACCCACGAGCTGGCCAGTGATAGTACTACGGCTCAGGAATCGTCAGACAGGACGGTCTTGAGCTTCTTCTAGAACTCTGCGCACCCAGCTGCACATCGGGTCCTCCATGAATGACCGGCAGAACAGGGAACCAAGCAGCCTGGCATCTGCAAGCGAAGCACGCCGCATAGAGAGGTTCACAGTCGTTTTTCTAAGCTGGGCTCCCTTGGTAGTCATATCGTTTGCGTATTTGCTGTCGACTGCCATCAAGTCCGAGAACGATTCTCCAGCCGTCAAGAAGAGCCAACCCTTGGGCCGTCGAGTAACTGAAGGCTGGGGCAGACGTTTAGTCACAATTGCTGCCTGCGACGCCGCCTGGACACAAGACAATTTCAAGGGTTTGCCTTCGCCAGGAGAAGAACCGCTGCATGTTGCTGGAGGTGGTAAAGTTTGGGCAATCACCTCAGCCAGCTGCATCTCTGTGACTTCAAGATGCCATCCACAACCCCGTATGGCTATGCGCTCCTCGAAGACGAAGCTGGACCCGCTGAGCAGGACATCGAGCTCTCAGACCGGTCCGCGACCTGTACTTCCTCGAATCTCAAAGCATACAAAGAGCACGATGTTCAGTCGGACGTCGACTCGATCCAACACGTAGCGGATGAGCGCAAGCTGGTTCGCAAGCTGGATATCGTTATTCTGCCATTCGCCATGCTGCTCTACACAAGCGCATACCTCGATCGAGGCAATCTAGGCAATGCTAGACTACAAGGTCTACAGAAGGATGTCCTCGGGGATGATGATGCCAAATTTTCCTTTGCGCTTTCCTGTTTCTTCATCACCTATATCACGCTATCAATCCCTGGGACTTTGCTTGCCAAGGCCATCTTACCATCTATATCTATCGCTTGCGGGGCGCTCATATGGTCTATCGGTGCTACGGCTCAGGCAAGTGTATATGGTCCTTCCGCCCTCAACGTGTGCCGTCTCCTTGTTGGTACTGGCGAAGCGATGTTTGGGCAAGCCATGTCGCTTTACTTTACCTTTGTGAGCCTGCTTAGCCTAATATTCTGCTGTAACGCTCACCCTACGATGACAGTGGTACAAAAAATCTGAAATTGCAACTCGCGTCGGACTCTTTATTGCATGCGGAGCATTGGCTGGAGCCTTTGGCGGCCTCATTGCCTATGCCGTACAGGGTATTCCCAACCCTCCATTTGCCAGCTGGCGCATCCTTTTCTTACTAGAAGGCTTTCCGAGCTTACTTCTGGCCATATCTGTGTTCCTCTTTCTACCTTCGAGACCGGAAGAAAGTCGCTATCTGAGTCGTTCCGAGCGCTCTCTAGCCTCGCTTCGCCTCGCAGAGGACTCGTCAAGCTCGGAAGCAGTGGGCATCGATTGGCAAGATGTACGAGATACCTTCGCAGACTGGAAGATATATGTCATTAGCGTCATGTATAGCTGCATGAATTTCGGGCTCAGTAGGGTGTTTGGTAAGTCCTTCCATGATCGGTTCTGACTGCATCTACCTCGATAGGCAGTGTCTCTGGCTTTCTACCTACTATCATCAAAGGTCTTGGCTACACAAACGCTCAAGCTCAACTCCTCACTGTTCCTCCATATGCTGTCACCGTGGTCTTCATGTACTGCGTTTCCAGCTATTCTGATACTCGACAGACTCGAGGCGTACCAGGTAAGCAAGCTTAGCTATGTCAAGGCCGATATAGCTCATGCAGACTGCTGTCAGCTGCGGCCATATTCCTGCTGGGCTCGTTGGGCTGGAGCATTTTGCATTCAGTAGATGCGGTCAGCGGGAGTCTTCATGTTCGCTACTTTGCTTGTGTCCTAGGTAGGTCCCAGTATTTGCTGGACGACAAATGCTAACGCATGAAGATCAATGATACAGTTGTGATGGCAGGACTTTCTGCAATACCGATCATAGTCGCATGGGTCAGGCGAGAGATGTCCCGTCTCTGTTGTGCTGTGCTCACGTCCTGCATCTGCTATAGCAAGCGAACAACTGTGCGACCGAATCTGGCAGGGCAGTCGCACTCGGCATGCTCAATACGGTAGGCTTTCGCATAAGCCAATTCTCTCGAGCCATCTCTAACCCGCGACCTTCTTAGATCGGACAATGTCTTAGTATAGCAGCGAGCTATTCCTTCCCGTCAAGCGATAGTCCCCAGTTCTCGAGGGGAACCACCCTGAACATACTGTTCCAATGCTTGGGCTGCTGTATCGCGCTGAGTATGCGGGCCTGGTACCGGCGGGAGAACGATAGATTGGAGCATCCCATGGCTTCAAGTATGCCAGCTTCGCGGAAACACCCGACATTTAGGTACATCGCTTAGTATTGTGGTCCGCTCTGTAGTACGGAAGTTTGTTGTTGTATTGCGGATCATACAAGTCCAGCAAGTGTACTTACTGGGCCTAATGCCCTTGCTGCGCTTTCGCGAGAGCTAGCTCGAGCAGTATCTTGTTGATAAGAGCACGCTTCATGAATTGTTCTCGAGAAAGGAGCCGGATCCGCTTCAAGAACCTTTCTAGCTCGTCTTGCGTCCGCGTATCGCTATTGAATGCTCGGCCAAGGTGGTAGACCGTATCTTCCAGCGCATTGTCCTCTGCGACCAGGTCCAGTAGCCTATTTTGATAATTAGTCGACGCAAATAGCGTGAGACGGAAGAACCTACTGATTGTGCACGACATTCGTCCCGCAGACGAGCTCATCGACTTCGGTGTCTGGTCGAGTATTCAGGTTTTCCGTATTCTGCTCCGCATCCGCGACCAGACTCGCCATTCTGTCTCTTACGTTCGCACATACATCTCGAACTGCCTCTAACCTCGCCATCTCGTCTCGTATTGCGGGCTCTCCTTTTTGAAGGTCTTCATTGAGCGCTCGTAAATGGCCATTCTCGTTGTGCAGATGGCTTTGCAGCGTGTTCAGATGGTAGATGAGCTGATTATACAAAGCTCGTCGAAGGTTGAGCATTTCAGGATTAGTAGGCCGGGGTGGAGGAGGTTGAGCTGCATTCGACGGTCCCGACGATGGTTCGTCGTCCGCCTCGAGTACGTTCACTGGCGTTCGTAAAGCACGTATAGATGGTGAGGCGGCTTGCGATACTGAGGAAGCCTGCCGACTAGTATCTGGACGAGGAGGAATATATGGCATCGGTGAAGCAGTTCCACTTGCCTGAGGATGTTGTACGTGGCTTGTTGACGATGCATGCTGATATTGTGTCGTTGGAGTATACTGTCGAGGAGGTCCTTGGTAGGGCTGCTGGGGTGCGGGTGAATAATCGCGCTGGTATGGCTGAGCGTGGGGTGCGGGGTGCATTGCAGGATTTGGACTTTGTTGGGGATATTGATACGAGTTCTGCTGCGAGTGCGACCGAGACTGACTGAGCTCAGTAGGTAGGGGAGGTCTCATCGGAGTCTGATTGTATTGGTCTCGTTGCTGATGCATAGGCGTAGGACTAGGTGCAGCTCGATAGCCGTTGACGTAAGGCTTGTTCGGAAGGGCAGGAGAGGGAGAAGGGCCTTGATGGTCGCTATTGCCATTCAATGAACCAGGTGCGGGAGGTGCAGGCCGACCTAGAGTGCTTGGAGCCCGTGAGGGTCCTGCGGTTGTCGCTGCACCATTCGTAGGGCCCGTAGGTTTGGCATACAAAGGTGGCTCCTTCGAGAACACTGCCTGAAGGAACTCGCTAAGGGCGAGAAGATTGCATCCCTGCCATAGATTGTCAGCCTGCATTCGCTTGCCTGGATGGACAACAGCTCCGTACCTCGTGCTTCCGCTGCCACATCTCGAGATACTCTCCCTTGCATAATCCTGATATATCTACGTTTCTGCCTGGCCTGACCAGCATATTCGCATTCGGCGTTACATAGACGATAGGCGGTTGTCGGGGATATTCATGGGGCAGCCAGTACGCGACAGGGATGTTGTAGGCATTGTTTCTGAACTTTATCGGTAGCGTTCCCTGCAGAGTCAGCAAGAGGGCCGTTCTTCCATCGTCATAGGCTGAGTTGCGGAGGTCTCGTCAGCTAGGGGAGGTAGGTTCGCATGGAGGGCATATATAGATCACTGTAGCTGTCTGTACGCGGTCTGAGAGATGGAAGAGCGTTCAAGGTCCTATCGACGTCCGCAAAGACGGTGTTCCGGTGAGCATACTGATGAAGGCTCTTTCAGCCAATCTTCGCATTATAGGACGGTGCAGATTGATCGAGCATACTGGAGGTAAGACGGTATGCAGCCATTGCTGGACCGGGTTAAGGCTGGTCATAAAGGTTGTCGATAGGAGAACAAGCCAAGACGGCTTTCTTGCCCTCTAAATCCTAAGAATTCTTGACCAACCAGCGATAATGCAATGACAATGGCTGGAAACGCAGGGAACGATGTCCTCGTAAGCCGAAAGTCTGGCAAACCACTACGCATCTGGGTCGCGAAAGGCCCGCGTCAAGCCAAGGTCGTGAAAGCCATCGAGGCGCGTGAAACCGACCATGTTTGAAGAGTTCTCCATCCTGATACGAATACACAGTTCCTCGGTGGGACCGCTCTGACTGGCCCTGTGGGAGATGCGCAATACGCATTGCTCGATAAAGGCGCGCCGGACCTCTACACTGTCTGGCAAGACATTCAGCGCCAAAGGGCCAAAACCGAGATACTAGATGGTCAGCTTGATGCCATCTTCCCGCTGCGAGAGCGCGTTGAAATAAGCCTCTAATGCTTACAGCTCAATGGGTCTTCGACTGCAAGATCCAGAATGACCGGCTGGAGAAACAGCAATATGTAATCCTCAAGCCTAAAGAGCCTCCTAGAAAAGCTACCCGCACAGCGTTCACTGCCGAAGAAGATGAGGCTCTGGCCAAGTTCCTGTACAAGCAGGGCATGGGCAAGTCAGGGACAGCAGTATATGGTTTGATGGAGAAGCAGTATCCAAATCACAGTCTGCAGTCATGGCGGGAGAGATACAAGAACAACAAGAATAAGATGGAAGCGTTGATACAGGTCTACAGCAAGATTGTGGAGAAACGGCGGGATGACCACGAAGATGTCATCTTTAGCGACGATGAGGAAAATCGAGTGACTCTGCAGAAGAGTGCTGTCGCAAAAGGCAAAGGCAAGGCGAAAGAACAAGAAAAGGGCAAGAAGCAGGAGATCCCCCCGCCTCGACTGAAGTGGACTGCTACTAGGGAGCCTCTTAGTCCAGGCCCTTCTGTCGCAGCCATATCCAAACAGACTCAGGCGGCCGAGCCAGAATCGCAAGAGAAGGATGAACTGGAATCGCAAAATCGAGCAAGTGTAGACGCATCGCCCTCTGCTTCGCCTGAGGTTCATCAGACGTCGAAAAAGCGGAAAAGACTGTCGGGTCCTCAACCATTGGAGTTTGCAGCTGTCGAAGCGAGGCGACCTGATGCGATATCGGCGGTCGAGCAATCGGGGAGTGTCAGGCAGGCCAAGAAGCAGAAATCCACGCACACATCAACAGTCGCATCAGATGCGGCGCCTGTAGCCAATCCAGCCGTACCAGAGCCTCAAAGTACAGCGCGTCGAGATCGATTCCTACCTTCCACTAGCCCTCTTCTCGATACAGAAGAACGCAGAAAAACTCCCCCACAAGTGGTCTCTCTCGAAATGGCAGAACGACCAAGTGCTATCCGCAAAGCCGATGTCGTTACCAACGCTGTATTGAAGACAGCTACAAGGAATCCGCTTCTGTGTCGGGCTCCTCCCGCAAGTTTACGCGACAATGATTGGACAAGCAAGCATTTATATACTCTCCTAAGCATGCCGCAATTTGATGATCTACAACATGCATGCTCAGGATCCGAGCAAATAGCATTCGACCTGGCTCAGCAGCTAGCGAAAGGTTCGCAATCCATAGTCAATCTCCATCTCGAAGCAGACATTCGCAGGTCCTTCTGGACTCCTGAAGAGGATGAAGTGGTATTAGCGTTACTGAGAGACGAGGATCCCGATGCCAAGGAGATTCTGCTGGATATGCACGGGTCCGAGAAGGTCGAGAAGCGCAAGGCATACCTGAGCAATATATACAAGGATAATGTGAATCCAATGAGGGGAGTTCCCCGATGTTTCCCGTTCGCCTGAGCTCATGCGCGCGTCGTTGTAACACCAACTCGTTCTATCTCGGCAATTCAGCCATTCCAGCAGACGCTGGGCTTGTTCAGCTTGGTCTTACATCGCGCAAGCTCCTTCAATGCCAGCGCCAATACGGTGACCCCAGCATGTTCAGCAACTTCAAGAATATCGTGACTTCAGGTCTGAACGAGCTGGAACGGCTTGGAGACGAGCTCAACGCTTCTCAGAATCAGCGTGGCCAGCAACAGCTACATAGAGGATACAGCGAAAGCGTACTTCCGTCAGCGGGACAGTCGTCAGGTCTCAATGCTGGATTCAGCTTTCCCAGAGCTACTTCGCCATTGTCTCCGGCTACTTCATCCTATAGCAATGCTCCACAAGTGAATGGCGCTCCCAATGGCAGCAGCGGCGACCGCGACCGACGAGACAGCTTCGACAACTTTACCGCGTCGTTCGGCCTTTCCGGCTTGAAGCGCTCGCTGAGTGGACTACCGAAGACTAGCCTTGATCTTACTGGTCTTCGCAATTCTTTCGACATCAATGCGTCTCCGACTATGCGCGCCCATGCGTCGCAATCAGTGGACCTGACTCCGTCGCGAGATGGTCGCGAGCTGGGCGAGTACCCAGGCTTCACTGTTGGTGGCCTCTCCGGAGGCCTTTCATTGAACACGAACGTTCCCTCTACTTCATTACCGCCAAAGAATCGCCTGAAGAGACGGGCTTCAGCGCGCTCAGCATCCATGTCTGGCCCATATACGCCGAACACGATGATCAAGATGGACCCTTTCTTCTTCGCAACCCTTCAAGGTCTTCCGGACGAGCTGAAACAGGCTGCCTTCACGCCCTTGCCTACGGAAGACGACGATGAACTATTGGAGCAGCTAGACGCCGAATTCAGCCCATCCACCAGCAGGCCTCACTTTATACACCCATTCCTGAATAGTAAGGCCGGCTCTAGCATGCCGATATCAGCTCCTTCCCATCAATCTGGCTACCCTACCACTTCTCTATCTCGAAGCTTACCAGCTTCTGTTCCTTCATCTTTCCGCCCTTCGTCAGCACCTGCTGGTGCCAGCTTTCCCTTCAGCTCTGCGACTTCGGTTAGGTCGCCTTTGGCTGAGCCAGCCCGGCTACTCAGCAGTGTGCTTGATGCGCACGAGGAGGAGCAGCTTGATGCTGTTCTTGCCGAAGAAGAGACAGAGGAGTCACCTTTCAGACATACGCTGTCTTTGGAGGAGGTACAAGGGACCGACCAGAGAGATAGGCAGACCGACGAGCGGACGCCGGGACCGATCTTCGATGATCTACCGGATGATAGCGCGGGGTCTCCCAGGGGGATCAGAAATTCAGAGGGACAACAAGACGCGCCGCCTAAGGACGCAGTAAACCAGCCGCAGCAAGCGGAAGCAGCGGAAGACACACCATCTCTAGCAGCGCCAGAACCTGAATCCGATCCAACGCAAGCTTCATCTGCTCAACTTGAGCCAGTATCAGAAGCATCAACCGCTGTAAATGACTCAGCAGCGCCTACGTGCGAATTATACAAGCCGGAGCAACTCGATCTGCCGGGCGCGCTTGCGGAGCCACCCAAGCCGAACGAAGCCCCTACATCAGCTTCAGAGACTACGATAGCCGCAGCTGAGGCACCTTTGGAGCCTTCCCCGACTCCGATAGCTCCTAGTAAGCCCGAACAGAAGGTGCCAGAAAGTGCACCTAAACTTGAGCCCGACACTCCCACTCCAATAGTCGTATCGCCTCCAAAGGGTGCTCCGCTAGCGTCTGCCACCCCTGCGAAGCACGAATCCCTCGCAGCCAGACTCGCTCGAATATCGCGAGCCTCGTCGCCGAAGGCTCCAGCTGCTCCCTCACTGTCGACCACAGCCAAACCCGATCCACCTTCCTCCTCTCCACGCCAAAGCCTCGATATAGCCAGACCATCTTCGCCAGCCAATCTTCCCGAATCTCAAGGTAATTTACCTGGTCATCTTGTAAGTGGAGGCCCGTCCGTGCTGACATTTGAATCTTCTCTTCAGATTCTTCCACTTCCACAAAGCTACAGGATGAGCGAGCGAAGCTGGAGAAGCTATTACGGCAATATACCACTGTTACGAGCGCAGCGGACTTGGCAGGCTTCGAAGCTTTCCTGAAGAGCAAAGCCAATGGCCCAACTCAAAACGATGTCGAGAGCCTCAGAAATCAGCTTGAGACGGAACGAGCGAAGACAAGTGCTGCCCAGAATGACTTAGCGGAAGCTAGAGCAGCTACTACGAAAGCCGAAACTAAAGCTAAGGACGAGGAGGAAAAGAAGGCTAAGAGTATTACACTACTAAAGTGAGCATCCGCGAGTAATGTCTGCGTGCCATATGCTGACGCATACAACAGGGCCGTCCGCCAAAAGCTTATCAAGTCCGAGAAAGACAAGGAGGAAGCGGAAGTAATGCGAGATGCAGCCCGAGCGTCAGAGGAGCAGAGCATCTCTGAAGCCCGTCAACTCAGGCAACGCTTCGACTCGGAGACATTATCACTCCGGACGACCCAAGAACAACAGCTAAATCGTCTCAAAGCTTCTTTTGAGCGAGAAGCCAATTCGATAAGGGCAGCGTATGAGCAGCAGGCTGCGACACGGAAGAATCAAGCAGAAGTTGATATCATGACCGTTCGGTCTGCTCATGCGAAAGAGCTATCAGCCAGAGACAGCAGGATTAACGCTCTTGAGGAGAATCTGCGGGAAGCTCGAAGGGAAAAAGATAAGCTGTTCCAAGAATCGCAATCGCGGCAAGCTGAGGTAGAAAGCGCTACGAGCGAGCAACAAAGGCTACAAGCTGCCCATGAGGAGATGCAGTACGAGCTCAGAGACGCCAGGGATAAAGCTTCATCACTACAAGAAGAAGTACAGTCCTTCAAGAAGGCCCGACTAGATCAGACTCGCGACGAAGGCCACACGAGACGTTTGCTGGCAGAAGCGGAATCGAATCATGCTGAGAAAGTCAGAGGGTATGAAGACCGAGTGAAGGCCTTAGAAAGGGAGCGCAGTGATATCGAAGAGCGTATGGCGAAGAAGCTCCAGGAGAAGCTGCGCGAGGTGGAACAGATGCGACGGGATATCGAGAAGAAAGAAGCTGAGAATGGAGAAGAGGTTCAGCTACGCGAGGAACGTCAGCAAAGGACAGAGAGAGCAGAAGCTCTCAATCGATCTTTGCAGGAACGAGTGACGGCATTGGAGATGTTCCTCCATGAAGCTAAAGACGAGAACTCCCATCTTCAAGAAGATCATAATACGACTCGCGAGCTACTTGCAGATCAGTCACGACGGACATCAGAGCTAGAAGCCAGGAATGAAGAGCTGCAAAGCAAAGAAGCACAACTGAGGGCAAGTAACCGGACACTGCGGGAAGAGTTACGCAAAGTCCAGTCTGGCGTTCTACTCTCAGAAAGGTCGAGAAATCCTGGGGTCGGCTACTTCAGCAACTTCTCCACTGCGTCTGGCGATTCGAGATCTCCGCCTTTCACTCCTCCACCTCAGGGTGCCGCTCTTTCGCGAGCGCCGAGCACGACAGGCAGTATCGCTGGTGCTGATCGCAGTCAAGATGTTCAACAGCAAGCTAGAAAGAGTACCGATACCATCGGAACGCAGAGTGGGCGCGAAGCGGAAGAAGCGCTCAATTTTGAGTACATCCGGAACGTCATTCTGCAATTCTTGGAGCACAAGGAGATGAGGGTACGTTTGAGCCTTCTCCTCATGAACACTGACACTGATCATGATCCATACATGCAACAGCCTCATCTCGTATCCGTTTTAGGTGTCATTTTGCATTTTACTCCTTCAGAGACACGGCGGCTTTCTGCTAAAGCATCAGCATAGTCAGTGTCGTCGTGATTTGCGAGTCGCGTTGTGATCGTTTAGTCTTTGTGTGTTGTTAGACACGCAGTGCAGGCAATCTCTTATGCGGAAGCAGCTCGCCAGAATGAAGCAAATTCGCAGCAGTTGCTTACGACGGCTTATGCTTTCTATACTGTAGGGAAGTTGCCTCAGATGTGAACACGCGCTACGTGGCCACTTCATATTTACGCATGCCTCCATCTATGGTGAACGTAAACCTGGTAGTAAGCATGGAAGCATCTAGATACTCTCCTTTCTAGCGTCTGTTACCTATCTGACAAGCTTTATGCGGACGCAGTTTTAGCCTTCGCGTCCTGTTTCGCAGGGTTTCCGAAGATTTTCTCCAAGTTTCCCCAAACGACAGCAGGGCTTTGAGCAGCATCGATACCGTGCCATACGTTCTTCTTCTTGTAGTAGTCTGCGACAGGGTTGGTCTGTTGGTGGTAGGTAGATAACCGCTTGCGGAGGGTCTCGGCGTTGTCGTCGCCTCGCTGGATAAGAGGCTCGCCTGTCACATCGTCCACACCTGGCTTCTTGGGAGGGCTGGATATCGAAACATTCAGTGATCCGTGTGGCTTGCCAAAGGAGCAATTGGCCTAACTCACGCAAACTCCTTATGGTAGGTTCTCCCGCTGGCTGGATGCAGGAGCCGTCCGGTGATACGAGAGACAAGCAGGTTGTCGCTGATGAGAAGCTGTACAGCGTGGTCGACCTTCTTTTGCTTGTCTTCCAACATCTCGTTGAGCTTCTCAGCTTGGACGACCGTTCTTGGGAAGCCATCGAGGATGAATCTGAGTATTTCACAGCAAGTGGTCAGAGGCGTGCTTCACTTGGAATGAGCGAGAGACCGTCAACTCACCCCTTCGAGCATTCTTTGTTGCCCTCGAGCTGGTTCTTAATCATTCCGACGACGATCTCGTCGCTGACGAGACCTCCAGCGTCCATGATCTTCTTTGCTTCTTTGCCTAGAGCTGTGCCTTGCCCAACTTCTGCGCGCAGCATGTCTCCCGTAGCGAGATGGCACAGGCAGTACTTCTCCTTGAGCTTGGGAGCCTGGGTTCCTTTGCCTACATGATACATCAGTTAGGAATTGGTTAGAAGTGACTGCGACTGCAGCTTGCCTGCACCAGGCGGGCCCATGAGGATGACACCCAAGTATGGGTTTCCAGCTGAACCGCCTGTAACGCCGGTGGTAGCTTCTTTGACGCTTTCTACGGCTGATCCAAGGGTAGATTTGACAGCATCTACGCCATGGGAGATCTTGCTGGCGCCTTGTTGTTCGAGGCTTTCGATTTTCGCTTGGAGGTCGGCCGCGAGCTTCTTCAAGTAGGCGAGCTCGCCGCTTCCTCCTGAGCTGCTGCTCTTGTTGGACGGTGCACTACTGCCCATGATTGCGGGATCAGGCGAAGCTGGCGTGCCCTGCGGATCATTGGATCCATCAATGGTGGTTGTCTCAGCTTCCGTTCTTTCTTGCTTTAATTCCTGCCTGCTACGAGAGATCGCGAATACTTACGGCGGTTGTTGAAGTAGCCATAGCTTGATACTGAGCTGAGCCTATTGGGAGTTGACTGCTACAAACAGAACAAGACAGGGATCTCCAAAAAGCACGCCTCGGGAAAGACAGGCAAGATGTTACCGAAACACGGACATGAGCGGACGACATAAATGCTAAGCGCGCGCATTCTATCTGAAGACCAACATGCAGAGAGTATACCAAATTCTGTACTGAAGGCTGGATTAGGATCAGGATCTTTGCTGAACCTCAAAGCGGGATGCATTCACAAGCTATGCACCGGCCATCATAACTCGCTACCATCGTTTTACCTCCTTTCCTATCCATCTCCACCAGGTATATTGCCCTCCGCCATCATCTTCTGATGTTCAGCTTGCTCGATATTTTCTAGACTTGGCTGACTCGCGCTGGGAAACGAAGCCTGCGTATCGAGACTACTTCACCGACGATGCCGCGGTATAGCTCACGGCTTTACTGCAATCGGCCAGGTTTAAGCTGGCAGCGTCGACTCCGGCTCATGTCTGAAGGTAACGAGCCAGGTCCTGTGCCTCTCATTTACGAGCAGTCCCCGATCACGACTAGCATGGCGAAAGGTCGCCGTCCTTTGTGCTACTATCCTCCCGCATTACGGCACTTGCCAGGCGCAGTCATTCCTTCTCTGAATGTTTTCCTCGTTTGCATCGCAGATCGACGCAATCTGTGCTTCGCGTGTAAAGTCAGTGCTGATATCTGAACTCTGCTTCAAGGTCCCAGCTTGATAGGTCTTACAATTCCGTAAACAGTTTGGCCAGGATTCTGAGATCGGCAAACTGGCTTTACAGCGGGAAAGGAGGCGCCCGTTCCTGAAGTTCGCACTCTATCACAGCTACAGTATCTCACCCCATGCTCGAGTAAGGCAGGGCGTAACTCGTTTGTCTGGCTTTATTGATTCCGCCTATTTCCTCCAGGCAGCAAGCACCGCGAAGGCTGTTTTTCGTCCTCACGACGGCGTTTTGGAGGAGAAATGCGAATCTATCTCATTTACAGAAAAGCAAAGTACTTGCTATCTAACAGGAAGACCTGATTGCTGTACATGCGCTAGCCCATTCGCGGTAGCGCCAGAAGCTAGACGCGCCTACGCTCGTGGAGAGTTCGCAACATACAAAAATCGCCAATGAGCATCGTAGTAGTGTTTCCGTTGAAGTACATATCGTTCCTGTCCATCTGACGTGGCCTTGACGCGTGCCTTATTGTGCGATCGTAATTTCGTCATGCGAAGAGAGCAGGCTGGCGATGAACTTCGCCTTCTGCTTTTTGCTTCTTTACCACAAGAAACACTTTCCACTCACACAGTCTAATCAACACACACCAATCTATTCATCATGAACCAGAGCGTGAGTCCATCTTTGTAGCAGGAGTCTGCGAAGCTGGCTCGCCCAGCCCAGCGCCAGCTGTGATAGGTCGAATAGCTGATATTTTCGCTGCTACAGATCTCTCCTCCTTCCACCTTCTTCAGGTGATTATACACATATACTTGTCTGGTTGTGTCCTTGATGCTGACGCCGTAGCTCGTTTCATCTCGCAGGGTCCAGGGCATGTCCAACACCATCCAGGTCCTCTCGGTCGCCCGTATCGCAGCTGGTCTCTCCGCCTTCGTAGCACCCGCCTTCCTCTCCCAGAAGCTGTGTATGTCATTACATGTCTTTGACTCTACTGAGACACGTTTCGCTGACACTGAGATGGATTCGCGCAGACGGCTTCTCCACCCGTCAGACTTCTGGCTCATCCGCCACTACCAACTCTACCACCGCTAGACCTGGTGCACCAGAGGAGACCGTCACTGCTCTCCGTCTTGCTGGATCCAGAGATATTGTCCTCGGTCTCGCTCTCCGCGACAGCACAAGGTGGGCGAGGGTTTAGCCGATTGTCCAGCACGACAATGGCTAGATTGGAGAAGAGGCAATGAGGCTGATAAGCTGCTTGTGTGTGTCACAGCATCGTCGTCGAGCGTGCTCTTGAGCTCGGATTCATCTCGTCCGTTATCGACCTCGTCGCAACCGCCTACGCTTTCTTCATTGAGGGTTCCCTCAGCCCAGAGGTATGTATACTCCTCTGCATTGCGTACCACTATATACTGATTAGGTACCGTTCTCCAGACTGCCACCGCCTCCGGTGTCGTCGCTGCTGTAGGAACTGCCCTTCAATACTACGCCCGTGCCGCGTAAAGCAGGAGAGAGGGTTGTGCATTAGCAGCCAAGCTTTTCAAAATACACAAACAATACAATAATTCAAGTATGACTTCGTCGCGGTTGAATATCTTCTGACTTTCATGCATGCAATACGAATGATGTACCTGTTTCCCCTTCTGAGAGTGGCTTCTGATGGACTAAGCTGATTTGCGTAGAGAGATGAACACGCTAAGCTGAAGTCACTGAAGTACACTCGAAGCTTGTCGTGTCCCTCGCTCACCTCGATGTTGTTTCGATTTGCATGTTACCGAGAAATGCCAGTTCTCCCGGGGCTAGTTGGAGCTCCGGCGGCCCTTCAAGCGTAATAATCAAGTGGAAGGCAGCTGACAGCGTAGTACAGTCCTTCCTCATTTCTGACCATTTGACCAACACCCATTTACGATATCTGATAGGGCCGTTCAGACGCAGGTCCCGTCAACCTTGATTCGACGTCATATCTTCACACTCCCGTCAGAAAGCCGGGAGAGCTCTCAAGCAGTCTCAACAAAAAAGCTAGAGCTCTTACACGATAGCAATACTACAGTATCAGCTTCTACCTCGCTCCAACGTATCGTATCACATCATCCTTCGCGACTTCTGTCCAGCCAGGCCAGGTCCAGATTTCAGGTGACACCCCATTTCAGCACAAAGTAGGTACAGGCAACATCTTTCTCGTCACCTCAGCCGAGCAGGAAGCATCAACAGGCCAAAGTATATTCATCATGGACGCATCTATCGTCAAAGTCCTACAAGCTGTCCAGGAAGAGTTCCCTCCTAAACGGCCCTCTTCTTCTGGCTCGAGAAAATCCCCTCCTCTAGCCACTACTTCACCTCGCTCGTCATATTCAGCTCTTCCATCTACATCCTCGTCTACATCTTCTTCGACAAACTCCGCTCCTGCACAGACGGCAGACCGGCCCGAAGCTTCCAGCATGGCAGGCGTCTCAAATGACCCTATTGCTACTGAAGATAGGAGTGGAGAGATGCAGTACGACAAGCAAGGTCATCAGAATACCACCGCTCCATCATCCAAGGTGTCACCCAAACCTACTTTTATGCAACTACCGCCTAAATCGCATAGTAGTTCATTTGGGGAGAATCAGGGAAGGAAGACGGAGTTTGGGATGAGAGGAAGCGATAACCTCATGCTCACTCCTGCGAGGGATGACCTTACTTTCATCTTCAAGAAGAAGGATGCGCCTCTAGCAGCACTCTAGGCGTAAGAGAAATATGAAATTCGATTTTTGATGAGCCGAGCCTGGTCTCAAGCTCTACTGGCTACCTCGTCTCAGGCCCTTCCCCGCACCCATCTTCCGCATCGCATAGGCAACAACAGAACATATAAGCTTGCAACGCACCAGACCCTGCGCAAGTACCGTTCAGAAACCTTCAAGCTCTCTTTTCCTAACCTACAACTACTCTATATCCGATAATCCTCTATTCAGTATAATATGTAGCCTTTTGTTCTAGCTTCTTTTCGCTTTGTCTCTCTAGTCTTCATTCAGCCCTCCGGACCGTTAGTATTGTCGTTCGTAATCGTACCCTCCATATATTTCCACCTCTGCCACAACCTCCTCTTCTTCTTTAAATGTCGTTTAGCACGCCCCATCACTCAGCAATTACTCTGCTATTCCTCAATAATCGTTACTTTCGGTAGTCGCTTCCCCTGTCCTTCCCCTTTCCCTTTCTATCTATCTTTTGAGTTAGTGCTCTCGCGTAGATATAGTAAGATCGTTTGTTGAAAGTACATGCCTGCAAAGTAATCGTTTCGCTGTCCGCTATCAGGCGTGTGAATCTGTGATTCATCATCCGGTGCTCTAACCGCTGTGGCAGAGCGCAACTAATGCGTCGGTACTGGGAAGGAGCTATTGTATCGTGACTAGTTCCGGCTTTGGCTGATGAGACGAAGATTACAGCTATGCACACTCAGTAGCCTGCATGACCGACAACGAACAGAGCGAATGCTATGGTAGATACTACAATGCGAACACCACGATCCTTGAACGACAATACAGGATACACGTCTCATCGATGCTGGCGAGCGAACCGCAGGCAGACGAGAGGGAGTGTGTGAGATTTGCTATATAACGACAACAAAGCAGAACGAATGGAAATTTTGGAGGTTGTTGGGGTTTGGTTTCGAAGGAGGAAGGAACGGATGTGGTGCGCTGTTGTCGGAAAGCCATGCGCTAGCTCTTGTGTGAGCAGCAGAGGTGAAGGAAAGTGATATGTGCATGCTCTATAAGCTGCCTGACAGAGCTGGAGAGAATGTTGGAGAGCTGAAGAACTCCTCGTGGCTACAACCCGCTTTGACGGAAGGTTGATAACGGGATCTTGCCTTCCTCAGAGCTTGATGTTAACCCTCTGCAAGAAGCTGACGAGATCATCCTTCCTGACCTCCACAATGGACGCATCGAATTTATCATGTCTAGTTCTCGTCTTGCTACTCCTCGCTGCATTCTGGAACGCCAGTCCAAATTTATTCTTGCTGACATCCCCAAACTCCAATGATCCCGTCAAGCCCACCACTAGGAAGACATCGCGTTTCTCATCTAGGACAGCCAAGATGAACGGTAGTGCTTTACGTGGTTTCTTCGATTTCTTGGCTCCTTCATCGGAGTTGTGGAGGTTGTTGGACCCGTCGAGTATGTCTCGGATCCCATCGACTAGCCATGTAGCTAGTCTCGAGATAGTAGAAGGATGGCAGAAAACAGGTAGGTCGGGCCCTTCTTTTAGAACGCAGAAGCGGAATTCGCGAAGGGTCTTTATGCTCTGTTTGTCGAGGATACTGATGCCTTGCCGTATGATTGAGCGGTGGAGAGCCATGCTTAGTGGAAGTGAAGAGCGGAGGAGCGCGGTGCTGTTTCCACAACGAATGAAGAATGTTCAGCAAACAGCATCTCAGGCGAGGGATGGAGTAAGATAGACCCACTCATTCCCTAATGAATCATAAGCCATCCAGAAGTTCCTGACCCACCAGACCTCTTCCCTCTTCTTCGCTTTCGCCGCCGCGATCGCAGCAGCTTCCTGACTTCTCGCCAGCGCATTCGCGGCATTATTACCACCCTCTGCATTGTTATTGTTATTTTGATTATTCTCCCTATCAGAAGACGCTCCTCCTGTTCCGTAACCATCATCGTCCTCTCCATCTGCTTCTCCTTTGCCTAGACTAGAGTTCCAATGCGATGCGTTCCAGAGCGTCGAGCTTGCAGCTGCATTCATGCTCATCCCGTTCTGCTGTGCGCCCATCGAGAAATGATCTCCTCCGAAATCGAGCCGTACGCCATTGGCTACTTCCAACAACGCAGAGACGCATTCTACGACGTCCCCACATGATAAGATGGATTGGAAGCCGTAGACTCGACAGAAAGAGGGGTAGATCAGGTCGAATAAACCGTATTCCGGTGCGATGTCTTGCATTTTGGAAGGTAAGGAACGCTTCAGATCCATGTCCATGTGCGCATATGTTTGTCGACATTGCTCGAGGGAGAATCTGTAGAAAGAGGAAGCGAAGGAGTCAGTATGCAGCTTATCTCCGTATTTGGCTAAGACTGCGGGTATGAGATTGAGAAAGGAATGGAGATGAAGAGGTAGCATGGTAGAGGATGAACTAGAATAATAGCACAGCGCCAGAGAGAGACAACTTCTGTTGATCATCTCTTTTCGACGCTGACACTGAGCTCCCTAGCCCTTCGTTTTCCGTGCTACCTCTTCCCTTTCCCTCCTTCCCTTTTACTCTCTTTCCTCCCTCATAGCTCACTGCATTGAAGCACTCACCCCATTTTCGCAAGCAATCCCTGCAAGTTTTTCCTCCCTCTCTCTCTATATAGCTTCATCTTTCCCGCGACGTATCCCGAATGGTACATCGAGTCGTACAAATTCCAATGTCTGAAGAGCATGAAGCGGAATTCATCGCTTGTCCGTATACTTTTGTCATCGGGGTTTTGTATTGAATTGGGTTGTTGGACGGGGTCCAGGTTGAGACGGAGGACTTCGTTCGTGAATATACTAGAGTAGGTCTCGTAGCGCTCTCTGTCGATTAGGTTGGCTGTGAATTGATATGTTAGACCAAGGATGGCCAGCCTGGGCGAACAAAGTCATTTGAAGTGGATAGAAGGTGGACAAGATCAGCACACATTGTACACATACACGCATCTCGATGAGTATTGTGTGTAACCCACCAAAGCGTATCGTTATCCTCCCGATTGATCTCATTCGCGAGGATATAGATCTGTCCCGCTACTGATTGTCCATACCACGTCCCTGCATTATAGTATTTCTGTATTCTATTCTGATAGAGTGCTTTCTTGGCTTTTGACAATCTCTTCGGCTGTTGTTGCTGCTGCATTATCGTATCTTCTCCATTGTTTATACGACGACGTTTCCCGCGTGATGAGGAGGAATCGTCCGAGTCGCCTTCGCCTTCGGAATCGCTATCTGCTAGCATACGCCGTTGGCGTTCTCTCCACCGAGCATCTTCTTCTTCAGAATCAATATCTTCGTCTTCTTCAGAATCGCTATCGGGCTCATACTGCAAACAAACGCGTGTGATCATAGTCAGTAAAGTTGCTCTTATGAAGGGATAGGGTGTTCTCTTGATAATAAATGGATGATTGTTGTGATTGTTGACACTCCCTAACGGTCGTGTCGACGGTCGTGTCGCGCTTCTTCCTTGATGTTAGGGAAGAAGGGCATCCTAATGGATGCAGAGAAGAGAAGGAACACGCGCAGCACTCCCTAACAGTCGTGCTGCAGTTCTTGCGCGTAAAGAGGAAGAGCATCCTAACGGATGCAGAGAAGAAGGAAGAGAAGTGCACCCTAAAGGGTGTTGTGCACCCTAATGGGTGTATTACACTCGCTAACGCTCGTGGCTCACCTCCAATGCCTCATACGCCATCCTCTCCTCCTGCATATCCTCCTCTACATCCCCATCATCCCACACCACTATACTACTCGCTTCCGGCTGATTCGAGAACAAGTTATCCAGATTGCATGGCCTGTGCGAATCTATCACATGTAGTGTACACTGTGAATCTTGTGTTATCTGAAAGAAGTCTGCGAGGTCTACGAGGGAGCCTAGGTTTAGGAGGATGATGGATCGGAGCTGCGAAGCCCACGATATACTGTATTAGCATGGATGATGAGTGACAATGATGATGAATGATGATGCCTTACGGCATCATTGCCCTCCACCATCTCCCTGTTGATCCTCCCCAGTTCTGCCCACCCCGAGACTGGCACTATATTGTGTGCCACATGGTCATGCACCAGTAATCTTGCCAATATCCTGCATGCTGCCAGTGCATCCACGTCGGGAGCTACCAGAATTAAAACACTCCCTCCTCCCTTGTTGTTGGCTGCGACTATCCCCTCGTACGCCCGTCTGTACCGCCGCCGGTCGATGAAGCCCATGGTCGTAGTATGAATGTAGATTGTAGAGTATGTGTCGATGCTCTTCCTAGAGCTGAGACTGACAGCGAGGATATCCGATCATCTGGTGTTGTGGTCGAGAGAGAGGAACGCGTGCAATTTCGACGCGTGAAGTGAGGGCAGCATACCAGCAATTAGAGAAAGACGATATGCAATGACGTAGAGGCACATTACATCGAGATGGATAGAATGAGCAACATCAGTCAAGCATTTAACTCCTCTAGCTTCAGCCATCATTGTGTACCCTGCGAACGAGCGAGCAGAGATGGGCGAATACTCCAGCAACGTCTCTCAATGCAGGACGGCGTAGCACTACATTGTAACGATAATGTCGTAGATTACAAGGAGATGCATACCATCTAGGAGCCTTGCAAAGTACCATGCCTGCTTGTGCTTCCCAATCTGGGGCGGGATGGCTGCGCAGCAAGCAGCACCGGACAGCTTGGCTTCTGGCTTTCTTGACTTGTATCAAATTGGACTGTTCATAGACTCTGTATAACATCCATATATCCTCGTAATGCTGCCTTGACAGCATCAAAGCATTGAGAAGAAGAAGAAGAAGAAGAGAAGACGTTGCCAATCATGCTGCAATTGCAAGCTTCATCACTGCCACTGCCACTCCCACTCTGGGCACAGCAGACGAGCAGAAGGAACAAGAACTCTCTCATCGTAGCTGGTATACTCTGCACTGTCATCTACTGCGTCATCTATGCATCCCCATCAACACTCTATCCAGCTTCAACCGTCTCTTCTTCCAGCAGTATCCACCCAAGCCAATCCATAACCGACTTTCCCCCACTTTCATCATCATCATCATCGAAATGGGAATCTCCTACACCTCCTCTTCCACTCTCAGCTTCCTTAAAAGACCGCTTGAACGCACTCTATGCCTCACCGTTAGAAGAGCCCGCGAATTGGGTGAAGTGGAATATGCAGACATGCTCGCATGAGAGGGTACATAAGGCACAGAATGATTGGATCACACAGGACTCGGCGTATGTGTGGCATAGTCTGAACAGCACGGATATAGCACAAAAAAGGGTGGACATGATTCGATACTTGGAAGATGCTGAAAGAAAAGGATTACTGGATCCAAAGAATGCTGGGCATGGAAGGGGGTGCGCTCTCCATCTTCTATTCCTCGCGCATCCACGCTAATGACATACACGTGAATCGGCACGCAGCCTCGTCTTCACTGCCGGAAACGCAGATACGTTCTCCCGCGTACTACTCACTCTGAAGCTTCTCAAGAAGTTCTACAACACAACGCTGCCAGCGGAGATCTTCAGTTTTCCAGGCGAGATGCCACCGCCTGAGCTGTTGCCTGAATTTGCCGAATACAACTGTACGCTGCGCTATGTGGGTGACACCTGCCTCTTCCTTTGCAACATAATGTGCAACAAGTAGCTTACCATGGTTCCTCTACTTCTGCTCCTTTCGTTTTCCAACTCTCTCTCTGCTCGTTCGAATGAAATCCACAGATCGACGATGCATCCCGCGATCCCTCCCGGACCAAGAACTACCAGATCAAATCCGACGCCATCGTTTCTTCCTCTTTTGCCGAAGTGCTCTATCTCGATTCAGACAACATGCCCGCGCAACACTTAGGACACGCCGATGGAAGCTTTGATAGTAGTTTCTTGGATGGGAGAAGTGAGAGATTGATTTGGAATTCGAAAGCGTATAAGAGATTAGGGGTAATGTTCTGGCCGGATTATTGGAAGACGGGGCCGATGAACCCTATTTGGGGAATAATAGGGTGCGTCGAATACCCTTATTTAGCGTTACGCGTCCTACGTATCACCCAAAAGCTGACTTCTTTATTTTCACCCTTCTCTTCTTTCTTATATCCCTTCTTGATGCTTTCCTCAATTCGCCTTTCTCTCCCAACTATCCTCCCTTCAATCGGCTCAACAGCACACAATGCAGAGACGAATGGGAACAAGAAGCAGGGCAGATCCTCATTGACAAGCGCAAGCATATGGATGCACTACTTTTAGCAAATTATATGCTCGACGACTGGAAGTTCTGGTTCAGGCTCTCGGACGGCGATAAGGATATCTTCAGATTTGCGTTCCTTGCTGTGAGTTGGAGATCTCTCATCTTTCTAGTCAATGTTGAAGAAAGTTGCTGATAAAGCCGTTTGTGTGGGAATAGTTGCGCAAGAGATGGGCTGTTCCTGGGCGGTACGTAGGAGCTGGTGCTCTTCCCGGAAACACCCTCACAGGCTTCTGCGGCCACGTAAGCCGCTTTGGACCTTTTGCACCATTCTCATAACCTAGAACTGACCAAATCTTCATGTTGTTGCGGAATGCAGACCATGATGCAATACGACCACTTCGGCTACCCGATGTTTGTACATGCGAATCTATTGAAACAGATACCCAGTGGCATAGCTAGAGGATACACATGGGGACGGACACGACAGACGGGTCTGTTCAATTCTGGGGATCCGAAGATACCGGGAGGAGAAGGGTCAGGGGACGTAGAAGCTGATCGTACGTTTCCATCCCTCTTCTCTGAGGATTAGGATATATGCTGAGTGTGATAATGTATAGAACTCGCCAACGCCGCTTCGACTGGACAAGCTATACTCGACGCACCTACAGGCGTCCGGTATCGCGCCGCTCTCGAGCGGGGCGTATACACTCGCTTCCACGGCGGATCCACCTCCGCTCTATGCGTAGACCTACATTTCGAAGATCCACGCACAGCCGAGGAGAAAGCAGCCGATATAGCTTATGAGCTCAAACACCCCCCTAAGAACGAGTCTTTCGCGAGTCCAGAAGAGATGGAGAAGAAGAAGGGAATGATTACGAATACGGTGGGAGGGGATGGAGAAGTCATGAGATTCGATTGGACGGAATCACCACTGCTTGTAGGATGGTGGAGGGACGAGCCCAATATGGTGGATTTCGAAAAGCATTTGTGAGAGCACTGCATACGCTGAAAAAGACTGATGTACTGATTGAGATTGTGACGCAGCTACGACGAAGGCGGTAAGCCGAATGGCAAGGGCTTCATCTGATCTCGACCGGGAAAAGGACACTCGGATTCGCCAAGTCTTGACATGTCGTTGTAAATAGCATAGCAGTCGCAGTAGATAGAATCAGCGTAGCATAGAACAGCATCAGTACAAGCAGCATAGAGCAAGCAGTCAAATACACGTGATACCATTTCTCCGCGACTATTTTGTTATTCGTTGCTTTGCTCTGCTCAATCCAACCACTGTCGTCGCTCGTTACTCCTCTTTCCTTTGCTTTGCTTCTACACATTCATTTATCCAGTACATGGCAGCGCGCGTGTTTGATACACCGACGCCGCCTTCGCAGTCCTATTCTGCCCTCCAGACATCCCTCCGGCCAGCAAATCAGCAGAATAATCCCATAACATCAACGGTATTACCCAAATCTAGATTGAATCAACAGATCCATACATCTGCGCTCGACGGAATGAGCGAGTCGTCATTTACCTCGACCGATTTCGGGCGGCCAGAAGAGGCCCAGCAGCAGCAGCAACAGAGAACGCATCAAGCAACTACGTACAACAAGAGCGTAGGGTTTGGAGATGCTGGTGTTGGACTAGGGATGGACGACAGAGAACGCTTCGCGGACCTCTACAAAATAAACAATAACAACAAGGCGGCTCGAGATACAGCCCACGCTGGAACAGGCCGCACAAAGAGGACGAGAGTAGACGAATACAGTGATGTATCACCGGACGGTACTTCAGATGCAGAAGATCAATCCAATACTACGGCCAGCGAAGACGACGAGTTTAGTGCAAGACTCGCTGGGCGAAACAATCATCACCAAACGAGGAATACAAGCACTCCCTTTCCTAATCATTATCATAATAATCAAAGCAAGTCTGCATTCGACGGCATGGCGCGAGAGTTGCGGAAGGAGTTCGAGAGGATCATGGATAGCGGGAAAGCAGCTAGGACACATCGTACTCAGTCGGATAACGAGAACATCCCTCCTCCTCCACCTTCTTCATCTGCTATCTCTCCCTCTGCCGCTCAGCGTAGGTATTCTCTACAACAACCTCCGCTCAATGTAGCTCCTGCTGCTGTTCCTCCCCTTCCGGCAACAAGACAGCCTATGCCAAGAGGTGTAGCTCCTCGACGCTCCCCCGTGAAAGCAAGCGAACGACCTGGGTATGAGAGAAAAGACTCTACTCCGACAGCTATCCGGACTTTCGGACAAGAACTACCTATTTACCGCCAGGCTTCTCAACAGCAGCAGCAACCATCTCGAGCTTCATTCGCAGGTGCAGACCCATCTCCCAAACAACAACAATATAAGAATGCGCTTTCACCTTTCCAAGTCTCGTCATCACAAGGTATTCAGCCGCCCAACAATACACGCGCAACAAGCCATCAATCCATCTTTTCCCAAGCTGCACCACCACATCAGTTATCGGCTGCCCTAGCCTCTCCAGATAGACAGTCGATCCCTTCTTCTTATTCACCTCTACGCGTGCCAGACATTACGGGCTTGACAGACGGCTTGAGTTCGCCTTCAAGAGCTACCTCCAATCCTTCATCGCATAGGGTCCTAGCGAACACACTTGGAGGATCACCTAAACTGCACGGGAAGTCAGCCAATCGATCGGTAGAAGGTGAGCGCAGAAACATGGCTTTTGTAGCTTCTACAGGAGAACTAGATGGCTGACCCAAAGGTATGCTTTGATACCAGATCCTGTTCTGTCATCTGCACTCGTCAGTCTGAGGAAACGCCTGGATGCGCTCGAGCAAGAGAATGCAAGATCAGAAGCCAAAGTTGCGGAGTTGGAAGACAAGCTGGCAGCCGCAGCGACGACTCAGCAGATACCTGCGTCGTCACATCAGGAAGGTCCGTCTGTATATCTCGTCAACAGGTCAGTTTTATGCTGAAGCCTTGGGTTTGTCCCGCTTTCCAGATCTGGTTGCGACTCTTCGAGGCGAGATTGACAGACTGCAGTCGTCCATCCAGCAACAAGCTCTGGCACTAGCGGCACTTCAGTCTGAAAAGCGTGTCGAGGAGGAGTTTCGAGATCCTAGGCATCCTCTGAGCCAGCAACGAGCAAGCTCGCAGGCCAGACAGGGCGATCAAGCATGGATGCAGGAATTTGTGATGTTGAGAGACACGCTTGGATCTCTAGCGGACCAAGTTGCAGAAGTTCGGCGAGTTCTGGAAGATGTTCTGGACAGCTTGCGGAAGGTAACCTGGAAGCCAGCTTCGAGAAAAGTAGCAAATGCTAATGACTATGAATCGCCAGATCCCCACTGCCCCGCGATACCATCCACGAGATCAAGAACTACTGCGAGAACAGCCATCCACACCTACCCGCCGGAGCTCTAGACAACGCAGAGAAGAGCTCTTGGCTTCTCCTCCTCAGAACATCAGCAGGCAGCATGTGAGTGTAATTGCGATGGACAGTGCGGAAGCTTTGCTGACAGACTTATGCATTGCAGAGCGCACCTGAATACTATTATGCACCTACCTACAAAGGCCCGCTCCTTGATCGCCAACGTCAGCAGAGCAAGCAGCAGCACCAGCAACAGAGAGCGACTTCAGCTCCTCTTCCTGAAAACATAGCTCATCGCGTCACTCGCAATTTCTCAGCACCTCCCAATTATTCAGAGCCGTTACTCGATAGAGCCGAACGTATCCTCTCAAACCTTCCACCTTCCATCCACAACCATGCGCAATCAAGCTGTGAAGTTTGCAGAAGTCGAGAGCAAGCCGATCAACATCATCATCGACAACATGCGGAGATGGATCAGCGGGAACATACTGATGCGATACTTAGAGCGCAGTATGATGAGAACTCAAGTCATCGATATGCTTCGAGAGCGAATGCGAAGAGAGCATCGGAAGACGAGCAGCTGCCTATGCAGACTGTCATTAGCCGAGCTCTGCGGGACTTGGAAGATGATTTCTCCACTCACAAACGGTGAGGCCAGGTAGCTGATGGATGTACTGAGACATTTGGCTGATTTGCATACTTTGGCAGCATATACATCGAGCTTTCAGACGAATATAAACGGATGGATCCGGCGACACCAGATGTGGGCAAACGCAAGATCCTGGCGCTCCATCTGAAAGAGTCTATCGATGTTTTGGAGTTAAAGGTAAAACCCAATGCCTTCAACTTGAGAAACGCAAAAGCTGAACTACAACCTGATAACAGGCCGACGAGATCAAACGATTATATGACCTCCTGCACTACCGCAGTGAGCTGCAGCAAACGCAGGACGCAGCCAGACTGCGCAATCTTGGACTAGGCCGCCATATTTGAGCCCTCAATCGCGCCCCTCAGCTTGTGCTACCTTACTTTACTGTCCTGCAAATGTCAAGCGGCAAGACTATTGGACTTCGTACTTCTTACTGTCGTGCTTAGTCTACAACATAAGAATGTCCAAGCATCGTTGTAACACATCAACAGTACTGCATATTCTGATTACTCTGATCTAGTCTAGATTACATAGTTCATTACTTCTTATCGGTCGCTTGATACCTGTTAAAAGTAGAGCGTTAGCGAAGCGACCATACTGAGGCTGGCGTCTGACTCACTCTTTCGAAGAATTGCCTCAAAGTCTCGCTCAGCACGTCCGGCAGCGATGCTACGTCTCGCAAGACTACGTAGTAGTCGAAGGGAAAGGTGTCCATGTAGCGCTCCATCTTGAGTTCCAGGCCTCCGTCTTTCCCGCGAACGTAAGAGACCGAGTTCATTGAGAGGATGGAGTTCGCATTTGTCTGATCTGCTTGGCCTTCTTTGCCAGTAGGCTGATGAAGCGAGTCGACCACGATGAAGACGACCATGATCTTCTGCTCCGTGGCTTTGCGCAGAAGAGCGCGTAAGTCGTCTAGATCCTGGCAGATGCCGTCTGAGATGATGATTTGCATCTGCCATAGATCTGCTGAGGACCCTCGACGACTTTCTCTCGCCAGCGCGAGCTGCTGGAGACTCCTTTGCAGTAAGGCCCGGACATCTGTGCCTTTCTGGGCGAACTTGAAAGCTTCTATGAGGCTTGCTCCAGCACTTTCGTTGACAGGGCCGTCTTCAAAGTTGTGTACGAAGTCGATGGCTTCACCGAAGCGGCATATGGAAATTTGACCCGCTTCGAGCCGGGTCAGAGCTTGTGAAACTAAAGCCAGAGCTTGGTATGCTAGATGCACAGAATGCGAGTCGGCCATGGAGCGCGAGTCGTCAAGGGAGAGTAGAATCTGGTATTCTCGTTGACTTGGTCGTGTACGCCTAAGCCAGATCTTGTCTTTTGTGAAATCGGATGCGATGTAAGGTATGATCTTCTTCATGTTCAGGCGCTTGCCTGTGCGATAGTCGCCCTTAAGCCGGGTTGCAAGGGTTGGCTCTAGTACTAGGCGAAGAGACTCCGTAAGAGAGAAGGAAAGGTCGCGTGTCAGATTTTCGTAGAAACGCCAAACTGCATCGGGAGACATTGTTGAACGATCGCTTGCTAGCCAAGTGCGAAGCTGCTGTTCGTCGCTTTCCAGCTGGTCTTGTCGTTCTGAGGGCTCAAGATCTGTGTTGCCGTCCAAGTTCGGGTCGTCCTGAGCTGTGCCGTTGGTCATGTGTAGCGAAGATTGATTCTGTTCGGCGTTCTGATCTTGCGCATCAGGTAGACTGTGCGCATCTAGCTCCATCAAGCTGGCCTCAGGAACTCCGTCTACTTCCATTGCCTGGAAGTCTTCCACCATGTTCTTCTCGTCAACAGCTCGGCCCTTCTTAGCGAGTTCTTCATCTTCCGCTGGCCCTGCTGCCTGCATCTCCTCTTCTTCCTCAGCGCCATGCGTGTATTCGATGTCCTTGGTGTCTGTGTTGTCCGTCTGCTTCGACTTCGGCGGTGTAGTCTCGCCCGCATCAGGTATGGAATCGAGCTTGCGCATCCATTCCTTCATAGCATCGCCTAAGTTCCTTGGCTTGTCTTGCAAGTGCTGTGCCTCTTGGTCAGGCTGTGGATCACCTTGGTCTTTATCCGCTGAAGCTGCAGTAGTAGCAGTTGCATCGGCGCTTTCTTCTGCTTCTGCAGTGTTGACACTATTCTGTTGCTGTTCAATCTGAGACTGCGGATCTGACTGTTGTTGACTTCGCGTTCCCCGCGATTCTTGAGCTGCATTTTGTGCTTGTTGTTGACGCTCGTCTCGACCGCGACTGCCTGCTTGTGTCTCTGTACGGTCTTGCCTGTCAGACGTATCGTTCTCGAGTTCCGCCTGCATAGCAGCATCGTCTCCTTCGAGGTGACCGGCATCGTTGCCAGAGCTATGCTGCATAGTTTCCGATGCATCTACCGGCTCGGGCTGCGCAGTGCTTTCGTCCTGCATTTCTTCAGTAGTTGCATTGGTATCGTCGGCGTCGTCTCCATCCGCTGGCTCGCCTTCCTTGTCACCCGCGATATCTGTATCTTCGTCACTTGCGTCTCCTGTGAGCGAAAAAAAAGGGGGAATCAGCATGTTTCGGATGCGCAGTAGTAGGTTCACGCTACCTTGCGGCTCGTCACCCTCCATATCGATGTCCTCATCGATGCCACTCTCATCATCCTTCTCCTCCTTCGGCGGGGCATCTAACTGTAGATCGTCGGGTAGTTGGAGAGCCTCGGCCTCCTCGTCAACCTGTGGTAGTTCATTGCGTTGACCTTCTTCATCAACATCGCCTGCATCGTCCATTTCTGGCTGTGCGTCACCGGTATCTTCCTCATTCTGCTTTTCGTCCTTTTCTGGCTTGTTCGTATCATCTGCTCCTTCAGCGCCTTCTTCCTCTTCTTCTTTAGACTTCGGTTTACCATTGGAATCTTCTTCTCTAGCGGCCATTTCATCATCTTTGCCGTCAGCCGGTTGCTGTTTCGTTTGTTCGTCTGTCTGCTCTTGCGGTTGCTCCTCCTTATCGTCCCCTTGCCAGAACTTGTCGTCCACTGCAGTGGGATCTAACGGATCGACCTGACCCATTTCATCTTGCGCTTCATCCTCATCATCGCCTTCGTCGTCGTTCTCCTCCTCGTCCTCTTTGTCGGGCACATCTTCAGTGCGACCCTCGAAATCATCGCTCATATCGACTTTATCCTCATCCTTCTCTTTGTTGTCTTCGCCTTGCTGTGATGAAGCTTCTTCCTCTTGTTCGTCTTGCAGGCCCTCAACTTGCTCCTCGCCAGTGATCTCATTGCTGACGTTCTTGTCGCCTTTTCCAGCTCCCATACCTGTACCTTCACTGGTCTGAGTGGCCCCCGAGGCTTGTTCGTCACTCTCCATTGGTTTACAGAAGCCTTGTTGAGCCAAGTTGAGTATCACATTCGCCAAGACCTGGCATAATTTGATTAGAGAGCGATGCCATGCTGAATAGGCCTCCAGGTGTTCAGAGACGAGAAGGGTATACGCTTGCAGAACAGGGTAGACTCTGTTATCAAGGAGAAGAAGGATGATCAGCTTTATTCGTACGGTGCGAAATAAAGCTCACCTCTGCAACATATCACTACTTAGGTGGGATCCGCTCACTCTAAGGCTCGCATGCGCGTTACTTAAGAAAGAATTGACCCTTGTCACGACTTCTTCGACTCGCAAACGAGCGGTCTTGCTTTTGAAAGCGCCCGCTTGCTTAGCTAGACCTGCGTCGACAAAGTAACCGTCTTCTCCCGTTGTCGGCTCATTTGGTATAGCCCTGCAATCCTGTATGACGACCAATATGTATCCAATGAGATCCGCATGCGAAGACACCACGTCCTCATCCAAATCTTCACGAACGGTAGCTTCAGTTGTTGGTAGGTAAGGGAATTGATGTAGGATCTGTTGTAGTGCATCTCGAACCGGATGGATGAAGTAAGCGAGTCGGTCATCTGTGCTACAAAGCTCGTCTACTGCTTGAATTGCATCAACGAGACCCTGCCGAGCGGAGCCGATCTTCTCGAATTGAGATGCCGATAGCAGACCTGTGTACCGGGTCTCGTGACAAAGTTCTTCAACAGCTTGGAGCTGAGCTATACACTGCGCACGCTGTTCCGAGAAAGCCGTGAGGCAGGCATCGCAGGCTTTCTTGTCCGATTGTACTTCGAAGAGTTTCCTCTGCTTGTTAAGGTGTTCAATGCATTCCTCGAAAATGCTGAGCGCAAGCCATGTCGTATCCCGAGCATTTTGTAAAGCTTCGCGAGTGTCGTCGAACTGACTTGACAAGACGTTGTCTGGTCGTACGCTGAAGGAAGCCATATGCGCGCATACGGACGAAAGCTGCGCATGTGAGCGGATTATTGACTCAAGATCGCTTCGCTCTGCAACGATGAATGACATGCATGTTTCCACTGTACCGACCGCCAGAGCTAGTTGAGCCGAACTGATGTCATCGTGATGAGCGGTCGGACTCTTGCGCACAGCTGGTAGGCTAGAGATCAGTTTGTAGAAACTTCGCTGGGCGTCCAATGCCGATTGTGGCGCTTCTTCATTGTCGAATGGTGCTGTCTGATATAGTAATGCAGATTCCTGCTGCCTGGCGAGCAGTCGAGGGTTAGGCCTATGCGATAGCCCGATGCGACGATTCTCTTTCAATAGATCCGCCCAGGCTCTTCTTTTGCGCGCATTTAGGGCTGCTGTACTCTTGGCGAGCTCATCTTTCGTCTGTCCTTTGGGTTGCTCTTGCTGTAAGCTAGCGGAGCGCTCGATAATGGTGCTTGCCATGAGTCCTGCCGGATCGCCTGCACTTCCATCCTGAGAAGGTCTTTCAACCATACGAATCAGGCGCTTAACAGTCTGCTCTAGATTGGCGATGGCCGGGCTGGTGTGGTCCGTGTATTCCGGTGCCAGAGAGGGCAGAAACAGGGTGGCCATGCTGGCTATGATGGCCTGATTTACGGCCAGTCTGGGATGTTCGGGAGCCAATTCGCTGCTCCGAGAGCTTTGCTGCAAGGACAAGAAATCGCTAGCTGGCTTGTTCAGCAGAGTCCGCAGCTTCCGAGCGGCTTTGTATAGCTTGCGATGGCTCGCTTGCGCACTTTGCTTTAATGCCAATATGTTGACATCCTTCCAACTGGCAAGTCGTATGACTTCTTGAATCTCTGTTTCGATCTTAGCTCGTCCGGAAGCTATGAACTCCAGGATATCGGAGAGCCTGCTCGAGTAGAACTGGTGTACGTTCCGGAGTATAGCAGAGATAGCTTCGTATGAGTTTCCGCTCGCTTTGCACATGGCTTGCGAATAAGTTGCGAAGCTTTCGACTATCGTAAGTCGCGCTTGGAATTGGCCAACGGGGGAATCCAAGAAGAAAGACTGGAGCAGCGCGACTAGATCTTTGTAGTACGCAGATACTGTTTCCAAATTTGCACCTGCTTGTGCGTTGGCAGAGGCCTGTGTAATGGCGCCAAAGAAGCGGAACCACCAGTCGGCAAGACCTTCGGTAAACTTCCGTTCCTCGTCTTGGAGCAGTCTAGCCCATGAGTGGAGTTCCAAACGCCGCCAGCTAACCACGAGCTCGACAAGCTTCGTCTGAACGTCCCGCAGGCTCGTTTCCTTGCTAGCGTATGACTCCCAATCATCAATCTTGGGGAGCAGTTGCTCGACAGCCTGCAATATCCGAGCCAGCGGAGATGTGCTCGGTAGTGCTAGAATCGCTTGAGACCGCTCCATGATGTCTACGAGTACCATCTGTTCTGGCCAGGCTTCTATAAGCAAGGCGAGTCGCGATTGGAGAGTATGTAGTGCTGGCAGGCAATGCGCGGCTTCGGATGGATTTGCATCTTGGTAGAAGTTTGGAGGACTACTAGTGGTCTCGGGCAGGAGGGAAGCGTCCGCTAGTACTGTCATGCGGAAGACGGTTGAAGCAGCATCGGCTGCCTCGGACAGTAAATGGCCGTGAGAGCTCAAAGCATCGTGAAGGGTCTTATGCTGGACATCCTTGAAGTCTGCAGCAACCTGTGGAAAGCACGAGTTTAGCGTGTAGCAGGGAACAGATGTTTGAGTAGCTTACTTGGGCAGAACCTGAGTTACTGAAGATGTGGAGATGGAGGTGGTACAGGCGTGTCATATCCACTTGAGATATGCTTGGCGGAGTCATGCCACTTGAGCCTGATTGCTCTTTGACAGGCTTCTTGAGGTCGCTTGGAGTCAGGCTTTCATCTACCGGGAACAAAGCGAATAGTTCGTCCGCTTCGATCTCCTCCTCTGATGGCATGATGAGTTCTTCTTTACGGCTGCGATAAATACTCTCTGCGGCGGCCTTCTCCTCAGCAGCCCTGCGTTGATCCTCTTCCCAGATTTTGTGGAGGCGCTGAAACAGATCCGCGATGCCGCGGATCGCCTTGTTCGAGACTGTTGCCTTGCTCAACGCAGAAGACCGCTCTCGCGCGTGAGCGTGCAGATATAGACCGAGCAGGCACCTATCACCTGGCTTGAGGATCCAACGTGTATTGATATCCGCATGCAGCGTTTCATGTGCCCCGAAGGCAAGTGGAAACTGCACCATAGTATGCAAAAGGGACTCCTGTTGGACAACCGCATCTGCGTGCATGCGCTTCTGGCTGTCATAATGAAGTAGATCCAGTCCGGTGCTGATTGCAGCAAAGATGAGCAGTATGGGGTGCAAGATGTCGCTGTAGTCCGATTCGTAGAGCGCTGTGAGTCTGCTTATGACCGAACGAAGGGCTTCTTGCAAGTTCCGTGCCTGAATCAGCGCGCTTGCCTGGCACGCATCCAGAGCTTTCGTCAGATCCATCAGCTTGATGGTATTTAAGAGGGACGTAGCGCATTGTTGCAGTTCCAAGAACAAGGAGGGAAGCATCTTGGCTCCTGTAGCTCTGGCGATGTGCGAAGAAGTGGCATAAGACAGTTTTCTGTCGAGGTCTGCCAGCTTTTGCGAGAGGTCTTCAAGATGCCTTGCGCCCCGACGTCCGGGAAGGCCACCATTGTCCTCCTCAACGACAAGCCACTCGAGTTGTCGGGACTTGAGGTGGTGCTGGAAAGCGTACTCGGCGTGTGAGGCGACGGCGGGGTCGATGGGGATATTTGGAATGTACAGTTGCCAGATGAACATGGCTACCTGGATGTAGGCTTTGCCCAGGGTCGCGACCGAACTTGAAGTGCTGTCTGCCAGGTTTTGCAATGCTTGGCAGAGGGAAGCGACATATTCTGGACAATCATCGCCACCCAGAATCTCAAGGAAAAGGGCAATGTATGCGCTGAAGAGGTCTGTCCGATCCGATGGTATTGTGATGGAGAGAGCAATGCAGATCTACATATGGCAATGTCAGCCCTCAGCTTGACTCGTTCGACATCATTCGATACGCACCTCTCGCAAGATCTTGGCCAGGACAGCTTTCAGTATCTCGTATCGTAGAGGGGTCCTAGCTATTACCAATTCAAGATGCGCTCTGCTACTTTGCAGAATATCCTGTAAACCGGTCGCTAGATCGCTTAGCGGTAATGATTGACTGGAGCGTCTGTAAGTGCTGGCAATCAGCCAAATACAAGGACGCTATCAAGTCTCGACCGACTTGAGGTGTCCAGCGTCAGCTAAGAGAGCTGGTTGAACCAAAGAGGCGATAGACCAGGACTGTGGGTCGGGCAATGTCAATATTCGTGAAGGGTCACGCCGCATTGGATCTCACCTGAGATGTGGACAGAGATGATAATTGGCACGCATGCCGAGCCCATTCGAAGAGCTTGGTGATTAAGGGCGTAGCTGGAGGAGAAAGCTACATTAGTAGGGGTATTGCGAGGAGAGCTTCAATACCTACGGCTCGGATCGAAGTTCGAGACTTGCGCAAGCGAGCTACCTCGCAGATACTGGGACGTACGCAATACTAGATTGCTTGTGCGGGCGTCCATGTATGGTTCCCCAATTTCGGAAAGCTGAGCTACTGCGATGATAAGGCCACCGTCGTGTTGCACTGTGGAGCCAGCTTCATCTCGTGAATAAGAGTCCAGCTTCTACAGAAGCGAGACGTGGCGTCAGTACACATCTTCCCGTTGTTTCGTATTGCCACTCACTGCAAGCAGAGTCGAGGATACACTGTTTAGGTCATCAAGAGCGTGTCGCTCCACCCGGCCAGTCAGAGTGGCCATGAGATCGCGATAGATGCGACGTAGGTCTACAGCACAAGGCTCAGTGGATAATCGAAGGGAGATTGTACCGCGACGAATTACCTTTGGGGACTGTTAAGAAATCGCATCTCCTGGCGCACGCTTGTAGTTGCTGATAGATAGAGCGAAGAGTCGTCGCCGGGAGTGCAGGAAGGAAATGTCTCCAAATCTCTACTTGATACTTACCAGAGGTGAGACTCAACGCTCTCCTGGCTTGCTCGAGGGGCGACGCTATCCCAGAGAGCAGTTGCTGAGCACTGGTAGTTGTACTTTGCAGAGCTTCGTGCAACCAGCCGAGGAGCACTTGATATGTCGTGTAGTCTAAAGAGGCAGCGCGGCCAAGGGAACTCAGCTCACTCAGGAGCTCTTCGATGCTCTGGAGTAGGGTAGCAGGCTGTAAATAGCCCGTGTCAGCGATTCTGCAGAAATTCAACAACTACGATACTACTTACCCAATCTCCTACAGTAGATGCGCTCGCAGCGTGTAACAGTGCCGACAGGATCCCAGTGATAAGCGGATAGACAGTCTCCACGCCATGATCCAGTTGACCGAGCTTGGAGGGTGCGACCATAGCGAGATAGGACTGTTGAACGATACTGAGCTCGCGCACTGGTTTCTGGCGAGCTTGCTGCTGTAGTAATTGGAGATGCATTCCTTCGAAAAGTATGCTTATCTGGACCCACGAGAGCTTGTCGATATGTGATAGTATTGCAGAAGTCTCCGGATCCAGTTGTCTCAGAGCATCCTGGGTGTCTTGGGAGAAAAGCACAGGTTGCACAAGCGGCTTTTGTACTTTACTCTCAAGCATCGAGTACAGCACCTGTGTCCGATACTCCTGCGCTCTTTGCAGTAGGAGCTGCTGAGGGAGGGCGACAGCGACTTGAGCAGAGATGGGGAAAGAGCGGTCATCGCGGCTGCTTGCATGGCCTGCAGTAAAGTTGATCCTGCCAATTCTGCTTGCTCGTGAAGCTCGGTCGAAAGCCTGCCTGTCTTCCGTCACCGGATCGATAACTTTCCTGCTCGGTGTATGCCGCAGCAGAATCTGCTGGCTATATTGTAGCATCGAGGCGGAAGAGAGAGTGGTAATAGGAGAAAGTGTATCATCCTTAACAAGGGCAATCTCGATACCCCGATTCCTCATGGCCCGCGACAACTCTCCGTAGCGAGGATCCAGAGTCATGACGACCCTAAAAGCGGGATCAGGCAATACCTCGACTATTTGACCATTCACCATCCCTCGCTCGGTGAGTACGAGCTTGCCTTGGGGCTCAAAGAGAGCATTGAGCCGATCTAGCACAGATGCACTGCAGAAGTTGGCATTCTCGATGTGCAGGATTTCTCCGCTCATCATTGCTTGAGGTAGAGCGCCGTCTCGCCATTCGAATTTACCGGCGAAGGATTCTTGCTGACAAGCTCGCAACATCGGGTGTAGAATGGCCAGCAAACTTTCACTTAACCCGAAAGCCCAAGTGTCGTTACTTTGCTCAGCGGCTGTTCGGATGCTTGTAAGGCTTGAACGCCATTCTTCGATGCGCGACAAATTCCCTGCTTCTTCGATCTGGCGAATGACGTCTTGCATGTGATGACACAGCAGCCAGTGTCTTTGGTCTGATGCTCTAGCTACATAGCCATCCAGAGTAGACTTGAGTTGGTCGAGATACGTCTGGACTGTCTTGTTTATGCTTGATTGTTCGAACGTGCCGAGCATTTCGAGGGTATCGGTTTGCGAATTCATGGAGAAGGTGCGGACTTTTTGTCCAGCATAAGATGCGAAGAGGTGGACAAGGCGAGTCTTGCCGGCACCTTCGGGTCCTGCAATGATTGCCAGAGATTTCGCCTGAAGAGCGGTACTTACAGCCTGTAAAGCGCGGATTTGTTGTACATGGTTACTGATAGAAGGTTGTGTGGATATTGAACGAGGGGTATTGTTGCGCTTCAACAAGCAGCACCCAATTCTTGAGACTCTGCTACCGAGCTGAGGGCAGCCCGGCCGAGTCGGGTCTAAGACTTGCTCGAAAACTTCAGCAGCCAGGTCAAGGACATATTGACGGTCTTCGAGAGTCCTGAAACGCTGGAGGAAGAGGACATCCAGAAACTCCATTGGATCGCCGGCCCGTCTTTCCAGCCTGGTTTGGGAGATGAGGAGGTCAAACCATCGCAGGAGGTCACGTAGATTGAACTCCCAAGGTGCACCCTGTGTAGCGAACCTGCTATGATTCACCGCAGCGTTGGAAAGGTTCGTAACGAAAGTGACCATCTTGCTGACTGTCGAGCGGTCTATGGCCGGATAGAGGCTAACACATATGATCATGTAATCCTCTTGCTCCAGCTCATTCATGTAAACCTGCGTGAAGCGATCGGTGAAGGACCGAGGAAGACCTTTTCGTGCACCTCCCTGATTCGAGGGATTCTGTGCCGCAAAGATTCTGAAATCGGGATGTCTTGCGAAGGATCTATCCAATTCGGGTATATAGATGGTGCCTCGGTGATCCAAGCACGAGTTCAGTCCCTCTAGAACTGCTTGGCTGGCTAAGTTCATTTCGTCCAGGAGAACCCAGTCGCCGTTCTGCAGAGCAGAGAGAAAAGGTGCGTCTTTCCAAACGAACTCTCCACTTCGCCCTCCTTCAACTGGCAGATCACTGCCAAAGAGATCAATCAGATCTGTCTGATCTGACAGATTGATACGATGGAGGCGATGTGCCGAAAGAGAAGCCAGAGCGGTGATCAAGCTTGTTTTGCCGACTCCTGGACTGCCCTCCAACAATACGGGCTTGATAGTCTGCAGCGCGCGCATAACTTTGCGTGCGTTCTCTAAGACGGTAGGAGCGGTGATGGTGAAGGAGGTCTGAGGCTTCAGGGTGTCCTGAACACGCGATATAGCGAATGGCGAGATAGACAAAGTGTCTGCAGACATGTGTAGAGTGAGTTGCGGTTGGAGGTATTCAGCCAGGCTGGCATCTGCAGCTGTCATAGAAACCAAATGCTGAATGCAGCGCGTACGGAGTTGTTGTCTCGAAGGCACGCTTAAGCCGGAGGTAGCAGCCGTTGTACCTATGGCGTCCACCAGGGTCATCAGAGCACCATGGATGAAGGCATCCCGTTTTGCTCCAGTGAAAGCCTGGAGCAGATCTGCCCATGCTAGCAAGTCGCGTAGTGTGACGACCGAGCCAAGTGAGGGCGTTTCGTTCGGCCTAACAGCCATTGTGAACCAGTCTGCAAACTTGAGCATCTGTTCAGCGAATGGATCCAGGATATCTGTGTCCCAGCGGTCTTTGATGATAGCCAGGAGATCACGATGATCGGTCACCCAAGGAACCCATATCTCAGTGAAACGGTTCCTGAGGGCCGGAGACAGCTCTTTCTTGCCGTAGTCACCTCCAGGATTCATGGTTGCCAAGACCTGGAAGCCGGGCTGAGCAACGCATGTCACATCTTCAATGTCGCTTGCTCCCTTCTCTGCAATCACCAACGTTCGGGCTGGTTCGAGAACGCTATTGAGCCGCTCCAGCACAGAGTCATCCGCCAGAGACACTTCATCCAGCAATATGAGATCTCCATTCTGCATGGCCTGCACGAGCGGTCCGTCCTGCCACGTAAACAGCGCCGATGCATGCTTAAAGCGTGCTAGCAAGCCTGCTGCTGCTTCGGACGACTTCGAGTATTTCGAGAGTATGCCGACAAAGTCATCGAAACTCGTAGACATAGGTTCGTCCGAATGCAGCTCTTGAAGCAGTCTCTGCGCTTCGGCAATCAAGCTCTCCTGGATGTTGGCTCGATTACGAATAGGTCTTTGAGACCCGAGGAGATCGGCCGTCTCAGTGTTTTGATGACAGTTTACTGTGTGCAGCCCGCACTTCCGTAGATGAGCCAGTGTCTGACAAATCGACGTTTTGCCTGATCCTGTTTCGCCGACCAACAAAACTGGCTCATCGTAAGCAAGAGCTGCTGAAGCCAGCACGCAGAGCCTTTGCATCGCAGTCGTCCATACTATCTTTGCAGACTTGGGAAGGTTTGTAATCAATCCTGAGAAAGCAGTCCGATAGATGGCTTCTTCATCCAGCTGCACCCTCATGACAGACTCCAGCACCTCTTTGACCATCTCTTTGTCTTCCTTCCTGCGAGCTCGTTCGGCGATGAGCATGTAGCCATCAGCTGCCAATTGCTCATATCCAACTGCTCCTCGTCCTCCCCAGCGGAAAAGGTCTCTCAAGGTCACGAACGCCTGCTTTTCTTCGAAGACACGCGTGCTCTGCCGCCGCTTTTGTAATTCAAGAAAGACGGCTACTATCTTCTTGGCATAAGAAGGTGCTATCCGGCATCTTTGGCAGAGTATGGTCTCCAGCTCGTCTTTCGGAACGTCCGTGAAATGCATCTCGAGGAAACGATTTCGGAAGGCACGAGAAAGAACTTTTCGTCCGCCATAGAGACCGGGCGGATTCTGAGTTGCAAACAGCATAAAATGCGGATGAGGCTTGACAATTTCTTGCGTTTCTGGTATCACTAACTCTCTGTTATCGTCTAGCAACCGATTCAGAGCTTCGAGTACGTCTGTCGGCGCCAAATTGAGCTCGTCCAGCACCAGCCAATCTCCTGCCCTAATTGCTTTCACCAGTATGCCTTCCCTGAAGACGAGCTTTCCGGTTTGAGGATCTGAAACATAAGAACCGAGGTATTCCTGTATGTCCGTGTGCTCGTGATTGTTTATGCGAACAAAACGATGCCCTGTTCGGCGAGCCAGATATTCAATAATACTAGTCTTGCCTGCAGAGGTCGGCCCTTGTATTAGGACAGGGAAGCGTCCAGCAGCGACGGACCGAGCGATGTCGACGAGCTTGAGCTGTACTGACGGAGTGAGGACGTAGTCGTCTGCACGGATGGGCTCTAAAGCTCCGCATGGCAACCAGAAGGAACCAATGTTGACGAAACGATTGGATGTGTTGGGCTTGGTAGGTGGAGTCGACAAAAACGATCGAGCGTTTTTGGCTTTCGATACTACATGCTTCTGCAGCAGGTCTAGAACGGCAGTATGGCTATTCGGTTCGAGAAGCGTTGTAAAGGTCATCAGACATCCTTCGTAGACAGCTCGTCGCACACTGAATCCTGAGGTCACAGTAGCTGCGAAGCTCAGAGCTCGAGAAAGCGTTCTCATTGAGAAATGAGGAGGCTGATTTGCACCATCTGCTAAGCGGCCAGAAGCGGCCAGTGCTTTGATGTCTAGATAGAAGTCCACAACATCAAGAATGAGACCTCTATCGCCAACAGCGACATGACCGATGTAGCCTTGCACAATGCTCGTCAAAGCTTCACGATCTGCATCGGGAGGTGGGACATATATCTCGGTGAACTTGGCTCGAAGAGAGGGTGGAAGATCGCGTTTGCCAATATCGGTAGCAGGGTTCATACAAGCGAAGAGTCTGAAGTCGGGATGGCGTTTGACTGGCTGGATATCGCCTCTTTCGGTGAGAATGAGGGAAGCACTGTCTGATTGTAGTAGGCTGGACAGAGACTCGAGTGTTTCGGGTGTAGCTAGGTTGACTTCATCCAGGAGAACCCAATGGCCCTGCTGCAAGGCCGATACTAGTGGGCCTTCTACAAATTGAAACGCGAATTTGGCGGCTTTGGCCGATTCTTCGGTCAGACGAGTTGCGAACTCATTGACGTTCTCTAAGAATTGCTTCCAGCTTGCTGTGATGCTCGTATAACTAGTTTTCCGCTTCTTTCGAGGAGAGTCCTCCTCTACAGCCTCACCCGGCCTCTGCATCGCTTTCAGACGGTCGCTCGCCATGCGGTATGCTTCTCGCCACAAGCCAACCAGGCGCTGCCACCGCTTCTTCTTGTAAGCCTTAGTGACTGCATCTGCGTACTCTGCATTGCGAGCGAGGCTGAAAGTCCTAGAAAAGATATCGGTAAACTCGTTGACGAGCTGAGTAGCATAATCTGTGCGGTTGTCTTGTTAGTGGACTTCTTCTCGAAGTCAGACGTAGGTGCAGCTTACGTTCGAGTTCTTCGGCCTCGTTTACTGGCTTGAAACCTCCTAGCAGATCTGATGCCTCAGTCTGATTCGACAAGTTCAGAGCAACCAACTCCTTCCCCAGTTCATGAGCGAGATTCCCGACTGCCGCAGTCTTTCCTGTTCCTGTTTCTCCCACCATCAAGACGGGCTCCCCTAGTTGGGTACAGACTGTCAATTTCTCCAATAGGACCAGGAATGGCTTAGTGAGGGCATATGGCTGTCGACGCTTCTGAAGTGCCTTCTGCGAAATCTTGGCCTTGGGCATGGAACCTCTGCCTATGCGCAGAATGTTTGTTGCGCTTGTGGTTGAGAGCTCGGGTATTCTGCCATTTAACATCCACGCTACACGCTCTGAGCTCAGGTGTAGGTGCTCCTGCAGCGAGGTAACCATCAAAGAGTACTTGGTAGCTGATGTCGGGCTTTGAGGGGGAAAAGAACCGAAGAAGACGTCGCGAGCCTCGAGAAAGACCTCTTCCTGGAAGCTTGGGTTCTGTTGTATTGATGTAATGAGAATATCGGTGGGTAGACGAGCTTGGACACGCTTGGCCCAGACGAGAAGGTCGTGAATACCGATGGGACGACTCATGCCGGCACCACTTGAGCCAGTAGGGCTATTGGCGATAGCAGCGAGTGCTTGCCAGGCACTCACAAGGCTATCCACGATATCCGCGGTGATCCGAGGATAGCAGCCTGCGACAATCTGTGTGGTCTCCTCGAGATTGGGAAGGTCGAGCCCAACTTGCGTCCAGTACTGACAGCCTACGAAGTTCGCGGGAGACGGATCGGACGAGGAACTAGACATGTTGGCAATACTTCTCGTACTGAACAGCGCAAAGCCTTCTGCTGCCTCCACCCATCGGCCACCAGCGGATACTCCTACAGAGCCTTCGCCTGAGCCTCCCCATCCCGCCCCAACGAAGGTCTCAACTCTATTGCGAATCTTTTCAACCAATTCGGCAATCGTTGACAGGACGTCGTCTGCCGCTTTGTCAATGTCTTCCAAAACAAGCCAGCGGCCGTCTCGAAGTGCGCGAGTTAGGGTGCCTTCGACGAAAACGAACGTTCCCGGTTCCGTTGGCGAGGATGTGAGGGAGCCCAGCAGCGTTTTCGCATCTAAAGAGCGATCCGCAAGATTGATGCTAACGATCTCCTGACCATTTGCGATAGCTTGCGATCCATGGAGACTGTATAATTGCTTGTGGAGCTCTCGTAACAGGGTCGCTTTACCAGCAGAGGCATACGAGCTGAGCAGAACTGGGGCTCGAATGGCCGTACAGGTCGCCAGTTGTTGCAGAGTCGATCTCGCAGGTGTAGTGAGTACGAAGGCTGGGTCCGGTTGATGCGAAGAGGCGATTTGTGAATGCGATACTGCTGCTGGAGAGGCAGCCAAGGTGTTATGGCGGACAGAGAAGGCAGCCTCGCGAACGAGATGGAGGCCGCATATGTTGACGAGGAAAGGCGACATGTCTTCTGCGGCATACAAGAGCTGGTGACTGGCCGCTTCATCGCTCACCATGCTTGCATCGTTCATTTCCGACATCGGCTCGGCCAAGCTCGCTGATGACCTTGTCATGTCGCTTAGGCGCTTGACTTCAGAGTCGAACACCCAGGTGTCCAGAAACCGATGCTCCACAGATATTTCGAGTTGGCCAGTGCTTGCAGACCAGCTTGCTTGACCGGTGAGTATCGGCCAGAATGGCAGCCACTCCTCACCGTCTCCCTCGGATTTCGTCAAGTCTGGAGCCGGCACTGTCTGCATTTCTACCAAAGTCCCATTCTCCTTCGGCTTGTAGACATACGTGTCCCACATATCTTGGCTTTTCGGACCATCCCATCCGAACCACTTATTGACGATACGCCATGCGACTATACGCATACCCGCTAGCGGATGATTAGACATAATTTCAAAGAGGAAGACGGGCGGTATGAGGCCATAGTGCTGAAGTATAGCCGGCATGAGTGGTAGGTAGGGTACGGCGGTCAACAGAGTATCCAAGACCATGAGGAAATTAGGTAAAGCCGGGTGGTATAAGTCGGCTGAAGCCTGTTCGTTCGGCTTGAGAGCAGAAGATGGCCAAGCTGGTATTCGCGGTGGACTATCGAGCCTCGCCAGTAACGAAAAGGGCGTCTTAGCGTGAAATGCGGGATGCTGTATGAAGATGAGAAAGAGTCTGTAAAGTATATAACATGTCAGCGATCAAGTTATCCTGCTTGAAGTGAACGCCATACGGATAGAGGGATGTATAGTCCTTCAGTAGCCTTGCGAAGGCTGTCAAGACAGCCATGAAGGTCTCCTTGTCTGTATGAGAAGAAGATTCTCCAAATGCGACTCCATCGTGTCCAAGCAGAATGAGCCAACGACTCGCGACGTCTAGATGGACTCGGCAGAATACGTTGAATATGAGGTGAGTAAGGGCCGGATGGAGTGCCAGCCTTGCTAACGTCTCCAGTAAGCGTGCCTTCAATTGCGATTCGCTATCTCCAAAATTTGGCAATGCAGGCAATCGACCATGCACGAGTTCTCTTTTGCTGGCTGGCAAGATTGAGCATAGCAGCGCTAGGTCTTCAAGCTGGATGGCATCGTTCAATTTGCTGGTATAGGGCGTTCCTTCTATTCGCGCATCTTCATCATTTGCGAAAAGACCTAGTTTGTCAAGAAAAGTGATGATTCCCTGGACGAGGTCGAAAGGTAGCTGGTCATCCAAGACTTTGACTAGATCCTTCAGTGGAAGAGAAGGCTCCTGTGGTGGTTCCTTTGCAGCCTTGAAAGCTTGATATCTTGCTTTCGTTTCTTGGAAATCTTCACGAGCATGAAGCCAGGCTCTGCAATAACTTACGCAAGTCAGCTTTTGAGCTTGTTACAGTTGCACAGACGATTCTCCTCACAGCGTGTCGTCTAAGGGCCTGCCAGACGACATCCTACAGCCAGTCCGGTTATCGCTTGACCAAAAAGCGGCAAAGGCAAGATTTTATAAGTACGAAAGCTACAAATGGATTGCATTCTGCTCTCCGAGTCATCGCGAGAGACTACTATGATACATTGATACGTCTCGTGTACTTATATGAACTTAGCGGAAGCGTCATCCCCTGCCGTGTAATGTGATTTTGTGGATGTGAAGGATCGGAGGCACTGATCGGAGACAACAGACTAAGAGGTGGATGTGATTCCCGTTTGACGCTGTTCTTTCCTATATTCCTATGGACTTCCCGATGAAGAAACTATGTATATTTTGTTCGTTGGCTTCTAGTCCTGCATGTCGCTATAGGACTGTCTAAGGAGCCATTCTTCGAGCGATGCACTGCTTGGATGCATGTCATCGACCAGATTTTGAGGTGCAGAGATGGTCTTGTCTGCAAAGAGGGAGGAGGCGCTGTCTAGATCGCTAAAATCCAGGAAGGATGCAGCGGAAGGCGAGTCGGAGCTCGACATCGAGAGTGTATTCTCTGGAGACATGCCAAGTGTATTGTTGAGGACTGGAGATGCCTCGCGAGATGGCCATTGCAAGAAGTCATCAACTGGCTCTGCGGCCAAAAGATGGTCCATCTTGCTCTGGTTGAAGAAGTGTCGCCCAACAGGCATGGAAGGCAAGAAAGCGCTCTGGCGCTTGAAAGCCGAGCCATAGAGATACTCCTCGAAAGTCTCGGTATGGAAAGTAGGAGGAAGGGGGACGATCATGGAGTGAACCGAAGATGCCAACGACTGAGCATCGCTTGTGGAGCTAGCGTACATGAACGACTCGTCATCCGAGTTGGAGTTCATGGGACTATCCTCTGGCGAGTACGAGAGGCCTACTTCTCCCGGTCCGTGGAAAAGTTGAGAAGCGTATGGGCGGCCTGCACCGTGGGAGAGAAAGGAATGTTGCTGTTGCTGTCCGCCAATGTTGGCTGCTGAAGGCTGGAATTCCCGCTGCTGCCGCTGCTGAAAATGGTGCTGGGAAGGCTGACTGGAGTGAGAGGGAGGTTGAGCTGTGGTGGTTGGGGCGAGAAAAAATTGGAACCCGTTCTGTGTGACGGGAAGAAATGCCGGCATCTCCTGTACTGGGACTACAGCTTGTGCTTCGATAGCTGCTACGTCTGGTCGCTGAAATGCGCTCTGGGGCGGCAAGATGTCCAAGCCCAGCGAAGATGCTTCAGGAGCAGCTTGTTCAGCCGCAAAGCTGAACGCTGAAGGCATAGCTACATCGGACGAAATAGCAGCGGGCATCTGCTCAGCTTTGGGTGCAGAGCCATTCTGGCCTTCCCAAGCCATTCCATATAGGAGAGTGGCTGTTGTAAGATTTGAGGGTGTAGGCTGCTCCGGCATGAAGATCTCGGGTTCCTCTTCCTTCTTTATAGCAGCCTCAGGTTCAGCGGCTGAGGGCGAGCGCATACGCCCATTCTCGCCAAACGCAAGATCTGGCATGCTTTCACCGGATCCTCCAGATACAGGCGCAGTGGACGTCGAGCCTGTGCCAGCAGTCATCTCGGACTCTGAGGCGGAAGCTTTATCGGCCGAGGCAGCAGAGCCAGTGCGGGTTCGGCGCTTCTTAGATGCCTTGCTGCTCGCAGTAGGCTCTGCAACCTCTCCGGTCATAGGCTCATCGCGTTTATGTAGTCGCGAATGTCGGGTCAGGGTGTCCCTGCGAGCCAAAAAGTCAGCCTAGCCTTTCGCCAGACGAGATCAAGCTGAGCTCACCGTCGAGCGAAGGTCTTGCCGCATGTTGGAAAGTCGCAGTGATACGGTCTATCGAGTGTATCTGCAGCGTTGCAGGACATTATGCGAAATTAATATATGCTCCGATCACTGGGCGAAGATCTGCTCCCGAGCAGGGCAGATGACAAGAGGGAATAGGGGTGATGATGGTGAGAGCAAGCAAGCAGGGAAGAAGAATGTAGGGTGGGAGTAGGAGATGTGTTATATGTATTGGATAACTTACGAGTACGCTCATGTCTCTGTAGATGCTCCTTCTTGTTGAATGTCTGCAGAGCAGAAGACGTCGAACGTTCAGCGGACTGCCCTCAACCGGCAGGACGGCAGAGTACGGCATACCATATTGCAATACGAGCATACTGAGTTTCTGTCCTTGCTGCGACCTGCCGACGACTTCTTGACGCTGCCAGAGCCGGCTGCGCTGGCTGAGGAGCCCGTCATGCTGGGGCGACTGACAGGCTAGAAGCTCGCTGCTTCGGGGAAGAGACGAGCTACAAGCTTGAAGTACAGCAGTACACGAAGGGTGTGTACCGTGCGAACGTGCCAGGTGCTTCCCGAACTTCGCAGAGAGAGCTTTCGAGTGTCCAACTTTGTTTCTTGACAGAGACGGGAGCCGTCAACGTTTGTCGCTGAGCAGATCTCGAAGAGGATCCTTTGAGAAGCTGTCAGAACAAGCAGAAGCAAGCAGCGTAATGAAATACGTTGGGGCTGCTGTTTGTTCTTTCCAGGAATGAAAGTGCGATCCAGCCTAGAAGGCTGAGCCAGCTCGTGATTGGCCGGCCTCCATGAACCCGATCGAATTTCCCCCACGGGGCTGCAGAAACTGCGGGGAAGCCCTGACACTCAAGGTTTTGACAGCTTTTAGCTTTTCAGAGCTGAACAAATAACGACAACATGTACGTATGACAAGTCGTAGCTGCTCATAGAGTAGTCGTTGCTTCGTTCCCTGCTCGCCATGTCTGCAGCCCGAGAGATTGATTGCTGACTTGCAGCTGGTTTCTGCTTCGTGCCGATATATGAACCGGACATTAAATGGGTTACAAAGAGGTTCTTCAGCTTACAACGCCTCAGATTGCCTGATCCCGTCAGCGATTGACCTATAGCTACCCGAGAAGCCTGTTGCGTGTCCTTCGTCTTTACGCTATTGGTTGTAAAGGCCAGACATCCTGCCATAACACGTTCTCACGTTTCCAAGGGCACATCACGATGTCCGCTTTTGGGAGTGCAAGAATCCTGTGCCATCGTGCGGGCCAATCGGCGGAGTGACTGATTGGGCCTTATCTAAGTCTCTGCCAAGGGAGGATCTGCAAACTCCAGAACCTTAGCTGACCATATGCACCTATCGTCAATGTATCAGAAACAAGCGTCATGAGGCTTCATTCCAGCGGTAGAAGCCAATGGCTATGATGGCAGTGAGTGTAACTCCGCATTCTCTATGACCGACCTCTTCAACAACAACGCAGCCTTACATTACGAATCGTAACGATGATCTCCGACACTACCACGTTGACTTAATCTCATACAGACCGTGACCCAGCAGGTTTCACCGCATGAAGACCCATTTCAGATTGTCCACGGCAGCCTCGGTGGCTATACTTGTGACGTTCGTAAGGATCGTTCCATCTGCTGTGATGATGGGTGTAGGAAGCTTGACGTCCCCTCCTAGTGCAGAAGCGAACATGAACGCAAAGACCAGAAGGATCTGTCCGAATAGATCAACGGCTGATGACATGAGAGGGAGGGCGCTGCAATACAATCATTAGCAACATAGCACTACTCCGAGGTCATCTGGCATCGCCTTACTTGATGTCCGGATCATAGTCTCGCTTCCAGAGCCAGAACGTGAGGTAGTAGCAGACAAGCATGGTGATGACCATCTGCATTCACATAAACATGAAACATCAGTCACTTCGATACTCGTTCCCGAATGCAGGTTCACCCACAATAGCGAAACTCAAAACAGTATAGCTGAGAGCGAAAACAGCGACGAATTTGGCTTGACCAGACACATAGACGAAAGCGAGGAAAGCGATGAGGATAGGTGTCGAAATTCCAGTTAATGAGGTTGCAGTGAGCCAATATTTTTCCTCTTTCGAGCCATGAAGCGCGGTGGAGATACGGGAGACAAAGATGGCACCGACGTTGCCAGCAACACCTGGCTAATCGCCTTAGCCTTTGTGTGAGATGGAGCAAATATGCACGTACCTGTCACAACAGGAGCGATGAGACCAAAGCCTCTATATTCATTTACGTAGTTTTGTAAGACGAGACCGGTAGCACTGTACAGATAGACCATCAGCAAATACAATGGACCTTGAGCAAGCTATACACCAACCTGGAAATTGCCAACGCAATGAGCAGAGGTCCCCAGCCTGCCCAGATCAATTCCTGGACATATGCATTGCGCATCGTGAAGAAGATGTTCATGGCGACGAAGCCGAGGAGGATGACTAGGACGACTGTTGACCAGAGAGAATCGATGATAGCTGCTCCGGCATTCGCGACAATAGCCAGAATGACAAGGGCCAATAGATCGCCCAGTGAGCCTGCCAATGGCGTGGCCAAGTTGTCTGCGAGGTATTTCAGCACTCTGCGTTGCCTTAAGAGTGAAGGAAAAGTCTGTCTGACCTGGATTTATCTTCATATACCGACTAACCACGACCAAGGAGCACATGAATGCTCCCACCACTGCAGAACTCACCGACGCTGCAAGCATACTTGAGCAGAGCACCATTGCGCACTCGAAGTATCCTCCTCTCTCGATGCCATATACGGAAATATCGTGTCCAGCGAGAGCTGCAGGTCCATGTTCCGTGACTCCCGTTCTTGACATGAGGCCAAGGACGAATGCGACTATTCCAGCCAACAAAGATGCCAGGAGCGCTTGAACCTGAAGGAGGGCCATGTTTCCGAGGATCAAAGACCGCCGTGTTTGCCGAAGATCCAGTTCGCCTATATTTGCTGAAGTCGAGAAGCGGGCTGCTAGATTCATCTCCAAGTTTCCTTTGAGATTGAGGAGGATAGGTACGAGAATATATAGCTCTTCGACGCGTAAGAAAACAGGCCATGTCTGGTGATGAATGTCAGCCTGGCTTAACGATTACAACCAAGCTTAGAGGACGTGCCTTCAACTTTGCTAGTACTTCACCAGCCAGCACACTGCCCAGCATAGATAGCAGAATGGAAGGAATCGTCTATTCCCAACATCGTCGGGGTTAGCGGTGTGCATGATGCACAGGGCTAGCAGAGTCTGCACGACTCACGACAAACGCCATTTCCTTTGCAAACTGTATTGTACGTTGTCTCTCTCGTTCTTTGCGCGTCATTTTGCGACGTTCACTGCTCGGCGCGCTACCCTTCGGCCTGCCGTTTCCTGCTACGACATCTTGCATTTCGATGCCATCGCTTTCTATCTCTTCTTTGCTAGTTGCGAAGCCATTGGACTGGTCGTGGAAGCCTACCGAGGCTGTAGAAGCAGATGCGGCAGGGCCATAGAAACCACCTTTCGGAATGGCTAGTGCGTTTTTACCAGTTGGCGACGGCGGTAGCAGGTCATCATTGTCTTCATCTTCATCTGAGCTCATAGAAGTTCGCTCTGCGCTTTGGCGTGTGGTCATTGATGACTTTCGGTCTTGGGCCTTTGTATCCTCCTCCAGAGACATGCGGCCATCTGGAGTGCGGTTGTCATAGCTTTGAGGACGATGGTGTAATGATGGATCTATATTGAGCTCGACAGGTGTCCTGGCCATCGACGTGCGAAGGTGCGAAGGAAACCCAAAATGCAATTCGCGTTTCGAAAGGAACAATCAAATAAGGCACCAAATCGCGGTCGTGGCAGTTGCATCTGGGCTCGATATACTACGCTGTTGTCGCAGCTATGCTAGACCAAGTAAAAGAGGTGCTCCCTCGAAGACACTGAATACTCAAATTTATACAAGAACTCCGACCGTATGGTTAGGTCAGACTCTTCCTGGCCGATTATTCTCCAACTAATAGCATTCTCCCTATCGCACGCGTACTTGGAGATATCGTGCTTCAACCGGCGCACGTCGATGTCTGATCACTGGCGGGCTAGCATAGGTGGACATGCTTTGCCTCGATCTATCTTAAGAAGACGATGGATTGCTACATCGTTTCTTGCCAAAGCTGGCGGCGACCTCGCATATTGCATGACGGAATGAAGGCTGCTTTGTCTGCCTGAGCTGCTGGGGCTTTGAATCGCCGCAGGATCCGCTTTGAGGGTCCTAGAGGCGTGCTCACAATCTACGGCGTCCCTTCGACGAGCGCCACTTCTGGCTCTGCCCGATCGCTTCTGAGACGAAGAAGCAGTATAGCGGCTAGATAAATGTGGCTGAGGGTTCTGACGAGGGTTCAGAGCAGGCGCCAGTATGTGTGAGGTGGTATTGAGGGCTTTGGGATGGCCTGCCGCCTTGCGTCGGGCGTGAGTCCATACATCGTTTCGAGATTCGTAAGGTTCGTAGGCTTCGCCGGGACTGCGCTTTATAGTCGCAGATATACCGCCATCGACACCTTCAGCAGATACGCGACTACTCCTCTGCAAGGCTTGAAGCGATGGAGATCGTCTGCGAGGAGGAGTAGCGTAACAAAGGGAGCCCATCGATGAGTGGCTCGAGTATCTTCGAATGGGGCGTTTGATGTGCGTATCTAGAGAGCCATCAGAAGACTCGGATGAGGAGCTGCTGGAGTCGCTATCGGTATCTGTCAGAGCCTGGCTTTCGTGGCTCGCTCGCGCTCGACTGAGGATGCGATTTAGGGATAGTTGGGCTGGCGTCATGCTTTTCCCACGATATAATGGCGCCTGTGATGCTCCAGAGCCACTTGCAATACTCATGATAGCAAGTACCGCTGGCACAAGGCGTATCGATAGGTGCACTATCGTTTGAATGGAAGTGCCGTCAAGCGCGGGCTGGGTAGATGGTCGCGACATATCCAGTTATGCATTGATTTGCCGAATAGCGACTTATTATGCTGTCTTTCGTCGGCTTCGCACAAAGACCGGTCATGCTTGACATATCGGCCTGATCTTGACCAACATCCTAATGTTTCGAGCGGCTTGGTGCATGGAAGGAAGGAGTAGACAGCGTGTAGAAGAGGTCGCTCTCGAGAGGATGTTTGAGATGTCAACACGGACCAAATTCGACTTCGCCGGTCAAGGTCGTGACACGCCTAATAAGACATAAGCCCGAGAACCATTATTGCTTTGAGATGTTGTAACAGAGTGTATGAGGTGTACTTGAAGCGTATCCTGGCTGCCTGATTGCCCTTGCATACTCTTGACGGCCTGACCTGCTCGCGCCAATTGACCCGGAATCTCAGACGATACGACGACGACGAAAAGACGCAGATGCTGGGAGGGAGGAGTACGAGAAGAGTGCAGTTCCATCAATGAGCGGGCGCGAACGCAGCGGTAGCATTAGCCATGGCCAGACTCTGCGATATCAGCTCGACGAGCCCGCCCGGATTGCCCAAGGGACGTACTACGACAGCGAGCACAGCGTGCCAGCGGTGCATGAGCTGCACGCACTGCAGGCAGCAGTACAGAAGGCTGCTACGACTGCGGGCCAGCGAAAGGCCGCTGCCTCTGCTCGAAGCGCCGCCTTGTCCGCCAAAACTGCAGCAAATTCGACGTCGACGACGAGCGCGGCGGGCAGCGCCAGCACCAGCGGGCGAAGGCTCGATAAGCAAAACAGCAGCAAGAATGCAGGCAGTAGCAATACAACAGGAAGCTCTGGTACCGCAGGCAGCAGCAGCGTCAACGGCCACGGACTTTCCGGCTCTTCCAGCTCGAGCAGGCTGCTTCAGGCCGATGCTCAAGGTCCCAACACCCCTTTGTCCCAGTCTCTGGGAGTCAGCGCGCACTCGAATGAAGGCAGAGGTACAAAGAGAAATAGATCAGACAGCGGTTCGTATCATCTACAGCGATTAAGGCTTGGCCGGCTTTACTGACTTGTACCTTAGAATCCTCACTCTCGCCTGCATCCTCGTCAGTCTCGTCCGTTGACTTTCAAGCGCCAAAGTCTACTTCGAGAGCTGCTTCTCCTGCTGGTAACGCTGCGAAAAGCCATACCGCTGCTCCAACCGTCAATGGAAAGCTTGCCCCGGCGCAACCGAAAGATAGCAAAGGGAAAGCAGCAGAGAATGGATCGGCTGTACCTACAGGCTTGCCTGCAATACCAGGGCTATCTGCACCTGTTCCTGCTCTGCCAGGCTTCAAGCGCAAGGTGAAAGATACGCCTGCAGCCGGAACAGGCAGTGCTTCCAACACCCCGCGAGCCTCTCCTGCGCCATCTGTCCAATCTAAACTTCCAGAACAACGTCACCCAACTTCTTCGCTACCACCTCCGCCCCCTTCGCTTCCTGCCAAACCGTTGCTCGCAAAGCCAGGCGGAAATTCACTTCAGAGAGGCTCTTCGCAACAAGGCTCAAGGGAGTCTTCTACAAGACCATCAGCATCTTCATCTACAGGGAGAGATCGGAAAGAAGGTGGTAGCAGTCTCCGTCAATCAGATGTTGACTCCGATAGTTCTGGTAAACCTAGTCGAGATAGCAGTGAAGCCTCCACAGCGCAATCTTCATTTTCACAACAACCATCAAGACCTCCTCCACCAGCCCCGCCTTTCGAGACACCTCCGCCCTTACCTCCTCCCCCTCCCCCATCTGAACCTCCAGCTCCCCCGGCTAGTCAGCCTCAACCTCCTCTTGTTGCCATCACCTCTCCGACCGAAAATACTTCTCAAAAGCTACCTAGTGATGCAGATCAGCAGGAGCCTGACACTGCCTCTACCAAACCCATTCCGCCGATCTCACCACAACCTATTGCTAGGAAGACCCTTCCACCTTCCGCAGCTAGTGTCCTTGCATCCACATCCTCAGCGTCAGCTTCATCTACAGCATCTACAAAGCCGGGCACTCCGCAAGCCCGGAAAACCTTACCTGCTTCTATCGCTGCCCGTCCTTCAGCACCAAACCATCACCTACCATCTCCATCACCTTCTCCTTCTGCTAGGAAGGATAGTCCAGCACCTAGCCAAACTTCTACTTCAGCTGGCGCGACCACGCCAGTGCGTTATCCGGGCAAACCCCAGCCTACGCCAAATGTGACCGTCAATGGCGCCTCTGCGCCAGAGACAGCGAAAGATGCTGAAACACTGTCAGCTGAGGCGAAGGAAGCCAAGCAGAAACGCAAAGAGGAGAAGAAGAAACGGAAACTGGCAGCTGCAGGCTTGGGAGGAGCAGCAGGCGTAGACAGAACCCCGAATGGTTCGCCTATCTCGAAGACTCCTGGATCAGCTGGGAGAAACGACAGTCTGCCGCCTCCACCCAACAAGATTAGAAAGCTCGAAGCGTCGCCTAGTCAAGACAGCGTTTCTGGATCTAGCTTCAAGGTCAAGCTCAACGGCTTTACGCTGAACAGGGTAGGCTGCTCTTAAATCGTAGTCACACCACTATGCAGTGATAAGCTGACCTAAATTATATCCAGCAAAAGTCCGCTACGCCTTTAGACTCGCAAAGCTCCTTCACTCAGCCTGCTCCGCCTCGCAAGACGGTGGCCATTCCTGGAATAGCGGATGACTTCTCGTAAGTGCTTCTATATCGATTGTGCCAATCCTGAATTGACACCTGGTTTAGTCTTCCATCGCGCTCCCTAGTTCCGTCTGCACCTCCGCTCAATGTACCTGTCGCTACGGCCATGAAGCAAGACGATGTTGATGAAGACTTCGATCATGCCAAGCCTGCATCTCAAGTCCCATATTCTACCTTTGCGAACTGGGCAAACGATTATCTTCGGCTTTACGGTGAAGATGATCTAGCTTTCCTCGCTCCTCGTGGGAACGAAGACCCTGGTGTCTGCAATGTCCCGGATCTAGGTCCTCACTATCTGGATGCATGGGCAGCTATGGATGCGGACCTCAACGGCGATGCAGTCGACCTGCCGGGACCTTCGAAAGCACTCATTCCGCATCTCCCTCGCCGCTTCAAGGCAGAGGCACTTTCGAATGAGACTCTTACTACGGAGAAAGTCTATCTAGGCCCGTTAAGCGAAAGGTTGATCTCTTCGTTCCGCAACACCGACAATCTTCCTACATTGCTTCAGGAAGTGACGGAACAGCAGAGGAGAGACATGAATGCTGCTCAGGACCAGCAACAAACAGGCGAGGGCGCTGTCGAACCCGCACAGATATCGCCTGCGTTGCCGACTCCTGCACTCTTCGGCGACCAGGACTTTGCAACGCAAACGCTACAAGAACAGGACGCTGCAGACTTCGAAACGCGTCTCATGCGAGAGCTCGCCTTCCTTGGTGTCATTCCCACTCTACCTCCTAAGCAAGCTCCGGCACCTAGTAAAAAGGCAAACAACGACAGTGGATCAGGAGATCAGCCGTCATCGGTTAATTGGGCAGGAAGAGCAGACGATGATATCTCATCAGCCTTAAGAGCATGTCAGCGGCTACTCAAGCGCCAAAGTGCGGTCAATGATGCTCGCAAAGCTCGACTAGCAGACCGAGTCCGTCAAAGAATTGCTTACCAGGAATACGAAAACTTACGAGATGGCTTGGAATCTGCGATCGAGAATGCATGGAACAAAAGACAGAGAGCCGCCGTGCGCAAGGCGCAGAAGGACAAGAAAGACAAGGATAAGAAGGAACGCGAGAAGGACAAGGAGAAAGAGGCCACGGCCACGCTTGCTCAGAGCATCGCCGCTCTGAATCAGCCTCAAGCCTTAACACCCACTCTGGTTTCAGCTTTGACGAAGCGGAGAAATCTGGTGGACGGCTTCGCGCACCTCTTTCCAGAAGGCGGTCTTCTGCTACCTTCGGAGTCTATCTATGACGACATCGAGGCGCCCTCACTTGAAGCAGTCTACAACCGAATCGAAGCGATCTAGGCGTCTTGACTTTCGCCAATTCATCACCGTCGCATCCACATGGAGAAGTTCGCATGCTATTGAAAGGAGTGGAATTGCAGAATCTTTCGCATATGCAAAACTCAGCAAACAAAATCAGTAAATAATGGTATAGTATCAGGGCAGCCTCGCCTTTAACGATGTTATAGGAATGCAGCATATTGCGTCGGCTATCGTATGCAAGAGGACATCCTTCCAGAGCTGAAAACTCCCTTTCTTACCTAGCTTTGGGCAACTACTTGGACTTCCCTTTGTGCACGGCTCATGGCCAGACACATTGCTAATCACCCTAATGTGCTACACGCTGGCTATGCCTGCTGACTCGCTACATGCGCCTCCTACAGAGCAATCTTTATGGCAAGCTAGTCGCGCTGCTGACACTCAGCTGGTCGCTTTGGTCACTTCTCAAGCTGCAGACAGCATTCAGCGCTGTGAATTCTCTTAGTACATGGGAAGATGGGCCGTCTTTCAATCATGCACCTGCGCCAGAAGCGGGTAGTGATGTGGACACTGATGCTCCTGACCGTCTGGCCAGAGCGTCCAAGTACAGGTGAGCTGAACGCCAACTCAAATACGAACAGTTCTCAAGCTTTCAGCAGCATCATACTATCTACGTATACTCGGTACGAACACCTTCTCCAGTCGCTAGATCATTACGGTCGAGGGAAGTTCCCGAACCTCGAAGCCATCTTCATTGCCTGGGTGCGCTTTAATCGAGGCACGCGTAGACACCGCTAACAGGTGTTCCAGGGTCTTGGGCAAGTGAACCCACCGTCTTCCCTGAACCTATCCTCGTTCAATGTACCTGTCTATCTGGAGCGCGCCAGAACGAACAGCCTGACTGAGCGCTTCCGACTACCTGAGCGCATGGTCACAACAGCTGCGCTGTGTATCGATGACGATATCCTAATCTCTGCTCAAGGAACAGAATATGCCTTTCGAGCTTGGCAGGCATTTGGCCAGAACGATCACCGCATCTTGGGCTTCTCAGGCCGCTCTCATAAACTCGAAAATAACGTCTACTACTATTTGATGGATACCGCCAGCCATTCTATGGTGCTTACAGACAGCGCGTTCATGGACGTTACAATGCTTGAATGGTTTTGGGCGATGGACGTGCGATTGCGAAAAGCTATACAATATGTGGATGAGCGAACGAACTGTGAAGACATCTTGATGAACTGTAAGCGGCAGCCTTTTTTTTCAGGTGCTAAGCTGACGCCAAGATACTAGACGTGGTCTCTATGAACAATAACCTGCCTCCTTTGATGCTCGATCTACCCAACCAAGTGCGTGTAGTGAAGGCAAAAGGCCTACACGACAACCGCAACCATTTCTACGAGCGAGCAACATGCATTCGGGAATTTACCCAACTTTTCGGCGATGTTCTCAAACGATCTGATGTAACGCTCGGAAGGAGTTCAGCAGGAAATAGACGCTTGGTCGAGATGTCTCCGCAGTATGCTCCACGAGATGGAGAGGGGTGGGGACATGGGAAGACTTTCAATAATGCATCAGTTATAGCGTAACTTGCGTAATCTGTCCTTAGCAGTCAGTACAGTATAGCATCGAAGCAATGGATAGCCATGAAAATAATACCGCATCATTCTGGCAGAGTCGTAATTGCTTATCTCGTACACCCCTCGTAAAATTGGCCAGCGTCCATGCCTCTGGACTGTCCAGAAAAGCTGTGCTGACACAATCCTACCCGCCCTTCACGACGCTGGACGTACGTCGTAGCAGCCTTGCAGCTTTGCGTTGGAGTCGCTGCTGACTCTCCGCCGCCAGCATCGCATGGTAGCGAAGTAGGCGACCTCCTCAGGTACACTGCGACCTCCAACGCCAGTAAATGAAACAATATTCACAGTGAGGGGATTTTGCGGAACGCGGTATCCGAGGGAAGTCAACCTTCAGATGCGGGCTGTGGCGTATATCGACCTTTTAGCATAGCTATAGAAGTATAGAGTTTGTTTGAAGCTCTATGCGCCTTGTTCGTACACCGGCTGAGCCTGAGCTTGCATTTGCGGCGTTGGCATTTGCATCCCTTGCGAAGGAACGGCCATGTATTGTCCTGGCATGCCGCCTTGTGTCATCGCTATCAGCAATGTACTGCATACATTCAGTCAGGCTTTATTGCTTACCTTGTTGCTGAACCTGCTGATAGTAATACTGCTGATGAGGAATACCCTGCATATGAGGTCCGTTCTGCTGCGCTCTAGCTCCACCTTGCTGCTGCACGAACATAGAAGGATGGTACATCTCTGCAAAAAAGCGATCAGTTGTGAAAAGAGAAGCTAATCTGCAAACTTACGGCCTGCAGGCATCTGGTTTGCCAACTGAGGTGAGAACATAGGCTGCGTTGCGTGCATAGCTTGCGGAGAGAAGGGCATCTGCGTTACATAGCCCTGTTGTGGCGGATAGGGAATGTGATTGCCGTGCGGTACAGCGAAGTGATGGATCTGTTGATTGGCTTGACCAGGCTGCTGTAGTTGCTGAATCTGACCATGCTGACTTCCACCTTGCTGCGGTTGTGGCATGTTTGCGCCAGGTGCGAACCGGTAAGGCGCACCTGCCTGCAGACCGGCTTGATATTGCTGATTCTGGTACATAGCATATCCTTGAGGGAGCATGTGGGGCTGTTGACCTGGCTGGCCGGGATGGACCATATTCTGAGGCTGCATACCCGATGCTCCAGCTTGCGATGTAGAAGAAGACGGTACGGGCGTAGGCACGGTGCTTGACCGTTGTGACGCGCTGTCGTCTGTGGCTGTAGATAGAGTGTTTGTCGAGAGTGAGGAGGGCATCGTGCCAGCATTGCTGGGTGAGCGCGACATGTGCGATGTTGGCGGAGGAGACCGAACATTGAGGTGTCTGCCGCTTGCGGCCGAGGCGATAGAAACATTGCTCTGATGTTGCGGTTGCGGGTGAGGATGATGCGGCAGCGGGTGCTGTTGCTGCTGATAGAATTGTGCAGGAATCGCGCCTCCTGGCTGAGGCGTAATGCTCTGCATCAAAGTAGAGTTTGGCACGTTTGCATGTGCGGGCATCGGTGACGACACATTGCTGACTGATGCTGAACTTGGAACAGCACCTGAAGGGGATCCGATGCTTCTGAAAGACTTGCCAGAGAAACCCCATTCTTGCGAGACGGCTTCCGGTGCGGGCACACTTGTCGTACGCTTGAACGGCGAGAAGTCCTCTTTGACATGCAGAAGCTTGTCACGGGGAGATGGTCGGTGGCTAGCTGTTCCAAAGAAGGGGTTGACAGGTAGAGCCGGTTGGGATGGGACAGCAGGGACAGCCGAAGGTACAGCAATAGTAGGTGGAGCAGCCGCTGTTTCAGTGGCTGGCGCAGCTGCAGTAGCTCCAGGCTGGAAACTCGCTGCACCAGGCCTGAACACAAATGCGGGCGCTGCGGCGTTGAACTTGGTAGTGCCAGTTGACGAAGATGCTGCAGGAGTTGCAGCAGCAGGCTGAGGTGATGCAAGTCCAGCTTTAGCAGCTCTTGCAGCTGCCGCTTTGACAGGATCGAATGCCGGAATGGCGGCCAACGCATAAGGAGAAGCCTTCTTGGCCGGAGTACCAGCCGGGGACACGACACTGGCGATGCTTGGGTTCTTAGCCGGCACAGCTGCAGCTCCCAGATTCGGGGAAGCTACAGTCGATGCCGAAGGCTTGATAGTGCTCGTGGTACTTGATTGGGAGGACGGCGTAGCTGCTGCCGCAGACAACTTTCTCGATGCCAGTTCGCGCTGCTTGGCTTCGTCCTTTGCAAGAAGTGGTACAAGGTCCGCAGGAACGGCCGACTTGAGCTGTTTACGAAGTGAGGTGAACGAAGCCTGTGAGCAGAGTCTCCAAGACACTTTGGTCCAGCACCTACACTGAAAGCCTTGCTGAATGCGCGCAAATCAGCTATTCTGTCTTCCTTTTGCTTCTGGACAAGCTGCTGCTTCTTCTGGATCATCTTCTCCTTTTCGGTTCCTACAAACTTGCGGAAGTCTTCGACCACTTTGTCGCTTGTCTGAGATTGAGCGGCCGGTTGCTCTGTCGCCGTTGTCTGTATAGCATGCACAAGTAGAATGTCAGCAAGCCCAGTGGCTGGAACCGCTCTCGAGGTAGGTACACGCACAGGAGTAACGCTGACATCTGGAACAGCATTCTTGGCGCCTTCAGTGGGTACAGGCTGATCGACTTTCGCTGAGCCGTTTATTTGCTTGTCGCTCTGAGGGCCTGCTTGCGCAACAGTATTGTCTGAATAAGGCATAGCTTGCTGTTGAGCTTTGCTAGTGGTATTGGGTGGCGGCGCACCAGCTGCGGTGGCTGCCATCGTACGCCGTGCTCCCGGCGGTACGTATGCGTTTGGACCTCGCAAGACGCCAGAATATCTGCAGTCACAATCTGTTAGCTGACAGCACAAGCACAAGCAAGACCATATGCTTACTTGTCCTCTTCATCCATGCCTGTGTCATCGTTGACGATTTGACCACGCTCTTCGGCAACATGGGCATTCGACGATACGCCCTGTAATGAGATAAGAAATCGATAAGGCAAGGGTTGTACGCTAGTGACTGAGAATAGTCTCTCTTACCGTCAGGATCTCGTTTGCCAATTTGATTGCTCGCGCTTCTTTCGCCTTGAAATCGGCGCCCGACTTGTCAAGCTTTGTAGTATAGATCTCTTCTTGGTAGTTTGTCTTTGCGCCAAATAGCTTTTCGTTAGTTGCGAACTGGTCCCATTTTCCAGTAGAAGAGGGATTGTTTAGGCCGTTATTATACCCTCGTGAGGGCGCTTCAAGTAGACCATCATCGTCTTCCAAAGACGAGCCTCCGATGCCTCCATCGCCTGCACCGTCTATACTTCCGCCAAGTAGCGAGTTGCCGGCGCCCCATTTCTGGAGCTCTCGGCGCTCTATCCCTGCTCCTGAGCCTGAAATATCTGTGTCTGTCCTGAACTTATCTTTAGAAGCAGCTGCCGCATCAAGAAGCGCTCCAATGCTGTTGATCTCAGCAGCGCTCTGGGGTGAGACAGGTCTGGATTGGCTATTTCCAGGAGCTGCGCCCGGCTTGGTATCAAAGTCCAACTTCTCCGCTTGGATCTGGACGATGTCTTTCGCTTGTATCAGAAGCGATTTTGCGAGGTTTTGGGGTATGTCGTTCTGCAGCTGTCTTGCTGCTTTCAGGTGAACGCTCAACTCGGTGTCGCTTGTTGAGGATAGTATTCCAGACCATGTAGGTCCACTCTTTACAGTGACGCGTACCTTCGTGCCCTGTTGTATACACACGAAAGAGCGTCAGTATGAGCCGACCGCGCATAACCGCCCCTTCTTTCGCGCTAGATGTCGAAGCGCAGCTCAACGCACAATCATGTTGACGAGAAGATACTGTGAGCAGAAAGTCAGTCAGGAAAGTCAACGGGAAAGCCGGGAACGCAGGGAACGCACGAGCATTCTATCGTGGAGCTTCGCATTGTCTTCGTTTGACAAGGCTGTCAGACCAGCTGGAGCCGCAGAATTCGACGTAGATGGCCCTCTTGCAGCTACATTGTTGGCTGGGCTCGCTGTTCTGCTATTTCCTTGCTGATTTCCAGCCTGATTTCCCGGCTGCTGATTGCTGCTGGCGTTTCCAAAGTTATGAGACCCTGTCCAGCGGTTCGGGCGCCTACGAAGCAGTCATCACGATGAACATTAGTGATCTTTGGCCTTGTCTTCGCTGATTTCTTCGATTTTCGCCTTACCCCTTGGCTCCATTCCCAGCATTATTAGGCCCTGGTCCCGCTGGTCGCTGCTGCTGCTGCTGCCCTGTGCTGGCCATACTTGCGACCCTAAATCGTACCGCAAACGATATCAACTGGCTGGCGCTGGCTGGCCAGGGAGATGTCGATGAGAGAGAAGCAACAAGCGAAGGCCGTCACGGTAGTGCAATCCTGCCGAAATCGCAAGATCTTCGCAAAGTCAGGGAAACATACTAGGAAGGCTGTGTGTGTTCACTCTTCGCTGATGTTCGCAGGCTATGGACGCGCCGATGAGATCGCGACGTCCTAATGATAGATTGCATTCTCTAGGTGAAGTGGTCTTCCCACTTCTTGCTAAGCTTGTGTGCTTCAGCTCGATAATAGTATACATGTTACAGACGATATGGACCGAAGAAGAGCGAGAAGAGTCGCACCCAGGACGGTGAGCTAGCATGCATGAAGCTGCAGAGGATGACTGTAAAACGGATCGATAGATAATTGCATTCGATTGTTTCCTCTTTATTGGTACGAAGCACCTCGTCCGCGACCCCTGTAGAAAACCATCAACTTCTATAGTCTGATACTAGCATTAAGCTTGGCCGACTCACCTCCCCCTCGGTGGGTAGCCGTAAGGAGTATAGCCTCCCCTGGGAGCTCCTCTTCCACCTCTGTACGGCCTGCCTCTGCCGCCTCGCCCTCTTCCAAGCATAAATGAAGGTACGTTTGTTCTCTTCGGCGTGACCTGGCAGAAGGCGAACCAAGTATCAGCTCATACTGCATTAAAAACGGATTGCTGTTGGGTCATACCTTTATCAGACGCCCTCTAAACAAACTCTCGTTGAGTGTCATGCTATTCGCGACTAAGCCAGGTTCGGCGAACTCGACGTACGCATAGCCTTTCGGATGGCCAGTGAACTTATCACATAGTATAGTCACGCGGTTGATAGTTCCACATGATGCGAAATGCGCTTGAATCTCCTCAGGTGTAGCACCGTAGTCAACCTGGAAGATCCGAACAACATCTCAGCTTCACTTCGCTGGGGCTTCACATGAATGTATCAGCTCACGTTACCAACGTATATCGACCGCCCATCGATTGCCTCCTTCTCCTCATCTGTCACGCTTGCATGCGCAGATGCTGATCCAGGCGTACTTGGTCCAGCCTGGCCGTCCTGACTTTCTCCGTTCTGTTGCTCTCCGTTCGCTGTACTTGATGCTGATGCATTATTTGATGAGGCTCCCTGCTGCCTTGCCAGCATTTCTTTTTCGGCCTAGAAACGAACAAAGGTCATCAGCCTGCTTTCCCGCATTGACTGGCACTGAACTGACAGCCGCTTGCATCTCCTGCAACTTTGCAGCTTCAGCTTCCATCTCGCGAACTCTGGCCTTCATCGCTTCGAGCTCCTATAGACAGATCAAGAAAACAGGCAGAAGTCCAGGCGTAAGTATCGTTTCGTTGCACAGAGGTTCTTGTAGGTCTGCGCACCCTGTCTTCATCGTTCATGTCGTGATTGTCGTCGTCGTTTCCATAATCGACATCTTCGTCGTGCATTTCTGACGAGCGACTTGCTGCAGCTGAGGGCATGATTGGCTATCTTCCTCGATGACTCTTTGACTCTTGTAAGTGTTTAAGCAAATTATCCTTGAATCCTTTAAAAGCTGTTAAAAAGCACCAATCGATGGGAGAGAGAGCCTTTCTTTTCGACGAATACCCTCGTTAAAGGCAGCCGAGTCTGGCTGAGACTTTCCCAGATTATGAGTACAAAGGACCCGCAAGATGGTGCATTGTCGACGTCCTTCCCGTCTGGAGATTCGCAAGATTACCACTCTAATGCCGTGAATGACGATGGAAACCCGCTCGCAATCCTGATCTATGCTGCCGCCGCCTTGGTTATCCTTCCCATACTGTACAAACTTGGTGCTGGTGCGACTGTACTCGTTCTGGTCCTCGCTGTGTTAGTCTTCGCAAGCTGGCTGCATGACCGAAGCTCTTATCCTGACGAAACTGGTTCGCAGAGCATTGAATGCTATTCCAGAAGTACGCCAGATAATAGACTCTTTCCTGGGAAAGGTACGCTGTCTATACTGCACGTCTGTTCGAAGAAGCTGATGATTACGAGCATTTATAGAGCCCTTCAGGCCGGCATCGATTGCCGATACAGATTGCAAGCGGGTCGCGCTCGCCTAATAATGAGATTAATGAGAAACCTTCAATATATGACGAACGACCTACTTCCGAAGAGCTACAATACGTTGGGCTGGACGTAGGCGATGTCCTGCAGGTACAGACCATTGGATACTTGCTTGATGAGGTTCGCAGCGCTGATTTAGTACTGTACTTGGTACCGTAGATCCCCTTGACACGTCTCGTGGCTCTCATACAGCGCGATTTCATCTCGTTCTGGTACAATACCTCAGTCTGCCTGTCTCCAAGCACACCCTTTCCTATGCACACTCAGTCCCTTCTCAATGTAACAATGAATAACCTTGTATCACGTATGCGCCGCCAAGAACCGAAAGAAGTCTCGATATACCTTTTTCACTCGGCCAGTACGGCCATAATCAGCCAGATACGTCAAGCGAAATCTCCGTCATCGAAGCCGCAGGATGCGCTGAAGGAGAAGGACGAGCTGCTACGAAAAGTTAGGAGGACAAGCGAGGAATTGCTGCTTACCTTGGCTCCCAGAAGCGCGACAGCTTCGCCTATCGTGCTTTCGCTACTGTCGGAAGTACTGTCATTACAGATATGGAGCACAATCCAGTCTGTTGGAAATGCAGACTTTATCAATACTTCGATAGTATCGCATTTCGGCAAAGCTGTAAAAGTGGTGAAGAAGGTGCAAGCGGACGCTGCGCAAGCCAACGGAAATCAGCAGCAAGTAGATACGACAGGCGACAGCCTGGACGAAGCCGTCAAGCTAGCCGAGGAGCAGATCGAAGCAGCAGAAGAAAAGGCCTCATCACCGCCAGCTCTACCGCCGAGAGTGAATAAAGGCAAAGGCCGTCAGCTTGACCAGGCTCGAGAGGTAGAGGATGCGCCTCGCGAAACGACGTTCGCGGCTTCTGCTTTTCCTGGCATGCTGAATGTGTTCCCTGGACAAGTAGCTCAAGAAGCTATAAACAAAAGCAACAAATCCGTATCATCTTCGAACGCCTCATCAGCTCCGACTTCCGCACCTCTTGCTTCTGCTTCAGCCCTGAACGGTCCTCCCCCTGAAGAAGCAGGCCCCAGCAACTCACACCATCAAGCGAAACCGTCTGTCTCATCTGCTCCTATATCTCCTTCTCCATCGACTAGCGGCATCAGCCAGCATTCTGCAGTACGCAGTCCGCCTCCAAGCACTCCCTCATCGCCCCGAATCAGCAAGACGGCAAAGCTTCCAGAAACCGAGCGGTATGAGCGGAATTTAACCGATAGAACGCTAGATGAGGCTATAGATGCTGGAGTAGTCAAGCTGAGATCTTTCGGGACACGCTTCTTAACTGGAGCCACGAAGTTACTGGACGCTGCCCTGCCTCCTGATGAGCCATCGGCAAAGAGTGAGTCCCTTCCGCAGCTTCTTCTCGCAAATCTTTGGCTAAGCAACCGTCTACTGTAGCTCCGCCTACGCCGGCATCGAAAGCACCAAGCTTGAAGGGTAAAGAGCGGGAACGAGATCCTGCCGACTCACCTCGCGGAAGCATCGAGTCAGTCCGCCCAGCCTCACCTCGGCCAGCGTCTATAGCTTCTAGAATATCGATGGCAACATCTTCGATCGGTCTGAGCTCAGCAATTTCATCCGAGTACGGCCAAAGTGCAACAGGCCCGTCAAACTCGAGACCCACCTCGCGAAGATCGAGCGTTATCCTTTCGGCCCTTTCTTCGCCTGCAACGTCAATTTCGGCCTTACCTCCTGGACAAGCACCCTCCCAGATTGCTGGACCTATGCTGCCGTCTATTTGCTGTCAGATCATCCTGGATACCTTTTTGACCTCCAATTCCGAAACACGGGAGAAACATGCTAAGGCGCTTGAGCGTTCTCTCTTCTCGAAGGATCCGTCTCTTCTGTTTCCAGAACCGCAGGATCCGCAGCTGAAAGCTGTTTTAGCACATCATATCACTTCTGCCGACACTTTTGACCCGGAACTAGTACGCTTAAGCGACAACTTCCATACGTTCCTTGAAGACGGGGAACACGAGGATGGCGAGGCCCTGCTTCGCTTATGGACGCAGCTGGATCATTTCGGTTATATGGTCTCAATGACCAAAGCTACCGAACAGCAAATGCAGGAAGATGCGATAGGCGTCTTGAAGAAGACGGTGGCTCAGACGGTAGACTTACGAGACATGCAGTCTGCAGACAAGGAGACCGTCGACGGTTTTTGGACAGCAGTCGAGACTGTTCTGCTGCGACTTGTTCAAAACCCAACGAAGGATCTCTTCGAACCGCTGCAGGACTGGTATATGAAGATGGTTCAGTCGAAGTATTGGGAGCAGTTCCTGCAGCAGAATCCGAACGATATGGCTATGAGCCAGTCTCTGGACTTGCTTCGTTCGCCGACACAAAGTACGTTCTCTTCGCTTAACGATAACTTCCCTGAACAATCGACATCTACGTCCATGTCGCGATCTGCATCAACCAAGATGGTCAGATCAGCCAGCTCCAGTAGAAATAAGCCGCCCTCTCCTTCGGTAAGCAAGCGCACGCTTGATTGGTCAAATGCCGCCTTGCAGAAGGACGACAGTCTGGACCTTGGCGAAAGTATGTCAATGCACGAGGAACCCGAGCCAACACGATCCTTGACTCAGTCGAGACCGTCCTCAGTGCATGTTGGGCAGTCTTCCAATGTTGCAACGGACAATCTGTCTGAAGAAACGGCCGATGTATCAACGCCAGGTCTGGAAGATAGCAATGTTCCGCCTAAGTTGACAAGCGAGTCTACAACAACTCTCACTAGTATAGGCTCAACAGACGAGCTGAGCGCGCCGCCAGCCTTTAGCGTTACTCTTACCGATCTTTCCCCTCCTTCCGCCTACGCAAATAACCATGTCAAAAATCGTAGGGAGCTGGAGTTCCTAGTTGCTGTTGAAGTTGAAGGATCGCCAGGGTACATCGTGAGTCTGCCGGTACTCCCTGCTTGTCGTTGCCTGCTGAATTTAATACTGAAACAGCTCGCTCGTAAATACATTGAGTTTGAAAAGATGGACACCGGAATCAAGAAAGCTTTACCACAGTCTGGTACCAAATTTTTCCCGAGGGCTCCCCTACCTTCGACAAATTTCCAGACCAGCGACAATCTATGCAACTCCCTTTCCCATTACCTCGAAGCGCTGCTTCGTGATGACCGCTACGCAGCTTCCGATCCAGTAGCTACCTTCTTTGCCAAAGAGCGCACCGATTCAAAGGGGAACGCACAACCTCTGGCTTTCCTAGGACGGGGCGTCAATAACATAGGCAAAGGCGTGACAGGCGTTACACGTGGTATAGGGAAAAGTGGCGAGATGGCTATTGGTGGTATTGCTACGGGCTTCAATTCGTTTGGCAAAGCTGTGACCACCATCCCCGGCCTGCGAAAATCGCCTTCTGGGCCAGTAGAGACGCTCAAGGGTCAAGAAGATGACGCAAAAGACGCAGCACCTGAAGCTGAAGCCAAATCTCCGGCACCCTCTTTCTCTGGTCTGCAGCTAGAAACGCAGCCAGAGGAACTTAAGCCAGACTCAGAGGTCACAGACGCGCTGCCGCTCAACGATGCTCCCGGTACGAACATGGACAGACGGGGAGTTCTTTCTGCGAGTCAGCCTCCACCTCTGCCTCCTCGGTCGGAGATTCTTCCTCCCCGCTCAAGCTCGCCGGAAGGCTACGAAGTCTCGTTCCCTCCGACAGTACAAGAGGATAGACCTGAAGCACCGCCTGGCTTCAACTACACACCTCGAAGAAAGCAGACCGGCCCGCCAAATGTGTCACTACTCTCTGCCCCTACAAGTCCGACACATCAGCAGTCCATGCCTCTTCCGCAAATCCAGATACCCATATCACCCACTTTACGCGGAAGAATGAGCTTTGACGAACTGGTCAAAAAGGACGAAGAAGCGCAGAAAGTACAGCGGGAAAGCTTGGAGGAATCGCAGCCATCCCTCCTGAAAGCTGAACCGATGTCGAAGAGCACCTCCGAGCCGGGTGTCGAGATGTCTCGCGCAGCAAGTCCTAGCCCAGACCTCTCCCTGACGCCCGTGGAGTTCAACAACGTCCTCTCGTTTGCCATGGCGATACTCGAAGAAGCGTACGACCTGGTCGACTCCACATGGAACCTGAAGAGAGGCATCCTGAAAATGCTCGAAACTATTCTTCGGACACGCTATGCGAATGTTATCAAGGCAGGAATGACCAAGCTCGTGACAATGGCCAGCCAAGAGCAGTTCTATGCTCAAGGCATTGACAACCTTCGGGAGTCGTTCTGGCCACCACCTGACGACGTGTAAGTGTGATATAGCTACTCATTGTCCGGCTGCTGATAGATAAATACCAGATGGTGGTCTTCGATACCCGACTATAGACCTGCGACAGAGCGTACTGCCGAAGAGAAAGAGGCTACACGTAAAGAAGCGCGACGTCTCGTTATCATGCAGGCACCTGAAGGATTGAAGGTATCGCTTGGAGCAGCTGGTAAGCCCCAGACTCTTGCGAGCCGGAATTATGGCTGACTGCTTCGCAAACAGCAACGGCAGAAGCTTTCGGCCGCCTTCACGATTCACTGCAAGGGCCAGGAGGTGAAAGACTAGTTGCTGGCCTGATGCTAGACTACCTGCGCCTGCTTCTTCTGTAACTAACCAATTCGCATTCATATGTAGCGATATACCACCATCGCTTTATACTCCTGCGCATCTCAGCACGAGGTAGAGCATCATCATTAGCAAGCAGATTAGAGTAAAGAGCGTATGACCTCCATCTGAAATCGCGTCCGCATCTCACCTTGCCCTGTTAATCCGTGACCAAAATGAGCGAGGCAAGCACAAGCCGGACGAAGAAGACAGCTCGCATTCAAGGAGAGCTACCACCAAACCCTCGTATAGCGAAACGCGAAGACGATGCAAACGATAGCGAGGAAGACGACGACGGTGGAGCTTCATCAGCAGAGTCCGAAGGGCCTACCGAGCCTGTCAATCGAGAAGGCGATGGACTTGCTGGCGTGATTCTTGAACGGGAGTTTGAAGACAAGAAGAAGAAAGCAGAACTTGAAGCGAACGAAACGCAGCTTGAAGAGGTCGAAGCCGATATTCCTGATGACGCGGGTTAGGCGCGACACAGTCTATACGGACTCGCTTTGCGCCGTGCTGACGCGCAAACTCTGATAGACCTTCTGGCCGACTTCCCAGACGATACAGATGTGATTTGGCTATCCGGAACCTGACCTTTCCGAGACTAATAACCTCTGCAAAATAGGAACTGGAGCTTACGCATGCGCGTCTAAGGTCTCTGAAGGCCCTACATCTTGAACGTTTTCGCAAGACGCTTGTGGTCAGTATAGCGTGGGTGTCGCGCAAAACCATCAGTCTGATGCCTGCTTTGCTCTTTCCAGCGGCTCTCCCTCCGGCAGAATCTGCTTACTTCTTTGCTTCTGGACGATGGATCTACACCTATAGAAACACTAGAAGAGCTGGAAGAGCTCGATCTATACGATAACAGGCTATCAAGCGTGAAAGGGCTGAAGAACCTCTCCAAGTTGACGTAGGTAGATCTTGTGTTTACCGCAACTACATCTGACAAGATTCATAGATCCCTCGACCTTTCTTTCAATCTTCTTCGCAAAGTGCCGGCGTCACAGCTGGCCACGCTAAAGAAGCTCAAGACACTCTACTTTATTCAGAACAAGATAAGCCGGATAGACGGACTGGGTTCATTGGCAGATACGTTAGAGAGTATAGAGTTCGGCGGGAACAAGCTGAGGGTAAGGACCCTTGTGCTTAAAGTGAATGAAGGCTTATCTAGGCCTCCAGAAAATCGAGAACCTCGAGCGGTGTACGCATATAACGGAACTTTGGCTGGGAAAGAACAAGATAACACGTTTAGAAGGGATGTCTACGCTAAAGAACCTGAAGATATTGTCTATCCAGTCGAATCGGCTGGTCAAACTCGAGGGTCTGGAAGATCTTGAAAGCTTGGAAGAGCTGTATGTCTCGCACAATGGCATTAAGAAACTCGAAGGGCTTGAGAAGAATGTGAGTATCTTTCAACGTGCGAGGTGCCTATGCTAACTGCTGTCTTCCAGTCTAAGCTTCGTGTCTTAGACATAGGGAATAATTTCATCGCCGAGCTGGAGAACATCTCACATCTGTCTGGCTTGGAAGAGTTCTGGGTATGCCGAAATTCCTTTCCAGCTATGCGTGAGCTGAATGTGCACCCTACAGGCCAATGGGAACCTCCTCCATGACTTCGCACAAGTCGAGTCCCAATTGAGCGGGATGAAAGATCTAGACACAGTCTACCTCGAGGCCAATCCCTTGCAGAAGACTGCAGGTGCGAATTACAGGCGGAAAGCCATGCTTGCCCTGCCACAAGTCAACCAGATCGATGCAACGTGAGCTTTGCTTCAATTGGATTTCATGAACGCAGCTGATGATGCGCATGCTGAACCGCATAGATTCGTGCATCAGCGATGAGACTAGCTCTCCTCTATCTGAAAGTGCCAACCACGTTTCTGTTGTAGAGCGCGTATCATATACGCGAGATCGTGGCTGTATCTCAGCAAGGCGACAAGTGATCACATACAATGCAATGCTATCACAGATATCTACTCCGCCTGTTTGGGTTCCATTGACATAAATTAGCCCCTATCCCTTGTCGTAGCCAAGCTCAACAACTTTTTTCGCGAAGTCGTCTCTATCTTTGACGTATTTCGCGCAGCCAACGCATCTTCTCTCATTATGAGCAGCACGAAAGCCACGAAAAGGTCAAAAGCGCCAGCAGCGAGCTGCTCAACATCCCAGCAGAAGCATAAGCTATCGAACGGGACCTCGAAGCACAACGATGAGGGACAGAACTTGCCAGAGTTGGATGAGCTACCAGGAAGCTTGACAGCAAGTATTAGTAGCAAGGAGAACGGCGTGAATGGGTTATCTGCCAGTAAAAATGCAAGCCAAAAAGCCAGCAGGAGCAAGAGCAGGCAAGCACGTCGACAGAAGCTGGCAGAAGCTGAGGAGAAGCAGCGGAGCACGAGCGACGCCGTCTTACGTGAGTAGAACATGTAGCTTCACTGTCGTATATCTGCTGAAACAAGCTGGGCCTTTTCTCTAGAATTCGCAGGGCTCCCTGTCGCAGGCGCGGTCCTCTACAATCTGATATACCCTGTCGCGTCGCAGCTTACAGCTCGAGATACGAGGCATCCTTCTTACCACATCCACCACTTCCTCCACAAATGCATCCATCTATCCTATCGGTTACCGACATATTCGTCTGTACCTGTCATCTCAAAAGCAGCGAAAGCAGCAGGAGCAGCATCAAGCACCTCTGTTCAACCTCTATACGTAAAAGGGAAGGACGACTTTTACTTCTTGGGCTTCTACTTCCTCGTCTTCATGCTTTTGCGTGAAGTGGTCATGCGATTCGTCTTTATTCCGCTAGGAAGATATGGAGGCATAAAGTCAAAGAAGGACCTATTGAGGTTCGGGGAACAAGGATACAACCTGTTCTACTATTCTATAGCATGGTCGTGCGGCGTCTGGATCATGCAGCATTCGGAATATAGGAATATCACGCTGGAAGCGCTATGGAAGGGCTATCCCCACTACAAGCTTACATGGCAGCTCAAGTCATACTATCTCATGCAAGGAGCCTTCTGGGTCTCGCAGATCATGGTCATCAACATCGAGAAGCGGAGGAAGGACTACTATCAGGTAATAAGGAGGCTGCAACCTTTAATCTCTAGTAGCTGATAAATCCCGCTCTAGATGCTTACACATCACCTGATCACGCTCACTCTCATGACTCTATCGTACCTCTTCAACTGGACACGGGTCGGCAACGTCATCCTTGTTCTGATGGATCCCTGCGATATTCTCCTCTCAGCTGCAAAGATGCTCAAGTACTTCCACTTCGAGCGGACGTGCGACAGTATGTTTGTTGCATTCATGGGTACATGGGTCATCACTCGACTCGCACTGTACCCTCGCGTGCTATTGAGCGTCATCTTCGATGCGAACAAGTATATCGCGTATAAATGGAAGCCGAGCAAGGAGCACTTCCTCACTCCGAATGTGCACAAGATCTTCATCGCCCTTCTCAGCATGCTTCAGGTACTGCTCCTGCTTTGGTTTGTCATGATTGTCAAGGTCGCTCTGGCTGTGGTGACGGGCAAAGGAGCGGAAGACTCGCGGAGCGACGATGAGGACGAGTGAGTCGCAGAAGTGCTAGCGCTAGAAGTTCAGGGCTAATATACTGTCCCAGCGTCGAGGACACATCGACTGACGAAGGCCTCAATGGAAGCCCAAATCATCTTCGAAATGGGCATGTCAACGGCCAAAAGCCCGAGCAGAAGACTCTGTAGGATCTGAATTACCAAAAGATTGTTTATGATGTACAAATAGGTAGGAAGCGATTCTATAGATGCTACCAAACGATCAGTGGGGGATTAGGTAATATCAACGAAAGATAACGCTGCATGGCTGTCGTAACATAGAACATGTGTGTGCGAATCCACACAAAGCTTTGTTCTGTGTTGGCATCTGTTTGCGACCGAAAGTTGTGATGATGATGTGCCTCGTTGAGGCTTTCTCCCTTCTTTCCTCCCGAAACGTCGAGCTCTTTTTTCCAAGATTGCTTCTAGATTGCACAAGATCCAGCAGCACTTCAGCAGTAACATCACACCTACAAACACAGTCAACATGTCGACTCAAGCTGTGTGAGCTCGCCGTTTTCAAAGGGACCTTTTTGGGGCTGAGATAGCGATGATGCGCATTTCGCAGTGGAGATATCGGCGTGCGCTGCGACTATTCAGCATACACAAACCTCATCATCAAACTGACTATCATCTTCGTGCTCTCTACGCTCTCGTCGCCCATTTCCAGCTCATCGGTCTCGCTGGTGAGTTTGGGCGGTTATAAACGGAAACACTGCGTCTGGGCTGGTCCAGAGGGTGTTTAGACGATACAGAACAATGAGCTGATGTTTATGATGTGTTTTGCGACTCAAAAGTTATGGGACAGAACTTGATTCTGAACCTGGTGAGGACACCGCTGATCCCGCCGAAAGTAGCGAATCAAGCTGACGAGATATATGTATATCTGATTACAGAATGACAAGGGCTTCACAGTCGTCGCTTTCAATAGAACCGTCTCGAAGGTCGACCACTTCCTCGAGAACGAGGCCAAAGGCACAAACGTTGTCGGAGCACACTCGATGGAGGAGTTCTGCGCAAAGCTCAAGACACCAAGGAAGATCATCCTCCTCGTCAAAGCTGGAAAGGCTGTTGACGACTTCATCGAGGCTCTCCTGCCCTTCCTCGAGAAGGGGGATATCGTTATTGACGGGTGCGCAGAGATGCTTGTAATGACCAAAGGCGAATGCTGACACTCATCGTCTGCAGAGGTTCGTGTATTACGTGGATACAGCTATAAGTGCTGGACTAATGCTTCTACAATCTCTCGACACAAATAGGAAACAGTAAGCCTCGCAGTTCTTTATATCCGCTGAATAACCTAGCTGACAATGTATCACAGGTCACTACCCCGACTCCAACCGTCGTATGGATGAGCTCGAGTCCAAGGGTCTGCTCTTCGTCGGATCCGGTGTCTCTGGAGGAGAGGAGGGTGCCCGTTACGGTCCTTCCCTCAGTACGTTGCGGCTATTTGAGTTCGAGAGAGAGTTATGCTGACGGAAGAACCCTAGTGCCCGGTGGATCCGATGCTGCTTGGCCTCACATCAAGGAGATGTTCCAGAAGGCTGCCGCTCAGACTGATGGCGAGCGTGAGCATGGTTGACGCTAAGATCGATTTGAAGCAGTAGCCTAACATTCGTGTTATCTAGCATGCTGCGACTGGGTCGGTCAGGCCGGTTCCGGACACTACGTCAAAATGGTCCACAACGGTATCGAGGTGCGCAGAACCGAGAAGCGAGTGGTAGATATTGCGCTGAACAATTTTGCGACCACAGTACGGTGACATGCAGCTGATCTGCGAGGCCTACCAAATCATGAAGGACGGACTCGGCATGAGCTGCTCCGAGATTGCAGATGTCTTCGCCAAGTGGAATACTGGAGTCCTCGACTCTTTCCTCATCGAGATCACCACTGCCATCTTGAAGTACAAGGATGAGGATGGTCAGCCATTGGTCGAGAAGATCATGGATCAGGCTGGTCAGAAGGGTACCGGAAAGTGGACCGCCATCAACGCTCTCGACTTGGGTGAGCTGGTGTTGCGTTACGTATACTTGCACGCTGTCTGGCTAAAGCATTGATTCAGGTATGCCCGTCACCCTCATTGGCGAGGCTGTCTTTGCTCGATGCCTGTCTGCTCTCAAGAGCGAGCGAACTCGTGCTTCCAAGATCCTCGGAGGTCCTCAAGCCGAGCCGTTCAAGGGCGACAAGCAGCAATTCATCGATGACCTCGAGCAGGCTCTTTACGCTTCCAAAATCATTTCTTACTCTCAGGGCTTCATGCTCATGAGAGAGGCTGCCAAGGAGTACAAGTGGGAGCTCAACTACGCTGGTATCGCACTTATGTGGAGAGGAGGATGCATCATCCGATCGTACGTCTTCGCTTTACCTGTTCTCCGCTACGCTGCTTACACTTCGATTGCTACAGGGTCTTCTTGGGCGACATCACCTCCGCCTTCAGAAAGGAGCCCAAGCTCGAGAACTTGCTGTTCGATGACTTCTTCAACAAGGCCATCCACAAGGCTCAGCCCGGCTGGCGACGAATCATTGCTCAGTCCGCTCTCTGGGGTATCCCAACACCCGCTTTCTCGACTGCGCTCTCCTTCTTCGATGGATACAGAACCGAGCTCCTCCCTGCTTCCCTCTTGCAGGCACAGAGAGATTACTTCGGTGTAAGTTCTGCTTGAGGAATCGGTATGGACAGAGACTGACCCGTTGTGTCACGCAGGCCCACACCTTCAGAGTCCTGCCTCAGTACGCCTCTGATAAGCTCCCAGAAGGCCAGGATATCCACGTAAGTCAGCCTGGCATCGTCATCACGCACATAGCTGATTGTTCCTGTCTTTTACACTAGATCAACTGGACCGGACGTGGTGGAAACGTGTCTGCATCGACTTACGCTGCTTAAAAAGATCGCCCGTAGACCGCAATCCGCGCTTATGATAAGACAAACGTATTGCAACGGTGTTCCGCTGTTACACATCTAATAGAGACAATAAAAGTGTTCAACAAATCTTTGGGATGCAGGCGGAGCGACGATTACGATTCGAATACCTGACGGGCTTCAATAAGAGATTAATAAAGATACATTCAAGGCGACTTCTATTCCCTGTACTAACGACTTCTTAACTGATTGATTGCCTAAATTACACATGAGAAACTTTTCCCCAAACTACCCTCAAGACCGATGAGACTATTCAATCCGGACAACGCCAAGAAGTAATGGGAAGTAAGGCGAGAAAACAGAAGGAGCGGGATCGCGTTATGCGGGCGATATCCGATACGTGATGCAGATGAGCTGTGCGATTTGCAGCGCATATAGGCGAGCATTGGCTAGCGCAGTTGCTGCAGCGATGCTTTCGGTCATTGGTACGGTTGCGTCGGCAGCGGATACGATGAATTCGGTCGCGGTATGGCTGCAGCACGGCGTATGGCTGGCGCTAGGTTGCAGTGCCTTCAGATAATTCAGACGCAATGGCGGACGATCATATGTCTTGCTTTGCGGAAGTCTAAGGTGAGCCTTCGTACGCATAGTGCGTATGGTGGGTAAGCTGCTACGCAAGCTTATTCTCGCTCTTGCAGAAAATGCTGGACAATAGCACGGCGTCTATCGAGGTTGTTCGGCAGAAAGCGATGGTGCAACAAGGCTCTGGTCGCATGCTTCATGGCTGGGTTGCGAAAGCTCACGGTCATGGTTGCTGCGCGTGCGGTAGCGAGGCCGAGGTCGATGGCTTTGAAGATGCGCCTGTTTTCGTTACTGCCGAAGACGGCTGTTTTCAATGCAGATTTGAAGGCTGACGAAGTGTCATTAGGCCGAGCAGGAGCTGCCGAGCTCGAGCTTGAGTCTGGGAAGAGCAGCTTGGCGGGTGCCTTGCGTCTGTCAAATTGGTTTGGAACGAAGCGGTGATGGCTTAAGCCTTTGACGACGTGCTTGAGCACAGGTCGTCTAAAGGCGAGTCCGGCTGTTGCAGCGCGAACGACTGCCATGCTTATGTCGACAGCGCGGAAGACTCGAGCATTCTCAGAGCTTCCGACGACGATGGTGCGCATGTTTAGGCGGCAGCTTGCTCTGGGTATAGACGATTGGAGTTTCTCGCTTGCTGCGCAAGGTACTTTGCGCGCATTGCGAATGGAGTAGGATGTAGAATAGGGTGTAAGAGCGGGTGACGCTCGAGCTTGGAAGGGTGATGGAATAGCTGATGCGACCGGAGCATTGAGGAATGGGATGGGAAGAGTAGAAGGAATGGATGATGCAGCAGTGGAAGGTAAAATCTGAGAAAGCGACATCATATCAACTGATGCTCGCGAGTCTAGAGCTATAGTCATGCTCACCTGTCTGCATCTCAGTTTAGGCGCCTCACAAGCTGAGGAGGTGATAGCACGAAGCCGAAAAGCAGAAGGCTCGATGTTGTTGGAGATGTCAAGTAAGGAGACAGACGCTACTCGAGCGATGGCTTTGCGAATAGCAGAGAAGATGAAGCTTGTCATGGTATCAGGTTTTGAGAGGTGTGAGTTGGGCTGCTTTGATTTTTGAGTGCTCGTCAGGCTGGGTCAGGGAGCTCGCTCTGAGGATTTGGATGAGAAAGAAGGAAGGAAGAGACATCAATCTGAGCCGCATTTTATAGCGCTGCAGAGCAGCTCATTCCCTGTCTCTGCGTCTTGCAGCTGGCCTAGGAACGTAAACAGCCATTCCAGCCCAAGAATGTTCAGGGGTTCGCAGCTGCCTTCTTTGCAGTGTCACGCGTTCTTGCTTCCTAACCAGTTCGTGAGTAGATGCAGGGACGAGAGAGCAGTCATTAGACATGTCTGGCAGCTTTTGCGGGGCTCAGAAACCGTTGTAACGGCCAGGCACCGAGGCAGGCCACAATTGCTGCTGAAGCTGGGCGTCTCATCGTTCTAGCGTCCATGTTTACTTTACGTGTTGAAGATAGCGTGAAGATAGTGACTAGTCTTGGATAAAAGACTTGCCAATGTCACGCGCGCAGCCCTGTCGCGGCTCGGCAATAGACAATTCCGAGTGCAGAAGATGCAAGGAAGCAGCAACAAAACGTCTCTCTCCTCTTCCCACCTCATTCCAATAATATAGCAATCATGGGCTTCAAGACCGAAGCTTTCGTCCTGGAAAGCGTCAATGCCGACTTCAAGCTTGAGACGATCGAGCTCGACGACCCACTCCCCGAAGAAGTCCTTGTAGAGATAGTCGCTTGCGGCTTGTGTCACACGTTTGTCTCTGGATGGCCAGCTTCTCCGACTGCGCTGATGACACGAACAGAGATCTCCTCATCCAGAATGGAGCTTTCGTATGTTTCGCAACAAACACGATCAGACAGCAAAGACTGACTGTTCATCTAGCCCTCTGCTTTTCCCAATACTCTTGGCCACGAAGGCTCTGGAAAAGTGATCAAAGTCGGAAGTAAGGTCAAGCGCGTCAAGGAGGGAGACAGCGTTCTGCTTTCCTTCTCATACTGTCAGAACTGCAAGGTAAGTCTTTGCCTGATAGACCAGCTTTTCTTCCTCTCTAAACTCGATTTCCGCTACAGATCTGCAAGCGTGGACACCCTGCATCCTGCAAAGATTGGATCGGACTCAACTTCGGCCGCGTCAGACCCGATGGATCAGACACAAATGCTACTTTGGATGGTAAACGCATCCATGGTACATTCTTTGGCCAGAGCGCGTTCGCGAAGCACGCCCTGGTCGTGGAGTCCTCCTGCACAAAGGTCCCAGATGATACGGATCTGGTTCTCATGGCTCCACTTGGATGCGCGATGCAGACTGGTATGTCTAGAACACTCCCTAACCTTCCAGTCGCTGCCCGTCTAACGCCTGAACAGGTTCTGGCGCCATACTTAACTGTGAGTCCCGCTTCAGGCTGTATCTGAATATGTGAGCTGACCACCACTATCGTGCAGTGCTGAAGCCAGAGAGCCCAGAAGATAGCAGTGTGGTCGTCTTTGGCGCTGGCGCAGTAGGCATGGCCGCTGTGTTCGCAGCTGTGGCCATCAAGATGCAGAAGATTATTGTGGTAGATCTTGTAGACGATCGGCTTGCTCTCGCAAAGTCGCTTGGTGCTACTAATACGATAAATGGACGAGATCCAGGTAGATCGGCCTTTTCGAAATTGTGAAGTCCGCTAAGTAGTGAACCCGCAGATATTCTTAAGAAGATTACCGATATAACTGAAGGAGGTGCTGATTATGCCATCGAAGCGACAGGTGCTGCACCCTGCATCAAGACCGCATGGGCTGGTCTAGCACCTTGCGGCAAGATGGTACAGCTTGGCACACCAGGACCCGGCCCAACAGCAGATCTAGGCATCCACGATGCCGTTTGCCTCAGCAAATCGTATATGGCTCTATGCGAAGGAGATTCCAATCCTCCCGAGTATGTGCCCAAGCTCGTCCAGATGTACAAGGATGGCAAATTCCCTATCGAGAAGATATCCAAGGTATACGACTATAAGAATTTTGATGATGCTGTGCATGCGATGCATTCGGGTGAGGTAATCAAGCCGATTATCAGGTTCAAATAGGATGGGGATGTACGGTGCGGAAAGGCTATTGTGTACGGGTAGTCTCGAAGAGGATCAGCGAAACAGTTATAGCCAATGTAATCAAGTCTCCACAGCCTGTATGTTCCGAAGCGCCTGCCGGACTTGCTCTTTGAACAACCCTAGACATGCTTGAGACTGCTGTCAGTATGCGTTTGGACACCCTTGAAGACTACTTCTTAACGCTTTGCGATTCTGCGAAGATCCAGGCTTTCTACAGCACGCTTGAAGATGCCGGCAAGACAGCTCAATTCGTGTATCGCTCAGGCGTCCATTATATCGTTTCAGGTAGCCCAGAGCCTTCTAGTAGTCTGGAAGGTACCAACGCTGTGCTTTCAGGCTCCTTCAAGTCGAAAGCTATCTATCTTCTGGCTTTCGATCCGGTAGCAAGAACGCTGGACGTAACTTCGCAGCAAGAAGCTTTTGGTCCGCATCAATATCTTGCACTGAACCATGATAGATCAAGAGTATACGCGACGACTTGGGCTGTTCCACCTTTACTTTCGGCTTGGTCCGTAGAGCGTTCGTCTGAGCAAGAAGCGCCTTCTTTATCGCATCTGGGTAACGTTGATATTCGTGCGTGATCTTCTCTTGTCTAAGTCACTCAGACTGACGCGCTTCATACAGCGGCCGTGTCTTCCTACGTATCTGTTCTCGACAACAAGCTCTATTCGGCTGGCGGTCATTACGCAGAAGTGCACGCGTTTGCACAAGATGGAAGTATAGATGAGAAGCTTCAGCAGCTATACTACCTTTCGGAATCGGGGCTGGCGAATGCAGACAAGACGCGAAAAGCCTTGGTAAACAGGTCCATATAGTAAATTGCTATTGTGCTAATGAATCATTCGTACAGAGGGTTGGTTCTCATGGCTTCGATGTCACAAAAGACGGCAAAGCCTTCGTACCACACCTGTATGTCCAGGCTGGTGCCATAGCGTGTTCCAGGCTAAACAGGTCGCAGGGGCCGCAACTCGATTTACATGTACGAAGTGGATACCCTTGGAGTAGACGGAGAGCTTCATCTACTCGACGAAGTCATTTCCCCGCGCCCTGAAGACGGTCCAAGGCATGTATGGCCACATCCGAATGGCAAGCTTTTGTATTCGGTGAGCGCCCTTTCCGCTGTAGTTGAATACAGTTATTGACATGGTTAACAGATTACGGAACACTGTAAGTCCGAACCAGAGTACCTTTCATACATAGCTGATCCAGGTCTCAGCCAACTTCATCGATGTCTACGAAGTCAAGGCGAAGACACTCAAACATGTGCGATCTGGGCAAATAGTGCCACAAGGTAGCATGACAGTACAAGCGCAACTTACTGTCTGGCTAATGTACTTTTGATAGGTAAAGACCCGCATAAGTATCGAGGAAACACGCTACGGTTGTCCCGCGACGAGCGCTTCATCTTCGGCAGCACACGAGGGTCTTCGCCTAATATACATGGCTATGTAGCGGCTTTCGAGCTGGACGACCAAGGCTACTTGAGGTCAGAGACAGCAGTAGCGTACTACGAGATGCCGACTTCTGGAGGTATAGCGGGAGCTATCGAGCCTGCTTTCTGGAAAGGTTCAGAGGGGATAGCTGCTCAAGATTATATCCTTCTCGTGGACGAAGAGCAAGGATCAGTAAATGTGATAGGCTGGAGCGGAGGGGTCAAGAAATTCCAGGATGTCGCGAAGACGAAGCTGCCGGAAGGAGCGACCGCAAGTCATGCTCTTTGGCTCTCATAGATCCATTAAAGTGTATACTATTGCCTACAAGTATATACACCTGCTAGACTTTAAATCAATACAAGACGATTCCCTTGACCTCTACTGCATCTTCTTCTGGCTGGTGATAGGCTTGGCAGCAGTCTTCTTGGAGCTGCCAACTGTTTGTGGAGCTACTACAATTCTCTTGCTCGTAGATTTCGGTACGTAGTGCATGCTGAGCACGCGGATGATGTACATAGTTGTGAGGAAGACAACGACCACCGAGCGGGCGCCGAGAGGCGTCATGAAAGCCTTTGGCTTGCCAGTGAGGGCGATGTTGATGGGAGTATAAGCTGGATGCGAAAGTGTAGCAATGCCGTAGATTATGGCTGCCACCGAACCAGCCCAGACGTCCATGGTAGCGATGACGCCTCTGTAGATGAGGTCAGCAACCGTCTGTGATGCTGAGAGAACGCACGCACCCCTTGAGGAAAGAAGGTGTCTTGAGACTCCATTCCTTGTCCCAAACGCCGAAGAATCCGGCAGCGGCTCCTCCACCCACGCTACTAACGGCACCAATGATAATTTGTGCAATGAGAGAGTTTGCAATAGCTGGATTTGAATGTCCTTTGACAGCTGCTAGGGCTCCTAGAATAGCGCCGCTTCTGCATATCGCGTCGATGGGTGGAAAGAGCGTATCTACGAAGCTTCCGGAAGGCCAGGAGAGGATTCCGGTGTTGAATAGAGTGTTGAGCGCGATGTGCGTGGTGCAGTAGATGATCCAGGGTGTTTCCGAGTACAGTTGCGGAGGAGGTAGACAAAGAAGAGCGTTTGTCCACAGAGCACCTCCCCAGCTCTGTTTCAAGAACATGAATAGACAAAGACAGATCACATCAGTTCAGGGTTTGCTCGACCTTGTTGGAGATGCAACGCCTGACCATGACGAGGAAGCCGGCCAGATGCTGAAACGGATGCAGCTTGTGCCCGCTAGCTTTGACCTTTGTCGAGTATGCATGGGAGATACGGACAGCATGCAGGACGAGCGTCAGAGGGTAGGGAAAGTAGACTGGGTGCAGGACCGTCGAGGAAAGCCACAAAGTCGCGTCTGCTGTCGGCTTGAGGAGCGCTCGGTACGCCATGGCTGCGTCTTATCTATCTTTCTTCAAGAAGATGTTCGTCCAGAGAGAAGAAACAACAGTCGTCTTGCGGAAAGGGACGTGTCGCCGGAAGAACCCTTTGCAGCGCCCGAAACATTCGAATGATGATCTTTTGTCGAAACAACGCTTGCACTCTACATATACAACGACATGACGAAGAACAGAATGCTGCTACAAAGAAGTCTACGAGAGCTTCGGTCGTTTGCGGGGTATGAATAGGGACGGTGCGGTAGGCTTTCTCTGAGAGAGCATTGGAAGGGAAGGCTGCATCTGGGTATGCATTTGAGGAGGTTTTGCTGCTGGAACGGCAGGTGGACTCGATTCGGTTGGAGGTATCGCCGAAACTGGAACAGGCGCCTCTACGCTTGGTGAAGGCAGCTTTGTAGGTTTCGGGATCCATCTTATCCCTGGTATGACTTTTCTCGGCAGAGGCGGTGTGATGGGCGCAGTTTCTGCAGGCGGAGATCCAGCATTGAATGGAATCGCTCCAATTTGAGGGCGGACGAGTGTCTTCGTCAAGAGAGGTTCTTTGGCAGGTATCACCCTGTACGGCCGGTTCATCGAGCTCTTGGGCTTCACTTTGACTGTCCTCTCGATGAAGTGGGTAGCCTTCTTCTTGTTTGCCGCTTCCTCCTCTTCGTCCATTTGTTCTGCATATCGCGGAGCTGGCTCTGTCCCCAGACTTCGCTTGACAGCTATACGCATCGAGCTCTTCTTCGTGAACTGAGGTGGTCTGTAAGCGAAAGCCAATGTGCTAGCTTTGGCTCTAGCTTTATCTGCCAATGTCTTTGGCTTGTATTCCCTTCCAGACATCGGCCACCCATGAGCTGGTCGTTTTCTCTTTCTGTCCAGTCCTAGACGTGGATCTAGTACGACTCTCCTTTCCTCCTTCTGCTGCTTCAGCGAGGCTATACGTTCTTTCAAGCGGTTTCCTGCTGTAGCTAAGCGTTCTTCACGCGCTATCTGTTCATCATTGTACAGATCCCGGTAGGATAGGAAGAGTGATGAGTCTTGGAGTGATTGTGCATCTTGCTGCTTGATTCGAGCTTCGTATACGATAGGGAAGTCACGCTTGAAGAACATCTGCCAAATTTCTGATTACACAGACATCAGCCGGGGCTATGGGATAGGCCAAGAGAATATATAGACATACCTTCATCGTCATCTGCAATATGCGGGCTGAGAGCCTCGATCTCGCGTAGCTGGTCTACACGGCAGCCAAAGAGGGTCTCCCTGACCATTTCGTAGGGGACATCGCCGACGTCGACGAGGTGAGATACATTTGCTTTCAGTACGCGCTTGCAGAGGTCTGTCAAGCGAGGGACAGAGGGAGCAGATGGACCAGGATCATAGAGGGAGGTCATCATGACATTCCGAGAGTAACAGCAGGGTGAGCGCCGATTGCTTGAGATGCTTAATGATGTGGTTATGAAGCGCTTCAAGTTATCAAAGCCTTCAGGTCTTGAATGTTCAGATGTGCAGATGCCTTGAGGTAGACAAAGACAAACCGTCGCTTGGCCACCTTCGAACTGGTGCACAATGCTCGGAGCGTTCAAGAATGCAGTATGGTCAGGCAGCAGCACTACATACAACGACAAGAACAGCATAGCAAACGACGATGATGATGAGCCGCCGGCCTTTCCACTTCCAAACAGCATCCAGAGGCAAGGAGCATCAGCGCGCCAGAACGATGCTGATGAGGAAGATTCACTCTCTTTCAACGTATCACCTCCCTCTCCCACTGCCTCCACTTCCTCGTCTTCTGCATCCACCCCGCGTGTCAGATTGCCTTCATTCGAGATATCAACAACAGGCGCGACAAAGCCTAAATCCAAGCCATCACATCGACCCTTCCCTGCAGAGTCAGAGAATGTGACGCAGCCAGCGCGCCAGTCTGGTCTAGCTCTTCCTCCAAGCACGACCGCGATACCGCCGCGGCGGAACAAGAAAGTAGCATTGAAGCCAGGCTACTCGGCACTAGATTGGGCGAGGTTGTCAAAGGAGAGCGGTGATGAGCTGAGGGTGCGTTTGGTTGGGAAAATGCGGTTATGTAGGCTGATTTATCTGTCGATGCAGGCCGGCTACGACAGCCCTGCGCGAATCACAATGTCAGAAGTGGCAGAACATACGAGGCGGAATGACGCTTGGTCAGTCTTCCATGGCAAGGTGTACAATATCAGCCCATATCTGCTTTTCCATCCCGGAGGAGCAGGCGAGCTCATGCGTGTGGCAGGGAGGGATGGTTAGTCGATCTTTTCAAATGAACAGATGTGTACATAGCTGATCAGTATTTCACACAGGCACCGAGCTCTTCAGTACGCAGAGCCGCCAAGGTCATAGACTACAGCTATACTGACTTCTTAGCTCTTCGCAGTGAAAACGCACGGATGGGTCAACGCGGATCTGATGATGGAGGCCTGCCTTATCGGCTACCTTGTCTCAGGGTAGTCGCGGAAGAGGACCTTTCATCAAGCGTCTCACGCTGTACACATCTCCTCATCTACCACTTGGCCGGATCGACGTCTGTGGCTACCGTGCGGCTGTCTAGATGAACTATCACCTGCGGCGCGCTCGCCAGAGCGGAAGCCAGGCCCCCTATCTTCGCATTCGGTTCATCCCGCATCGCCAGTTCTGCTTACCAAGAATGGCCCGCTAGAAACTCTCATTTGCATGTCCACGTTTAGTTCGGCATCTCAGTGTAGCATCGTAGTCTCCGTTATTGTTGTTGCCATTGTAGCGATTGTAGCATGTCAGTTTTCGCATCCTGAACCAAACCGGATATCGGGTCGATGAAGCGGTCTCCATTCTGCCAACCTCCTCCGGCTTTCTGTCTTGATTATGAAGCTCAAAAATCCATTCTTCCTCTGACTGATTCTCGTAGTCCGCCACTGCCGGTCATGCATACTTTCTGTACCTGCCCAATTCTTCAAGAATTCAACGACTACCTACCATGTCCCTTACCTCTGCCAATCCTGACAATGCGAATCCTATCGTACATAAGACAGCCGCTGGCCGCCGGTCCAAGCTTGGCGACTTTCTGGATGAAGAAGATTGCATGACCTTCAATGATGACTATGACGATGGCTTCAAGAACGCGCATGATTTAATATACAGCGGAAGCAGTGAGAGTGATAGTTCAGAAGAAGCTTCGACATACAAGGCGGCCGAAGAGATTGATTCAAGCGAGATTTACGGTCAGTCCCACAATCCCCTTCTTTTACTAGCAGCTAAAGCGTATCACATAGACCTCATACGCTCCATCACAGACCCCGAACATCCACTCACTCTCGAACAATTGGCCGTCGTTTCCATCGATCAAATCCGTGTGACACACGGTCCACGCCCAAGGGTAGACCTACAATTCACGCCAACCATACCCCATTGTAGCATGGCAACACTCATTGGTACGTCGCTACGATGCATTTTGGAGGTTCTTAGACTGACTTTGGCGATCCTGCAGGCCTGACCCTTCGAGTTCGGCTCTTACGGGCCCTCCCAGACCGATTTAATGTCGATATAAGAGTTAAAGAAGGTTCACATGAGAGTGAGAACTCTTGTGAGTGCTCCGATCCTTGATTGGGGTCGATGCGAGCGATCCGGCATGAATTAGCTGACCGGCCAAATTTTACAGTAAACAAGCAATTAAATGACAAGGAAAGAGTTGCAGCAGCACTAGAGAACACACATTTATTAGGCGTAGTAGAAAACTGTCTCGCTACAAGCGGTCAGAGGGGAAAGGTCTCGCCAGTAACCACCATTTAATTCAAAAAGCTGGTCAAACACACGACGTTATACTATCAATAAGGGGACTCCTTACCGTAAGCAGAATACAGAAAGATCAGCAGGTCATGTCAAAGGCCTAGCCGGACCAAAAGTCAACGGCCAGCCATCAACGTCAGGCAGGGTCTGTCAGGCTAGGAGCCACATAGCTGTAGGAATGGTGTACTTACTCTTTCTTCCTTACCTGTTGCTTGTAAAAATCACTCGTTCGTTGTCACCCACTACACCGCCGCCGCAGGTCGCGCAGCATTTTGGTGGCCCGTGCACAGCGCGACGACGGCATATCTCTACAAGTTTTCTGACTTCCTCTTTCTTTCAGGCCAACACACAAGACACACAGTACAATCTCTTCAGCACATACATTACCATGTCCGTTCAATCAGCTCTAGGAGGGTAAGTCCACGGTGCTCAACTGGCACGCGCCTCGTGCTGACTCTTGGATCAGTCTTTCCTCGCAATGCCAGTCCAGCTTGACATCTCTGGTCACTTCAGACTTTGCTACATGCAGCAATCTGCTTGGCCTGGTCTCAGTGTGAGCTCAGATCGGCTAGGCGCGTCTTGGTCCCGTGCTGAAAGACGTTCTATAGCGCATCATCATCTGGATCCATCGTATCATCACTAGATAGCTACATCAGCAACCTCTGTACAAGCGCAACGTGCTCTCAAACCACTCTTAACAACGCATCTGCAACTATCAGCAACGGCTGCCAGAGTGACATCGCGAGTGGATCTTCCATTCCAGTCGCGCTTAACACGTAAGAAGCTCTGCCATACTCACTTTGCTGTAGGCTCATTCCCACTCGTCTTCCAGGCTGATTTCCAACTACGACGACGTCCGAGGCCTCCTCTGCACAAAGTACACCTCAAACAACACATACTGTGTCACCGATGTACTCGGAGCCGTGCAGAACTCGACTGGCACGCAGCTGTCGTTGTCGACTGTCTCAAGCTTGATCTCTGGAAACGACTACGCTTCCTTCCTGAACTCGATTCCCAAATCGGCCTACTGCACAGACTGTGGACATGCTATCACTACAGAAGCTCTCAAGATCGTACAGAATGTATCTGCTAGCAACGTTGATAGCGTGAAGAACGCTGCCTCCCAGCAGTGCGGCTGTAAGCACAAAACACAAAACTGTGACTTCTTCTGTGTCCATCAGCTGATCTATGCCTACAGCTTCATTCGCCGATGGCTCACTGCCCTCTGGAATCTCTACTTCTGGTGCTAGTGGTACAGCTTCGTCGAGCAGCACTACAGGAGCCGCTTCGCCCAGCTTCAACTTGAACAGCAAGACCCTCGCCATCGTTGGCACTATCTCAGCAGTTATTGCAGGCGTCAGCATCACTATGTAAAGCGGTCTAACAGCAAATGTGGCAGTCATCGTTCTGCATTATACACGGTATTTGCATCTAGCTACGCACATGTTCTTCACGATCGTTTTCTCGCATGTCGTTATTGTATCTGTAGCATTCTATGGACAATCTTTGCCTGAAGCGCCGTTACAACACTCTTTACCGAGACACAGTTCTTCCTATGAACAGGCGAACATGTCCTAAATTACTCATGCATATTCACGAGAGCTACAAGTATTGTACATCGATCATACAGATGTGATCATCGAGTCTTTATCACTGAGTTCTTGTTTACCCGCTTCCTTTTCGACATGGGGCGCATGTGATGCTCCGGTGACCCTGATCGTCTGCATGTTCACTACAGTATCAGCTAGGTACTACCGCAACTTTGGCTACGGCCCCACTGACCTGGACTTGGGGCAGTTTTAGACGGACACAAGAGTCTAACCTGTAAGTCTCGGCGGCTATATGTTCTTCAGATCCGCGTTCTTTGTCATCACTCGGGCGCCGCATGTTGAGATTGAAGAGGAGGGTCAAGGTATATATCCGGCCAATCGTGTAAGCTGGAGACAAAGACAGTGTCAGTGCGCTTCGAAGAAAGTGGTAGAGATGACCCTCTACTCACCCACTGCTATTCCTAGATTGGTATCCCTCTTCACGCTCAGCAAAATGACAGCCAAAATTGCACAAGCCGTGGTTGCTAATCCCGACTCCATTGACACGAGCATCAAGCGACGCAGGAGACTAGTGGTGGGTTGATCAGCTAAGTTGTGTGCTTTGCAGTCTCAATTAGCTTACGATTTTGTGCTATGAAATTCCGTGCCGTTGTAATGAGACCACAAGAAGGCAATTAGTCCCAAAGATATCTGCCTGCCTTTTCAGCCTTAGCTTGGTGCGAGTATAAGAGACTCACAATGACATCTGTAGCGGCTTCTAGGGACAGGAATATCTGAGCAATGGACGAGAATCCTGTTAATCCGACATTCAGTTTAAGGATGTATGAACTGCAATTTGAGGCCCTTACTGCTAGCATCCGCAAAACTCTTGAATTGCGCGACTGTGATGACAGCATAAAGGGAATATGCCAAGCCCGCGAGAGCGCAAGCAGCCATGAAAATGGTTGCTATTGCAATGTTGGACACGCGATAAAACCGCCAGAGTAGATAACTTTGGCATATTATAACGCTGATGGCTGTGGATAGGGCAAAGGCCGCTGACTGCCATCCAGGTTTCGCTATTCCAAGAGGGTTTCCGAAGTTCTCGATAGTGATTCGGTAGAGGTCGTTGGCGATAACGACCGAACAGAGTATATCGTTGAGGAAGGCAGCGAGGACGCTTCCCTTGAGGAGATACGCGTCTTGCTTATATGTGCGAAAGTAGCGTAAGACTTGGGTTGCTTCGACACCCAGTAGAAAACAGTTGATCCAGCTAGACACCACCAATGGTCCTGCCAGATCATCAGCAAAGGAGATGTTGGTGTCCATACTGGCTTGCGGATAGCAGAGCAGAAAGCATTGCAGGCGGAGATGCTTTAAGAAGGACGTCGACTTGTCTTCAGGAGCCCTCCGGTGGCTATCCGGACTCTTGTGGAACGAGTGTCGACTCTTGAGCCATGCTCAGACTTCAGCACCTGCTCCGTGCTTTAGCCTTGCTGCGTGCGAGCTCGACCGTCCGTAGAGGATCAGTGTGAGAAGCTCAGAGCTCGCATTAGGCGCAGGACGGAACTGCGCGCTTGGAAGATGGTCATGTAGTCGTCATCCGCGTACAGAAAGGTGAGTTGCAAAGGAGGCATGTTGTATCATTGTTCCAGATTGCTTCTCTTCATAGCATCAATTGGACCAGTTTCAAGCCTGGAGCTGTCGAAGTCCGAAGGCCTACACGCAACGCAGCAATGAAGCGATCGTGTAACAGAGAGAAAGCTTGCACTGACGATCCCCTCTAGAGTCAGCAGTCCCCCAGCGATTATATTCTAGCGGGACCACACCCTTCTCCCCTTCAATGCTCTCCCCTTCTAACAGCACAATGCAACCCAAACCCGTGTCTCGCTGCTGCCAATGCTGCTGCCAATGCTGCTGCTGACGCTGCCGACTGGACTGACTTAGCTTGAGCCGATATAGAGCCGGACTCTATCTCACCCACCCCATCACCTTCATCACCTTGGACTATACGGCCGCATCCGCAGGCCTGATCTGCCAATCTGCATCAATGAGACCTATGCCTTCCTCGCAGCGGATACGCTACTCTGTCATGGCTCTACTGGCCGTGACAGCTCCTCTAACGATGGCGCAAGATCTGGCGTCTGCCTTGAACGGTCTGCAGATGACATGCAAAACGTCCTTGGTAGCTAGTGCTGCTGGCCTCTCTGGGTAAGCCGATCACGAAAGAGCGCAAGCTCGAGACAGCTGATACTCGCTCGGCAGGTGTCTTGATTTACTAGGCTTGGTCAAGATCGCCAATACCCCCTCCGATCAGAGTATCGTCGCACCTCTCAAGGTAGGCTTCTACGTCTCGTGATTGCCGCACAAAGCATACTTACCGCTTTGCAGACTTATAACAGTCACATCCAAGGACAAGTATGCGAGCAAACAGATCTTGATGGTCAATCAGCAAGCATACATCCTTGCGCAACAATGCTGACTTGGTGCCTACAGCCGTGAAGCAGGCCATCGCAAATAACTGCAAAGAAGACATCAAGAAACCGCCGGTGGTTGTGCTAGATAGTACCGTGAAGAACTATAACCCTGTTCGAGAGCTACTCCTGCTGAAAAAGAAGAACTGGAATGGACGGTGGTGTCTGACCGAGATCTTGGGTCAGGCAGAGGTGAGACATGCTCTCTGTCTTCCTTACAACCCGTACCTGCGGCTGATGCTTGGGCTTAAGACTGCGGCAAACACGCCTTTCTCTAAAGACAAGCTTTTGGAACTGTTTCAAGGCAACGCACAAGGCTTCCTCGATATGATGAACAAGCTGCCAAAGGGGACATACTGCAATAGTGAGTCGAGAGCTCGGCAGTCACAGAAATTGGCTGACCAGAGTGGTCCTGTGTAGCTTGCGGTAAAGGAGGTATGTACTGCCTGCTCAACTCTTGCGCATAACTGATAGCCCGCTGTCAGTATTGTCGAAAGCAACTGTCTTGGTTGGAAGAACTAACCCCAGCGCTGTGAAGACTATGTCAGAAGCTGCAGACAACAAATGTGGCAGTGAGTTCGACTGTCCCCGAGGCTCCCTTTACGATGCTGAAGATCCTCTTGCGCAGAGGGCTTCACACCGAAAGACGGTAGTCTGCCTAAAGACATCGAAGCCGATGATAGCGCTGCTGGACAGCTGCATGCCTTCACAAGTCCTACGCTGACACTGTTAATATCTGCCTATATCCTGAATAGAGCATTGTAGATGGCGAACACAGGAAACTGAACATTGATGAAAGGGTGTCTTCTATCTCTCGTCAAGTCGATGGAGAGGCTTCTCCGGAGCTGCACGCGGTCTTGACAGCTCGGCCAGACATCGTGAAGAGCTCATAGGCATTTTGGGCTGAGTCCGCTGTCTTCCCCGGAACGGGCCCGGGCGCGTTCTCGTTCCTTTCTTCTTCTGCACAGCACCTCGATGTCGTGTCGTATAGATGCCCAGCTTCTTTCGTCTCTCTTATCCACATCCCTACTTCTGGAGCCAGCCCCGACAATGCCCACCATTCACGATATCGTCGGCTGCCTTGCCATATCGGCGTTTACGAACACCTGCTTGTTCGGGATAGAATGCTGCTACATGCTCAGCTACTTCGTCAAGTACAGGAACGACGACTTGTGGATCAAGGTTCTGGTCGCAGCGGCCTGGACGAACGACTGCATCGCTACGATCTTCAACTGCCATGCAGTGTATAGATACATCGTGACCGGCTTCGGGAACATGATGGCCTTGACAGAGCCTGGCTTCGAGTTTGTTGGAGCTGCGGCGACGTGAGTCAGCACACAGCAGAGTAACATCCCGGAAAGCTGAGTTCGGAGGAACGGACAGGATCGGGTTTTCAGTGGTCTTCACTCAGGCCTATCTTGTCTGGCGATACTTCATCATCTCGAAGAACAGATATATTACTGCCTTCCTCGGAACGGCCGTTCTCGGCGGCTTGATATTCAATTTCTACTGTTGCAAGAAGTTCAACAGTCTCGATAGCAACAATATACTGGATCGAGACGGTATGTGGCTTCGAAGAGGCTCCTCTCGCGGACCAGCTGACGGTTTTGGCGAGCGTAGCGCTATCCGTTTATGCGAAGGCTTTCGTTGGATTGGAGGCAGGGACAGATCTGCTTGTATATTTTGTACTCTTGACCTCGTGATTCATTCTAATACCTGAAACAGATATCGGCCGCCCTGATCTTCGTACTGGCCCGACACTTTTCCGAATCGCCTTTCGCTGGTACTCGCAGGTGAGGCAGCTGGGTTTTCAATGATTGCCGAAGAAAAGTGCTGATGTGCGTCACAGCATGCTTCTGCGACTCATGTTGCTCTCGCTTGAATCTGGTAGGTCTGATTCGTTGCGGAGCTCCTCGTTCCGACTGATTTTGCTGTCATCGATTACAGGCCTAGCAACTACGGCAGTTGCCTTGGCCGCAATGATCGTCTTTGTATCTTCGCCACAGACGAACGCAGGTCTTGCTATAGGTACAGCATATTCGAGGGTTTTGCAGCAGCGCGCTGATCAGCAAATCGGGCAGCCTATAATCTAGGGCGCGTTTACACACTTACCTTGTTATACAACCTCCACATACGAAAGTCTGCTTCCGAAGATGCCGAGGGCAGCGGTCAAGGATCTTCACACAGTTTCCCTCTGAACTCGTTGAAGACTCGAAGGACAGAGGCTCAGGTTTCGCAGGTGCGAAAACTTGTGCATAGGCTGAGGCATTAACTGATCTCTATACTGCACAGTCGAGATGCGTGCTGGACCAGAGCATCCCGGTATCTCTTGAAGCTGGCAGGAGGCCAAGTTTTGCCGGATCCAACGAGAAGGGCATGAGCATGTGAAGTATAGCCAGTCCAGTGATGTGTTACAGTCTCACTGTGCAGCCCTCCAGCATGTATTTGAGATGGCATGTTGCGGCCCACTTTCTCTTTCAGCCGATACTGTAGCACCGTCGTTCCTGCTAGCAGTAAAATTGACCAATAGCTGCGTACAGACCGATGGACCATGCGAGATCGCAAGACGTCGCTGTGAACGCGCGGTATATGGTTGTTTCGACAAGCAGGACGAGGGACGAAAAGCGGCAGCGAGGTCCAGCAGAGATGGTAAAACGAGCCCAAGCGACATGAAGAGCCATTGAAGTTCTACTGTTCCAGCTTTCCCTTCAGGTCGCTTGACGATTGCAATTGAGATGTAAGCCAGCGCATCGATGGTCAAACGCGGGAGATGCTTACAAGCCAGCGAACAGCCAGCACTGCCGATTGCTGATATGCAAAGGACGGCTCTACGTTAAAGAACAACGAAGCTTCAATCTGCTCCTCCGTGAACTGCCTCGTCTGCCTGCAAGATGCAAGGGCTCTCCGCTTATCGCGAAGACACGAGACACGGAGTATAGTCAATCCCCATCTCAGCCGTATAGAGCGATGTGAAGGAGCGATGTAGACTGCGACGTGGACGTCCAATAGCTTCTCAGCCTTGCTGCTCTGATCCTGCTTCTCCTGCTCACCCTTCCTACCCGAACATCGCCGTGATAATCGGACGTACATGGCCCTCCGTCATTCCCACAGCCCTGAAATTGACAGCTTGCGTCGACGAGTCATCCAGAAGGGCTGAGAAGCTCATACGGCTGAAGCCCGCTTTCTTCGCGCGGGGCGCCAGGGCCCTGCTCACTGCTCCGTCTTTTGATAATCGCTGCCTCCGGGATCCTGCAGCTCACTCTCCTTCATACACCGCTAACACACATTCTATACTCTGACTCTCCATCGAGCTTGCAAACTCTAAGAACACAGCTTTCTGTTCTCTCCTTCGCGATTCCTACATGCCGCCAACAATTCACGACATCGTAGGATGTCTTGTTATCTCTGCGTGGACCAACGCTTGTCTCTACGGCGTGGAAACCTGCTATGTTCTCAGCTACTTCACGAAGTACAAGAACGATCAGCTCTGGATCAAAGCCCTGGTCCTGGCTGCCTGGGCCAACGATACGCTCGCGACCATCATTAACTGTCGCAGCGTGTATCACCTCACCGTTACTGGCTTTGGCAATGTGGCAGGCTTGACAGAGCCTGGAACCGGTCTACTCATTGTCACTGGCTCGTAGGTTGTCGAGAACTGAGCGCGGAAACTCGACAACTGAAGCTTCTGATACAAAGGCTTGGATTCTCGGTATTCTTCGCACAGATCTATCTCGTCTGGAGGTACTTTGCGATCTCCAAGGACAGATACATTAGCGCTTTCTTGGCTCTAGCAGCAGTTGCGGGCCTTGGCTATTGCTTTTTCTGCCTCAAGGAACTCGAAGGTGTAAAGAACCTGGCGGACTTCCAATGTGCGTCAAGCGAGATCTTCGGAAAAGCTGTGCTAAACACATCTTTGCACAGCCATATCTGTCTATGTCAATGCTTTCGTAGGCCTTGAGGCTGGGACCGATCTCCTTGTATGTCGTTTCATTCCGACAAGCGATGTCTCTGACATGATGCTTTAGATTGCGATTGCTCTCATCTACGTTCTTTTCCGTCATTATCGAGAATCGTCTATCGATGGTACCCGAAGGTGAAGACGGACAATGACGGTGACTACCAGCATACTGACGCTAGCACCCATCGCAGCATACTGTTCAGACTTATGTGGCTCTCCCTTGAATCAGGTATATCTCTATCACCGTATGATGTCCGCTTTACTGACGATTTGCGTATCCGAGCAAAGGCTTGGTCACTACGGCTGTAGCGGTTGCTGTACTGGTCACCTTCGTTGCGGCGCCCCATACCAACGCAGGCCTGGCAACTGGTAAGCTACATCGGCGCTCCATCTGCGAGACTGCGCTCATTAACGAGCCCTTCTTTCAGCCGACAACATGGGACGCGTATATACTCTCACTCTCCTGTATAATCTGCATATTCGAAAGTCGTCCTTGAAGGACACCGAGGAGAGCGCGAAAGGCTCCTCCCACAGCTTTCCGCTGAATTCCATGGCGAATCGAAGGACGATCCCTGCACAGTCACTCAGCGTACTGGATCAGAGCATCCCAGTTTCTCTCGAGCAAGATCATGGGCGGCGCCCGAGCTTCTCTGGATCGCATGAGAAGGGAGGAATGGTTTGAGACATGGGCTTTTCTGGGCTCTGTAGTCGTAAATGATAGTCTCGAGGGGTGCTGGCTGCCAAACTTCGTGTATCGTACAGTATGAGTCTTGCTTCGTCGCGCAATTTAAGCCTCACATTCGCTCAACCCAGTATCGCCATGTCGGGACCTGTGGATTCGTACAGACCCGGCGGATCATACGAGCATCATTCGTCGAGTGACAGAGGCAGAGCGAACCAAGCATATCGAGGGCAAGGTCGAGGCCGAGGAGGGTACCAACAGAGAGAGGTGAGAAGGCAGAGGAACCATCAGGAGGTGTATCAGCTCATAGCATGGCCTTTCAGTACCATCATGAACAGCGCGGCAACGACTGGGAGCAAGATGTTCGCGAAAGGCAGCCCGACAGCCGGCATCAAAGAGATCCCTACGACAGCAGGGACCACAGTCGCAATTACCAGAGTCATCAATCTTTCAATACGAATCACGACTCTGCTTCGACAAGCGGCTCTGCAATGAGGGTTCCAGCTGCGCCCTTACATCCAAGTCTGCCTGCAAGACCCGGTGGACCTGTACACTACGAGCGCCAGCAACCGCAACGAGAGGAAGCACGAAGTACACCACCTAATGACTGGTATGCTGAGCACAGCGAAGCCGCCGCTGCACCCGCTGCAACGAACGAGCTACCTCAGAAACCTCGAAAGAAGATCGTTACTCCTCCGAATCAATCTGTTATTCTCATAGGAATACCCTTGCCTTCAACAGAAGAAGACGTCAAGAGCTTCATAGACGAATTCAAAGCAGCCCCTGACGATCCCTCACCGGTCGACAATGTCTCGATCGTCCGAGACAAGCAGACTGGACAGAGCAAGCGCTTTGGTTTCGTTCGATTCATCTCATTGGAGCATGCCAGAGGTGCGAACGAAGCGATTGTTCAGGCATCCTCCGCAAGCTTGACTGATGTTTAATCGGCAGCTTTCGTTGAAGCCAATTTCGATCACGTATACTGGCGGTCTCGAGGTTCGCATGATATAACAGAAGATGGTGTCAAGGTGCGCTTGGATTATGCTACAGTCGATCGCCGACCAGGCGAGACATCAAGAGACGCGAAGAATGCTCGTAAGGGTGTCAAAGTTCGGTTAGTCGAACAAGCTCACGCCGCCCCGCAGCTCCCAGAGAATCGTATCAAGCGCCTGCTTTCCGATTGAATGATGGATCAAAAGACATGGGCTCCTCCCCTAATCGAGTGAGCCAGCATCCCATTCCAGCTGCACGAGTGTAACCTCACACGTGCATCCCAGATCCTGCTACTGCGAAACTTGGACCCACTTACCAAGGAGTACGACATTACGCGCAGCCTGGAACATCTAGATGAAGATATGCAAGAGCGCGTCAAAAATGCTCAAGGCCCTCGACGAGTGATATTGATCAAGGACAAAGAGACGCATTCATCCTGGTGCTTCGCGTTTGCCCTGTACGAAGATGAGGAGGTAGCTAGACGAGCGAGAAGCTCCTTATTCCGCATCTTCAGTCTGCTTACGAAGCTTCCTTTGGCCCTACGAACCTAATTTCTGCAGTGCGCAAAAGCTGCTATGCGAACTATCATGGACCCGGCCCGCTTCCCGACTGGTTACTCCATTCATCAACGCCTCGTTGCAGTGACCTTTGCAAGAATCGGATGTTTCGCTCAAGCCTACGCAAAGACGACGTGGTCCTTCTCTGACGATACGCTCGAAGGAAAGAAGCAAGAATACATGTACTGGGACGATGCCGCCTACGCCAACATTTATGATTGTGCAAACTACCAAGAAGCCGCCAAGCGAAAACAAGAAGAAGCCGCGAAAGAAAACGAAGTCGATGCATTCTTCAGCTCCCTCGAATCTGAACATCCCGCACCCAAGGCCGAAATTGTGCAAGCACCGCCGAAGATCGACCTGAACACAGCAGGACTTCTGTACGCACCCACATTCTTCCCATCATATGCTCCATCTCGCAGTGTTAGCCGTTGTATGAACCAGTCTGATTTGATTTGCTTAGCGGGCCTCCTGGTGGTTTTACTAAGGGTGAGTGCACTGTCTTATGGATAGAGTATTGCTGTAGAGCTGACTGTCATCTGCAACAGATAAAAAGAAAGGCGCCACCGAACTCATCATTTCGAAAAAGGTCCATATCCCTTCCTGAGATATAATAACATGAGACTGTTGAGCTCGAGAATCAAGCTAAACGTGGATCTCGCTTGATCTAGATCGCTGTCGACATCACCAAGTGGAACCAGAAGAAAGCCGAGCCAGAAATGGCAGCCTCTACAGAGCCTGCAAGCGAGGCGCAGTCTACTGCCATAACGTCTGCTGTATATCGAAGCCGAAATACCACAAGTAGTTGTCACTGTCTAACATTCCCTAAATGCGTTCTTCCAGATGAAGCGTCCCAACCCAAGCGAAGCAGAAGAAGCAAGACAAGGTGGCTTTACTGCGATCGCTCCGTCCAGCGAAGGTTTCCCATATGCAGACACGACAGATCCCAAACTGCCAAAATGCCTGCTGTGTCAGAGACAATTCAAGAGTATAGATGTCCTTCGAAAGCACAACGACCAATCTAGCCTGCACAAGGTCAAAGGACAATACCCCGTACCAGTCGGGCCGCTTGACTGACAGCGTAACACACAGACAAATCTCGAAGATCAAGCGAAAGTGGACGCAGCTCGCGCAGCTGTCGCAGAGCTGGCACCTACCGATGCCGCATCGCAGTATCGCGATCGTGCTCTAGAGAGAAGGGAGACGTACAATCAGCCAGAACACCCACCACCTCCTCCATCGAAAAAGCACAAGAAAGCTCCCGAGATCAAGCCTGTATCCTCTGCTCCCGAGAAGCATATACAGGAAAGCAATATCGGCTCCAAGCTTCTGGCGAGTATGGGTTGGACCGCTGGTGCAGGACTCGGCTCATCGCAAGCTGGAAGAGCGGACCCTATACAAGCCAAAGCTTTCGTGCAGGGTGCAGGCATAGGTGCCAGTAAAGGTTAGTCTCGCTCTTTCAGCGGCGCCATAGATGACTGACTCGGTTATGTAGGCACAAATGCCAGCGAACAGGCAGGCGAAAATTGGCGAGGATCAGAGCATGGCAGGAACAAAGCTCGACATAGGATGCTGGAGGAGCAAAGTCGATAAGCTCTTTAGCTTGTGGTGCAGGTATAGTGTTATTATCTATCAGTGTTAGCCAGTCTTGTCTGTTACAACACATGCTCTACTGTACATGCTGGGCATAAACTAGACGGCAAGATACGAGTGGCTTAAATTCGAGAAATGGGTATCAGGCTGTAGATATACTGATTCCTCTCGCGCGTGTCTGCTCAGAGACCCAAAGTGACGAAAGATCCGACCAACAGTAAGAGGGCAACCGCAGTAGTAACGGAGCCTTGAAGTCTGTAGGCGGAGCTCTGCCCATCTGGAGTCTGTGTCCCAGGTCCCGAAGGGCGGGCGCTGGACGAGCCATCTGTAGTGCTGCCTGGTATGACATCTCCCTTGGTTGTAGTCTTGGTACCGTCTCCGAGAGACTCAGGAGTGCTGCCGTCAGCGAAGCCAGCTATGTGACAGCGTGTGAGCGATTTGAACCATGAAACAAATAAAGCGAGCTCACCACCGCATTGCGTGTTCATGACATTCTTCACCGCGGATCCCCACGATCCATCGAGGTTGTCAAGAACACTGACGAGGCCGGATGTGGAGCCTTTGCCGCAAGCCTGGCAGTAGGTCCATGGCTTGAGACCCTTTAGGTTGTTCATGGGATCTTCGAGGAGGGTTGTCATTGACTTGTAGCTGATGGCAATACCTGACGACTTGACATTGTTGAGCATTTCTGTCGGACAGTATGCGGTCGAATTTCCTGCGGCCGCTGAATCGTATGAACAGAATGTCCTGCGAGCGGCGCCATAGTTCTGATAGCTATGTCAGCAGATTTCTATAACGGAGGCCTGTTGAAAGACTTGCGAGCAAAGCGCCTTGAGCCGTTAGAGCGATGATGTTGCCGTTCTTGATGTCCACCGCACAGGATTCGGTCACATTCTGCGCGATACCGTTGGTCACTTGTGGTGAGCAGTTGTCGCTCTTGCACAGATCGTCTTGCAAGAATGTCTGAATGTAGGGAATGAGATCGGAGGTTCCGTCCTGGACGTTGACAGCGATCAGTGTGGGATTGTGCAACTTATCACAACGGAGCTACTCACGACAGCCGAGTTGGAAACGAGGTTCGAAAAGAGCTTGCCTGCGCCAGAACATTCGGAGAAAGCAGACTTGCTATCAACGATTGCAGATAGTGCAGCTTTGCAGGTCTGTCAGGCAGAATCAGCGACAGGTTAATCTATCCGAGTGATGAGCTCACCTTGGTCATTCTTGTCCATTGAATAGCTGAATTGGCGTCAATGGCCATGGCTCCATTGACGAGGAGGGCGCTCAAGGCCACGATAGGCAGCGGGAGGAGGACCATGCTATCTCAACTTCGCGACGTTGTATCAGGTGGAATGAGAAAGTGCAGGGATAGTAAGAAATTGCAGGGGCGAGTTGCTCGTGGGGACAGGCAGCGAGACAGAGGAAGTCGAGTGAAGACGGGGCTGGACTGATAGAAGGCGCCCTGTTTGACTAGTATGGCTCGCTCGAAGGAGGTGAGTAGACGAGTGCGATGATAGATCGCTTGTCTCGATAAATTACTTGTGCCCCGGATAGGTTGCTTGGTCGCCTTTGTTGTTGACCTGCATGCTTGCCGGCTTTTCTGGATGAAGACCTGCGCATGAGTTGCGCCACTTCCCTTTCAGCATGGCTGCTACTCGATGGGAGTCTCTTGGGGTGACCCGCTGTCAGCAAGGAGAACGGAAAAGGTAAAGTAGGGTTTGTGTGTAAGGCCGCTTCACATTTCTTCAGCTAAACGAGAAGCATCACTAGAGCTACAATCACCAGAGCACCCACTGAGCTTCGTGCTCGAGACATAGCTTGCCCGGTGAAATCCAATGCATCCTTACCTGTTGCTTCGCTGATGCCAGATGGCTTTGCGCCGGGTGTGAAGTCGGCTAGCATGTATTTAGCGTCAGCTTCGGGAGCGTTATGTACGCCAGGCATCTACCTTTGCACTTATCCTCCAGAATGTCGTTGACATCCTTGACCGCGGCCGGTTTGACATCCTGGATTATGGGTTTGGCTTCAGAGACTGCATTGTTCAGACATTTAGTACACCATGCAGTCTGCAGGTAAAGAATATCAGCGTTAAAATTCAGATCTGTATGACCACAGCTCACCCCCTTGAGATCGTTGAGGAAAGCGCTTGGTTGAGTGACCATTGCTGAGAAGTAACCGGCTGTTATTTTGGTATTCACAGCTTTCTGTGACAATCCTCAGAACTGGCTCAAGGCTTGTACGGTGTAGACAGACCTCCATTCCAGTCAGCACTTCATCTGCACAATAGCGCTTGGACTTATCGGAATGCGAGCATACGATCTTGCGAGCTATGGAATAGTTCTTAAGGACAGCTTGAGTCACTAGTGGCAGATAGCTCTTCTTGTCCAGATCGTCTCCGCAGGCCGCCGCAATGTCTGCATTGGCTTTCTTGATCGTGGCTGCGCTGCAGACTGGCTGCGCGCACGTTGTGGACATCCAGCCAGACAGGAGAGGGAGAATTGAGGTGCCCGCTCCACCGGAGTCGGACTGGCCGAACAGACTGACAGCCAAATCCTGCAGGCAAGTCAGCGGTCGATCTCAATCAAAGGGCCTGCAGCGACCTACTCCGACACCAGTACAGGCTCCTATAGGGGACGTAGATGTAGCGTATGTCTTGAGGAGCTTTTGACAAGAGGGGGTAAGCTTTCCAAATTCAGTCTGGAGGTTCTGAGCTGCCCTGCAGCAGGTCGAAAGAGCGAGCAGCGCCAGCGCTGCAGATAGGGAGAATAAGGATCTCATCTAGAGTGCCTAAGTCGGTCGTGCAGATATTGTTCAATCAGCAAGCCCGACAGCAGGAGACACGCTCAGCTGCAGCGGCCATGATAGGGAACACAGCCGGGCGACAGAAAGGATAATTGTCGTGCGATTAGTTTGTAGTCTGCACGTCGTCTTCTGCGAGTACATAGTGTTTCTGCGCGCCATGAATTTGGTGCCTTCGCATTAGGGCGAGATGCTAGAGCTGACTGCGGGGAGACCGCCAGAAGACCTGATGAAGTAAAGCACGTTTGCGTCTTCTTAGTCTTTGCATATTGAGCCTGGTATATTTCGACCTCGTCAAGGAAAGTCATTCGGAACGCAAGAGGCAAGAGATGACTGATATACGATGTTGACAGCTTTGCGACGTTACAGACGTAGTATGCTCCTCTATGAACGGTGCGGTAACTTACAAGGCCCCCAATATGCTAGGATTAGCTACCTCAAACACCAAGCCTTTCCTTGCTCTCACTATTGACGCTGGCAGGCTTCAGAGAAACTGCAACGCCCTCGTTGTGATGCTGTGACCCACAAGTCAGTCTCAATAGCAGGACGCTAAGAGGACAGCACATACCGAACGGAAGGTATGAACTCTTTTGGACTGACGGCCACCGCTCACGCTGCGATTGGAGCCATAAGTCTGGTCAGATGGAGTGCGTCCGCCTTGTCGGATGTTGAGGTTGAGCAGTAAAGTTAGAGTATAGACTCTTGATAAGATGAATCCTGCCACAAGATTTAGCTTCTTTCGTTCGGAAAGAAGGAGGAACCGAGCATACCTAAGGCAAGGCCTACAGAGGACTGTGTCTTGTACACGAACAAGAGTAGAGCTGTTACTGCGATAATTGTGGTGACTAAGCCACTCTCGGCAGTGAGCAGAATTAGACGCAATAAAAGCCTGAACCGTCGTTAGTAAGGGTCCACTGAGGCGCATGGTGCAAACCTACGCTCTCGTAGATTGGATCTCGCTTTCCAAGTAGTGTTTCAGGAGGAAGAAGACTAAGCTTCTTGCAATCTACATCTCCTTATCAGCGCGTCTTCTGTCAGCCGGGCAAGACCGAAATGTACAGCGATATCAGTGCCGACCTCGATGCCTACCAAGATGTTTGCCGAATTATTGACGATGTGCCTGTCCGCCGGACTGCGATATTTGATGCCAATATGGCAACAATAGAAGCTGTAGGCGAGCTGTCATAGCTATCAGCGAAGGTCTTGCTTAAAGGTCTGCCGCCTACCGAAGCAAGTGCTCCTGCGCACAGCATTGCTGTGATAATCCGATATCTGGCGACTTTGTCAAATCTCCAGATGAGGTAGCTCTGTGTTATAAAGCACGAGATGCCCATGCTAACGACAAACTGAGATGTGTGTCAACCGGAAAGTTGGTGAAATTCAAACCGGCACATCTTACCGCTGATAACATCCAGTCAAAGCTCGCGAGCTTGATTACGTTACCGAAGTTGATGATCGTGAGGTTGTAGACCCAGTAACAGATCAGAGCTGAGCCAAAGGCATCGTTCACTAGCGCCGTGACGACCAATGACTTGAGGTATGGGCTGAAGCAAGCAGTCAGTGACCAGACATCCAGTTTTTGGTAGGAAGATCCACCTATCGCTCCGGAAGTTTCGAAAGTACTTCACGGCGGCAACGAGCTAAGCCCACGAGAACAGCACGCAGTTGACCCAGACTCCCACGGCCATGAAGCCTACAGCATCGTCTAACAAGCCCATGGCGCTGACGAGATCGAGATTGGTGAGCGGGAGGACGGAGGGTGAGGGAAAGTGGTGTGCGATGTGAACTGGGTTGTTCCCGGGTGAGGTGTGCGACGGGAGAGAAGAGCTGACCGAGCTCGAGGAAGAAGCCACAGACGGGCTGAGAGTGACACCCGCATCAGCAGGATGTGGTCCGGCATCGAGCCGGTCCTCCTGTCAAGTTCCGCTTCTCGTCTAGTAACGGTTTATTACTCTTTGGATCGTTATTGAAGCCCGGGACGAGCGGAACAGGGTGTGTCATGCTGAAAGATCGTTCTTCTGCGGAAGAGGAGTGTAAGGAACGTAGGGTGCTGAGGGGGATGTATCGCGAATACTATGTTGTCCCGGCGATAGGCCTTGATGACTACAGATGTTGCTGTACTCGTCGTGTTCAGTCGCACCATCCAGGCATAGAGCCATCGGCGTAGATCCTGCAAGCCAGCGAGAAGGGAAGCGGGTACTGCGGAGTCGCACAAAGACGAAGTAAGCACGGTGTCGGAGTCTCGAGAGAGACAATCGTACATCATAGCCCCGGATGCCCGCGCGATGCTGCTCGACCAACTGAAGAAGACGCCCTATCTGGCGCTGAGGCGTAAACTGCTGACGAGCGTAGATGAATGCACGAAGAGCCTTGGCCCGGAGACTTTCTTGATCTTGTAGAGCTCGCTTTGCGATATCGGCGATTTCCTGAAATGTAAGCAATATCAGCTGAGTGGCTAATCCGACGATTGTTTGGATTACCTTGGACGTCGCTCCTTGCTCGTAGGTGATGATGAACCCGCTCAGTGGCTCCTCGATCTCGGTCGGCACTTCGTCGAAGCCGGTCAGAACACGCTGATCGGGTCAGGCTTGCAAGCTTACGATCAGAAAGAATAACACAGCCAGAAAGCATTGCCTTGACCCAGTCTCGGCTCATTCTGCGAGTTTTGGTGCTGCGGACTATGTGTCAGATCGTTCGGCAACTCGAAGTTGGCTTGCAAGGCTGACCTTGTAAAGAGACAGATCTCTGCTTGTCTATAATCCTCCGGCGATAAGTCGACAGACCTGTGGTATCCCAGTATACCATCAACATCAAGTATTTGTCTGGCATGTTCTTCTGCTGGAAGTCGACTTGTCGCAGGATAGTAGACTTCGGGAGAGACTAGCCAGGGCCAATGCGCGAAGAGGTGCATATTGAAGTCTCCGTATCGTGCTTCTAGCTTGTGATGCTCGAAAAGGTCGTAAAGCTCAAATGCATGCCTTATTGACTTCTGTCAGCATCGGAGATTTGTCCCAAGCTAGGGCACATACCGGACTAGAGTGATCTAACTGAGCCCTGTCAGCAAAGCATGTTATGTCAAGTAACAGACTCACTTGTCCGCTACCTATCGAGGCAGTATCGGAGCAGTCCCAGCCTGTACACTCCTCCAGGATATGCACATGCGTGGTGTGATCACCTCTGAAGGCTAAAGCTTTGCTGTCATTGGCCGAAGTGTACTTAGCGAAAGTCACTAGTATATCTGGCTTTCGAATGATATGTCTGAACCGGCTCCGCCATGTGGAAGTATCGATCTCATTAACGTTAAATGTGGGAACAGCTCGGACACTGTCGACGAGGTGCCGAGTCTCTTCATTTTCAAGTGCTAAAGCAAGAGAAGCCGAAGTCAGTGAATGCGAAAGCAGGCAGGCCGGGTTTGCCTCACCCAGATCATCTGGCACCACGAAAGTCCAGCTTACAGCAGTCCGCCATTCATGAGGTAGTATGTAGTCGAAAGGTGACGGTCCAGCTGCCGAAGGCCTATCGTACCAGTCTGCGTAGACTCCTGTGATATTTAGGTCGTGCAGAGCCTGTGTGACGGACGGTAGCAGTACAGCTCTATGGGACCTTGATCGTGTGACATCGGGAGATTGAGGCCTCAGTCTCGACACTCGGATGGATGAGGGCAGGGTTCCTTGCATAAGAGGCAAGCTGTATGCGTAGATGAGGATGGCCAGGAGTGTCATTGATAGAAGCCTGTAACTGATCCGCAGTAGGGTTGTCCATTGCTGGTCGTTTCGATAGACAAGCTTTGGGGTAAGCGGAGTGCGACTAAGCGATCGTGGCCGCTTGAATGAGGGCAGCATCAGCTTCCTTGGGAGGGCCAACATCTCTACGCTCAGAGGTAAATCAGAGAAAGCAGCCATGCTAGTCCGCTTGGCTGCGCCAGTAAAAGCTGCTCAGATGCCTTTGTAGGAGTCCGGGCGAGAGCCCAGAGTATTTGCTGCTTGCAGGCGCCGTACAGGAGGATAGGTGCTACGCGAGGCAGTCACAATCTTGACAGCTTGTTGTGTCGAAAAGCGGTCATTAATCGCTTCGGTCTCTTTCTGCTTCGTATCTTTTGCATGCTCGTTTGCTCCTCCAGGCGATCTTGCAGAGTTCTTACGCATCAAGTAGTGGTCCCATCGTCACGGTCTTTACGTCGCAGTCTTCGTTCTTCGTCTTCAGCGACTCCGCTACCTTCTCGCCGTCAATTCGCAATGGCCAGCACCTCAAAGATTGTCACCAAAGATAAAGTGTTTGACGAGCACTGGCAGCAGCCAGCTGGATCTCAGCAGCCAAAACTCAAGCTATGGAACTCGTTGACCAGGTCGAAAGTGGGTTGTCCTTTTGCAAGAGCCGCTCTCGAAAGTCCTGGGCAGTTTCCCTAACTCGTGCGCTCCAAAAAGGTCGACTTTGTTCCTTCGCGAGACGATCATGTTACATGGTGAGTGTATGCGACCATTATGCCATGCGTGCGAAGCCAGACTGACTCGATTATGCTGCTTGGAAAAAGGTACAATTGCGGACCGACTGTCTACGATGCGTCGCATATGGGACATGCAAGGTGTGGACATACAATACAGTACATCTTCTTATCCTGATTGCGGTCCGGCTGCAGAAACTACGTGACCCAAGACTACCTTCGCCGGATCCTGCGAGACTACTTCGGCTACAATGTTCACTTCGTGATGAACATCACTGATATAGATGATAAGGTATGTCATACGTAGCTGAAGATAGGCTTGCTTGCTGACTTTTTGGCCCAGATCATCGAACGCGCGCGGCATCACCATCTTTTCGAGGCATACCTTCGCGAGACAACTTTCCTTACCTCGAGCGTCATCGATTCTGTCAAAGAAGCATGGCAGCAATACTTCGATACTTGCAACAAGAAAATCTCCCCCGCAACCGAAGAAGACGATAATGCAGCTGGACCTTCTTCATCTACGGCTTTCACCTGGCAAAGCTTGCAAGCCAAGATGAAAGACGATCCAGTCTGGCTGCGATCAGTGAAGGAGAACAATGAGAAGTTTGGCCTTCACCTAGATACCTTGACGGCCAGCAAAGCCGCAATCGAGCAAGCGGAAAGCGACCTTCAAAGTGGAAAGAACGACAGTACAGCCGCGAATGCACTTCTCACTGGTGCTAGGGACGTCACCAGCCCTTGGCTTGATAAAGCAAAAGGCAGTACAGTCACCGATCCTGCAGTCTTCCGGACACTCGCTACATACTGGGAGAAGGACTTCTTCAAGGATATGCAGAGACTGCACGTCGAGTATCCATCGACATTGACCCGCGTATCGGAGTATGTACCGGAAATCACGGCCTTCGTCGAACAGATCATCGAGAATGGGTATGCGTACGAGACGGAGGATGGAAGTGTTTACTTCGATACGCAGCGCTTTGATGGTGCGAAAGGCAAAGAGAGCGGCGAAGGAAGCGATTGGTGCCATACGTACGCAAAGCTGCAGCCATGGAGCAAAGGCAATCGGAAACTGGTCGAAGACGGTGAAGGATCACTTTCTACATCGGCAAAAGTCCGCAAAGCAACGAAATCTCCTGCAGACTTTGCGCTATGGAAAGCGTCAAAGTCAGGCGAGCCTTTCTGGCCTAGTAAATGGGGCAACGGTCGGCCGGGCTGGCATATCGAATGCTCAGTCATGGCTTCGGAAGTACTGGGACAACAGATGGACATCCACTCCGGAGGTGTTGATCTAGCTTTCCCACACCACGACAACGAGTTGGCGCAAAGCGAAGCATACCATAACTGCAGACAATGGGTTAACTACTTCCTGCATACGGGTCATCTACATATAGAAGGCTTGAAGATGAGCAAGTCGCTGAAGAACTTCATTACGATCGGTGAAGCGCTGGGGAAGAGTACGGCAAGACAGCTGCGGTTGGCCTTCTTATTGCAGATGTGGAGTGCGCGGATGGACTTCAAGGAGAGCAATATGATGGAAGTGAAGACGCTGGAAGCAACGCTGAACGTAAGGGTAGTCCCCTTTGTCTAATTGCCTAGTCTGACAATGCTGTCTCAGAACTTCTTCACCAATATCAAAGCTGTACTCAGCGATCGACAGTCCTCTGATGGCGAAGTGACTGGACAGCACCAGTATCAACAGCCTGAGCGGGACATGGCAGAGAAGTAAGCGATCTTTCCTGCGATTATCTAGCTCTCCATTGACTTGACTTTATGCAGACTGAAGGCAGCACAATCCTCCTTTCACGAGAAGCTCTGCGACTCTCTGAATACTCCCGAAGCGATGCAAGCGATCTTTGACCTTGTCTCAAGCACAAATATCTACCTAAACTCTCGGGGACGGACAGAGGTCAATTTGGACGTTCTTCTCGCCACAGCCGACTGGATTACCCGGATGTTGAGGATGTTCGGACTGGGTGAAGGAGCAGAAGTCGACTCGCGCGGACAAAGAGTGCTAGGATGGGGTCAGGCAGTCAAGGAAGGCGCGAATGGCACGGCAGGTGATGACGTGAGCTTTTTAAGACGCATAAGCATGGGGACTTAGCTGACACATAGAATGATAATAGCGCGAAGCCGTGCTCATGCCCTATCTAAGAGCCTTATCTACCTTCCGAGATGCTGTCCGAAAATTGGCAAGAGATGGTGCTCAGTCTTCTGAGATCTTGGCACTCTGCGACACGCTTCGAGATCAGGAAATGGTAGATCTGGGTGTAGCTCTCGACGATCAAGATGACGGAAAAGCGCTTGTGAAGCTCATTCCAGCAGAACAGCTACGAGCAGCCCGAGACGAGAAAGCAGCGATAGCACAAGAGAAAGCCGATCGAAAAGCTGCGAACCAAGCAGCCGCAGATGCGAAACGTCGGGAAAAGCTAGAGAAGGGCAGGACGCCTCCGCAACAACTGTTCAAGACGGGTCAATATGCGCAGGAGTACTCAAAATGGGATGACCAGGGCTTGCCTACGCATGATGCGAAAGGAGAGGAAGTTACGAAGAACGCACTGAAAAAGCTGAAGAAAATGTGGGATCAGCAACAGACGCTGCATACTGCTTTCTTAGCGGAGTCATCGTAGTTGCATGTAGTGCTACACTAATGAGCTAGGTATTGCTATCTTTGGTTACAGGCTATTCCGTTTCTTGTTTACTTCTCTTATCTCGCTGACCTCGTTTGATCAATCCACCTTCGTATAATCCGTCAATCTTGTTACCTTGCTTCTGTCCTCGAGCAATCCCTCATTGCATCAGCACAGCTTCACAATCTCAGGCATGGCTTTAGGCAGGGGAGCGTTACAGGCTGGACACTTGAGCTCGATTAGCCAGCAAAGCTTGCAGATGTGATGCCTTGTAGCGATATATCAGCAGTGCACACAGATTAAACGTAGATTTTACTGACTTGCATGTCAAGCGCAGTGCTTCCTTGTCCAGGAAAGCAGAACAGCATCCAGCGCACTTGAGAGAGTCTGCCTTTACTCTCGGAGCAGCTGGCACGGGAACTTTGACGTCTGGCTTGATAGGTATAATAGATGGCTGAGCGTTCTTTATTCGTAGTCGAGCATAGATATCTGGATGTTGTGTATGTCCTTGTTTCTCATCCGAGTTACGAAGGGGAGTGGACATAGCTGGAATATCGCTTCGTCTGTCTGGTAGTCTCTTGTACCGACTACCATCCTCGTCTACAAAGCCTCGTGAAGGCTTTGAGACTGCTTGAATAGTAGGAGATAGAGATCTCTTGTTCGGTACTATGGTTGAGGCTCGACCTCGTATAGATTGGATTGAAGGCTCGACGAAGACGTCACCTTGTATATACTGCTCCTTCTCCTCCGGTCTGGCAGAAGGAGCTGCATCCCTCGAAGCAAGCCAGGTCTTGATATGCTCGTAAGGCTTAGTCTCGTCTCTTTGCTGACCAGCTTTGGCAGGAATGAGAATGCCGAGAGGAGCTCTTGCATTATGTTTAGCATTGGATGGTGGACTAGATTGAGGGGTTGTATAATCGCTATCGATGGCTGGACTAGCTTGTTTGTCGGTACTAGCTGCCTTCTCTGTGGACACTCTGCATGTCAGCATCAGCAGCAACTCCCATGAATAGCGGAGCTTACTAATCAGAAAAGGAGTAGGAATGCTAGCCTGAGCCAGAAGAGCGACTATCACGATCCTTTCAGCCTGGAACAAAGTCAGTCAATAGCGAAGCCAGGCTGACCGACTCTTTCTTCTATTCCTTGTATGAGTATAGGAGAAGGGATCTGCCTTCTAATGAACGGAGCAGCATTGAAAATGTCTGGTCTTCCGAGGCAGTCTGGGGAGCAAGATCGATCAGTCACTTTCTCGAGTCATCGGAGCTGAGACATACCCATTCTCAATGTCCACAATAGTCTGCACGAATATCTAATCAGTACTACAGCATTTGGTAAACAGTCTTGACTTACTCGAGGAAAAAGGCACCAGCCATGGGAGCGATGATCGAGTATGTCCGAAAGTAAGCATCGTAGTGCGCTTTTGTACTCATGAATATATTCTTCATTCCACTCTGCTCCACCAATTCCTCCACGTCCGGATGCGTATACTCATATCTTAGCTGAATGAGGCTTGTAGCCAGGAAGAGCGCTTCGAGCGTAGCTGATTCAGAGCCTTGGAAGACACAGGGTGCTCTTGAAGTAGGAGGTGCAGTGGCACCCTGCATGCCCGTCAAGAATCGGATAAGAGAGAAATGTGTCCCGAGTAAGCGCCAGGCGCCTTCGTGCGGTAAGGAGCAGATGAAACGGTGGATATTGCCTGAAACGGGATGCTTGCCAGATGGAAGACCTAGACGTCGTCGAGCTACGGCATACTCGTTCGGAGCGCGTGCTGGAGGTGCCAGAGGTTCCAGACGGACTTCGAGCAGCCCGCGTTGGCGGGGAGAAGCTCGTAGTGGCATCGTAGCTGCGACCTTACAGCACCAGATGCTTGTCTCGACACCTGCGCTACTCCTACCTGACTTTGGGAAGGCTTTATTCAAGAAAATGCATTGGTTGGAGTAAAGGAAAGGGAGGCCGAGGCTAAGTTGGACTTGAAGGTGGAATTCGAATGGAAATGGTGAATAGGGAATGGTATGATAGGACGGGAAGTAAAGAAGAGGGAAAGGGGAGGTTGCACAATACCTCCCAATGCGGGGCCAGGAGGGACAGGTGAAATATAACGACAACAATGCTGCATCTAGTTCTTCTAGCTGTTACTCCTCATCTTATCTCTCAAATATGTCGATGTGTCCATCGAAACGTTTATCGCAGGATCCAGCTTTTTCAACTCCGGGATGCTTCCAGAAAGCGCAAGAGCCGCCAGAGCGATATAGGTATGATAAACATCTTGTTCGTCAATCAAGTATTCAGTTGAGCATGAAAGATCAAAGAGGGGGAAGATTAACCTGGATATTCGTCTGGAAATTTGGCAAGACCGCCAATTCGCTGATTCTGGCAGAGAAGGAGGAAGTTCCTATCTTCAGACATCCCGTTCACGGGTGTCGTTTCAGGAAGAAGAAGCTGGCTCGATCTAAGCTATACCGAATATTTCCGACAAATCCAGCATACCTTGATAGACGCGCCTATCCAGAAGGAATAACAAGCATCCGGATCTTTTTCCGGCCTTCCCTGATATCCCAATATTCTCACTTCCGCACTTTTGATCTCCTTGAACAGCATCTTGTCATTGTCTGTATGATAATCATACTCGTCGAGATCTTCTGGACTTAGAGGGACTAAACGATGGACTAGCCAGTCTAATGTACGTGCTTTGTGAGACAGATCTTGGAGAGCGTCGATCAGAGAAAGTGCAGCTAGGACGCAATACGTCGTGCCGCCTGTCAAGGAGGATCAGCATAGAAACAGCCTCAACTTGGGGGATTTTGCTTACCTTGAGCTTCTAAGCCAGGCGATTGTCCAAACGCAAAGTCGTAGGACTGGCGCATAAAAAGCATTCAGCTAATTCTCCCATCGAGTCGATAGCAATCTTACCCGACAAGAGAGCAAGTATGCCTTCGCTTTCTCAACATCTATCTCTTGGAATGCGTCCAGAAGATGCAGGATGACGAAAGCACAATAGACGAATCTGACGTCCTTTTCTTTCGAGCCAGGAAAGGCTACAAAGCTGCAATATTTAATTCAGCGCACTGGTCTGATGTTGTATAAGCAGCACAAGCAATTACCTTCCGTCTGGCGTCTGACACGCTTTGACGAATCTCAGTAGGGCTGCCTTGTCCAATCTCGCGAAATCATCTCGCAGAATAGCGAGATTCAGGAGTGCCGTGTAGGTCATCACGATATGAGGTGGCTCGTTTCCCTATCACCGCCCTATATATCAGCCCATCTTTCTGAGCAAGCTACTGTAAGGGGAATGAGCTCACACCTCGTCTGAAAACAGGCCTCCTCCTCTGAACCCGCCGGATGAGATGTCTTGTTGTGCATATATCCAGTTTATATACTCTTGTTTTTGGGTATTGGAGAGGGAAGTGTCGATTGAATCTAGGAGATCCAGCGAGGACAGGACGAAGTACGCCAGCGACATTCTTTGGAGTAACGTAAATAACATTGTTGAAGTAAGAGTAAGGGGAAAGAGCATCAGCTTGTTACGTCCTGTTTATACAGCAGCTTGGGTGAAACGGACGCACTGACTGCATTCTTCAGTCTGATAGAGCGTAGGTAGCATAGTCAAGCATCGTTCAAGATAGCGGACATGTTGCTTCTTCTGAAAAGTAAGCCGACTCGACGCGCTTGTCGAGGTCGACATGGTTTCGTGAATCTCGAGCCCTTTGCGATGATGGTGGATTACGGTTGCCAGAAGGAGGAGACGGTAGAAGCAAGACGGTCTAGAGGGTACAGCGCATAGTTGGGGAGAGCCAGATGTACGGGTGTGGTGTTATGCGAATTGGCAAAGACGAAACAGGCACAAGAGCAAAGTATGCAAGCAATTCTAAGGTAGTGTAGGTAGAACATTGCACAAGGTGATGATAATACATCCAGACATGCTCAATCGCTGGATATTATGCCGTCTATCGCCATTCAGGCGCGAACACCTCGATACCGGCGGGCTGCAAAATCACAGACATCAGCTTTCTCCACATCAAGCAGGGCTAGATTTGAGCTTACCTTCCCAACAAGCGTGATAGCTTCTCCGTGTGGCTCCACTGTTCTCCTTCCGCTCTGTGGTCCAGGTTTTGGTTTTCTACCCGCTTTGAGCTCATCCAGTACTTTCACAATACTTTCGGGTGTGAGGTCCTCGTAATACTCATCATTGATCTGTACCATGGGTGCATTCGAGCATGCTCCTAGACACTCTGCTTCTATGAGAGTGAATTTCCCATCGTCCGTCGTCTGTCCCTGCTTGATTCCCAGGTGTTCTTTAATCTTATTCAAGATGAGTGTGGATCCGCATCCGCCTAGCATGCATGGAGTGGTAGTGCACACTTGTACGAAATGCTCTCCAATAGGTTCGCGGTTGAACATGGTGTAGAAAGTAGCAACTTCGTATACTCGCATGGGTGGCATTTCTAAGAGCTTCGCAACGTAGTTCATGCATGATATACTCGTCCATCCTTTGTTTTGCCGTTGGGCGAGGTCAAGCAGGGGAATCACGGCGGCTTTCTTGTACTGCGAGCGTGAGCGAGCATTAGCGAGAAGGCTTGTGCGAGAGAATATGCATGTAGCTTGCTTGAGGAGGGTACTTTGCGATGATCTTGTGTGCATATTCGAGGTTTCTGGGGAGGTGTCGCGAGTTAGTCCGGCCGTCCGAGTAGACCTATATCGATACCCGCTGACTGTTTATCGAATTGGAAGGGGATCTGCCAGTGTACATATCAGTATATGAAGATCTAGACTGTGTTGATGACGCTACCCACTGCCGAGTTGTTCTATGTCGGCCAATCGACAAGGGGGGAAAGATGGTCAGTCGACAGTACCAGAGATGAGAATGCCGTCGCTGCATACATAGTCTGAATCTCTGTGCTGTAACAATGATTTAGCATGGCAGTTCGGTCTACCCTCGAGTCTTTACGCTACCCACCACATAGAGCGAGTCTGATTTCCTTGCGGTCGACGTCGAGAGGCAGCGGGCAGCTACCATCCTCGTCGATGTCGGTGTTGATGCTGACCATCGTGCTATGGGTGCGATGGAGCGAAGAGCGGCCATGCTGGAATATACTAGAAGATGATGGGAGAAGATGTAAGATGGCAACGGGCAAAGACCTCGGAGATGCTCGAAGACAGCGAAGAATGAGCAAGCTTATGATGCATTGTACAATGTCTAGACATTGTATTCATTCTAACATTCGAACAAGAGAAAAGCCTTGAATCCATTCAAAGCTGGCTCGACCCTGATTGACCTCGGCTCTTGACCATCCACCATCATCCATTGATTGAGTATGACTGTTTCCATCTGTCCCCATCTCCAGTCCTCTGTTTCAGATCCACCACGTCCTTCATCCTCTGTCCATCGTGAAGAGTGTACTCAATGCTTCGACAATCAAGACTCTGTTGATGGCATCGACGTCTGTCTGCGCTGCTTCAATGGAGGATGCACAAGGCTGCACGCTCAAGCACACGCTGATAAATTGGGAGAGAACCATGCTGTGGTAGTGAACATCGTCAGAAGCAGAAAGGCTAAGCAGAACAGAGGCAATGACGACGGCCAGCACACGTCGCCAACTTCAGCGGACAAGAGGGTGCGCCAGCATCACAGTACCGACCATTACTAGTATACTGATGAATGCATATGACGCCAGCTCTCGGGAGAACCACCTGCGAAACGCCTGGCCATCCGAGAAGAGGCACCAGAGCATGAGAAATACGACTATAGTACAAAGCTCAAATGCTATGCCTGTGGTGGAATCGAAATACAAGGGAATGAGAAGACAGACGCTGTAGTAAAAGGAATAATGGCATCCATGTCGAGCGCACAACAGTCGGAGGTGAAAGCGTGGGAAGAGGAAATTACTGCATGCGAACATTCAAAGAACCTAGCGCAGGAAGCTAGTAAAGCGCTGGAGCAGTCAGGTAGGCCCAATGTCGCTTTACAGTATTAGCAATCAAACTGATTGACATGCAATGCTCACAGGCCTCGCTCACTGCTCTCAGTGCGACCTGACCAACAACCTCTGGCTGTGCTTAACATGTGGTTCCCTCTCCTGTGGGCGTCAACAATTCGGGGGCTTAGGGGGGAATGGCCATGCCCTATCGCACTATTCCAGCACACACCACCCCGTGTCCGTCAAGTTGGGAACAATCGAGCCTGATGGAAGTGCCGACATCTACTGCTATGCATGCGACGATGCTCGATTGGACCCTTTCCTTTCCAACCATTTACAGAACTTCGGGATCCACGTCGATCGACAGACCAAGACTGAAAAATCAATGACGGAGCTCCAAGTTGAACAGAATCTAAAATTCGATTTCGCAATGACAGGCGGGGACGGGGGCGACTTAGAACCTCTCTTCGGACCAGGCTTGACTGGTCTAAGCAATCTGGGAAATTCATGCTATATGGCGTCGGTCCTACAGACGCTTTTCAGTATCCCGGAGTTCTCGGATAGATACTTCACCAAAGGAGCGGCGCATAGTCTGTTGTGCCAGAAGGCGGACAGCGCAAATTGTTTTGAATGCCAGATGGCCAAGATCGGAGATGGACTATTGTCAGGTAGATACGCGGTGCCTAGATCAAAAGAGGATGAGGAAGACGCTACTTCTAAAGCATTCGCCGAGAAAGAAGGAGGAGGAGTGGAGAAACCTGCTGGATCAGGACAAGCTGCTTCGGAGGGAGACCAAGAGGATAAAGAAAAGAAGACCAAACCTTTCCAAGTGGGGATCAAGCCTTCTATGTTCAAGAACCTCGTAGGGAAAGATCATAGTGAATTCAAGACTATGCGCCAGCAAGACAGCGAAGAGTTCTTCAAGCACCTCATAGGCATGATTCAGAAACACACTTCATCCTCTGCCTCTGTACCAAGTGGAGAAGAGAAAGAAGTAGATCCGACGGATATCTTCAAATTCACACTTGAGGAGAAGTTACAGTGTGGTGAATGTAAGAAGGTACGATATAAGAATGTCAATGAAGAGACGTTGAGTATCCCAGTGCCTTTTGTGGAGAAGACGAAAGAGAAGGATGCGATGGAGATTGACCAAGCAGCTGCACCTACTACAGAAGAGAAGGGAAAGAATGCTGTAGAGGGGGAGAATGCACAGCCTCCTACAAGTACGGCTGCTCCAACAGCAGCGACAGGTGGAGGCAAAAAAGATGAGAAGACGGAATGGGAGTCCGTCAAGCTTGAAGAATGCCTGAACCTGCTCACGAGCGCAGCTACTATCGAATACAAATGCCCTTCCTGCGATAAGAACGTCTTCGCAAACAAGTAGGTCATTCTTTAATTATTCTGTTTTGATCAGAGCTCAGCAGGATTGCCCCCAGATCTACGAAATTCACGACTTTCCCGGACACGCTAGTCCTGCATGCGCAGAGATTCAGATTACATAATTGGGTACCTCAGAAAGTCGGTAAGTGTGCTTTGGTATCAGCTTAACTCCCGTAAACTTGCATCTGATCCATGCTCCGCCGATCTGTTACACAGACGTTCCCATCCTCATTCCTTCAGAAGCGCTCTCCCTAGACGCCTACCTCGGGACAGGCCTCCAAGACTCCGAAGAAGAGCTTCCCACCGACTCTTCTGACTCAGCTGCTGCACCTGAGGTACAGTATGATACCACAGCCATGGCTCAGCTAGAAGGAATGGGTTTCCCGACTGTTCGATGCCAGAAAGCCCTATTAGCTACTGGGAATGCAGATGCGGAAAGTGCGATGAATTGGTTATTCCAGCATATGGAGGATCCAGGTATGTACCTTTCTTCCGTCCTCATCAGACTCTCCGGGCCCGACAGATGCTGATGTATATCGGTATACAGATATCGATGACCCTATACCTCCCACTTCCACAAATGCACCAACGGCTGCTAGTAGCAACGAACCTTCTGCAGACCAGATTTCAATGGTGTCAGAGATGGGTTTCACGCCTGCACAAGCGCGAAAAGCCTTACGGGAAACTGTACGCTCCTTTGTCACTTCTATCTCTCCACTAAGTCATGGCTAATATATGCTTGATGCTCCCCAATGCAGGGCGGGTCCGCTGAAGTTGCTATTGACTGGCTCTTCTCCCACCCTGACGATCAGGGCGATGATGGAACTGCGCCTGCTGCCTCAGAGGCGGCTGGTACGACTTCTTCCGCTGTAGAGAAAGCAAGAGGCTCGAAAGACCTGCCTGCGCAATACAAGCTCAAGGCATTCATCAGTCACAAAGGTATGTTCTATGCAGATACAGGCGAAGCGGGACTGATGTGAGAGGAATGCAGGAAACTCGGTCCATTCGGGACACTACGTTGCACACGTCTATAAGGAGGGAATCGGCTGGGTGCTCTACAACGATGAGAAGGTAGGAATAACCTCTTTCATGATCGTATTACATTACCGATTGTGCTGATTACCGTAATGCTGGGTTTTACACAGGTCGTCAAAGCTGATGACGGAGCGCAATCCGCTACGGCGCTCATGCCGTTCGCATATCTTTACTTCTTCCAGAAAGTACAGGCAGATGCGTAATTCGAAGGTAGGAATACAATGAAAGCAGTGCCTTTGTAGCGCGTCTTTGTAGTCTTCGTCCGGCAATACAAGGAGTATCGCAGTAGAGAACACAAGTTCCGTGCGCAAGTACCGCACCCCCAGCCTCGCCGGCGACTAGGGACAAGAAATGAGAGGGTTTGTGTTTGGCTACAATGATCTTACAACGGCTTTAGCGGGCGTTTCTCTCACTAACGCTCTTCATCTAACCTTGAGAAAAGAAGCCTGTTCTTACATTCCACAGATACTAAGCGTGGACATCTCCGCCAGTGCATTCTCGACCTGCGCGTCGAGCTGTCCATTCGCATAATCGTCTCGTACGTTCTCCGAGAAGTATCTCTGCACGCCTCCTAGTTTCTGATAGCCTTCTTCTGCAAACTTGAGTTGACAGCGAACCATGCATTCGAATGAGGGGTCGAGGTAGGGTACGCGAAGGTCCATCAATTGTGGGATTTCTGTCATGAGCTGGTTGTTAAGGACTTCGAAGACTGGTACAAACATACAGAAGGTTAGAGACGTAGGATATCAGGAGGAAAGGGGTAGACTCACTCTCTTTCGCATCGTCTGCTTGTCGTTCGGCAATAGGTAATTTGCCAGCATCGTCCGATGGCTTGTCCACGAGCTTCCGCACTTTCGTACGAGCTGAATCGTAGTCCAACAGCTATCAAATCCCAGTAAGAACACATCAGCTCCCGGTACGTTTAGAGTTTGGGATGGCTCGACCAGGGTACTCACCTTGTGATTCCGCTTCTCTATGCTCTTGTTGATTTCAGGCCAGTAGCTGCACAGTCTTCCCACTGGTTCAAGCACAGTTGCGCGAAACGGTGCGTCCAGCTCGCGAGCTGTCTTGCTGTCTAGTTCCCCGACTGCATTGTGATATGAGTGCGCAGACATTGCTGCATCGCTGTTGTCTTGATAGAACGAGTCTATCGTCTCTGCTAGACGTGCTTGAGCGGCCGTCATGCCTGGAATTACATATCGTCAGGCTGTGTGATCCCCTCGGCTTTTGTACAGAGTGAGGCCGCACCTCGGACGGAGTCCAGGTACTTCTTGCTTTCTGCTTGTAGAGTGTTCGTAGTCTTTGTCGTAGGGTCAGCGTACGTTCGCGGTCATAAGGCGCTCCAGAACAGCCAAGGCAATTCACCTAGACCGGACAAGTCAGCCTGCATCCCAACATCAGACTAGATGATACGCACCTTCTCTAATGTCCTGTATCTCTGTTCTGTCTGTGCGAACTCAGAGTCGACGGTCCTGTAGGGAATTGCCTCTTTGGATCAGCTCGACTGCGCCTTGGCTATACCACTGGATAGCAACTGACTTGTCCACCTGGCCCGTACGCTGCATCAGCGTCGTCCCTGCTCGGTCTATCGCCTTCTTGAAGCTGCATCACCGTTCATGGATCCATCAGCTTGGTCATGGCCTCTCTGCTCCTGCGACTGCGACTGACCCGCCGAACGACATCGTGGAGAACCTCTTCTGCTCGTTATTGTGTTCTGGAAGAGCTTGCGCGCTGAAGACGAGACCAGAAAGTCGGGAGTCGGTAGCCGGCAAGATGCAAGAGGCAGTGGCCTTCAGGCTCCGCTGATGTTCTGAGGCGCTGGCGTATCATTGCAGCCTTTCCTTTCAGTATACCAGGACTGCACCTGAATAGACCTTGAATGCTCTGGGGCTGCGAAATCGAGTCAAACAGTCATGCCGCAAAACTGAGCGCAAGGTCGCCGAAGGCCTTCCCGAGCGCAAAATTGATGCTTTCTCGTCGTTAAAGCTGCTCTCTCTTCTTCTCATACTCTACCTTGTTTATTGGGAGTATGCCATACCTCAACACGGGCCCTGATGCTTCCAAAGCTATATTCCCGGAGAAGGAGTATCATCTCGCTACACCTGCAGACGAATATGATTTGGTGGGTGTACAATTACAACGTCCTGTAGCTTCGTTTGACTGGGATGGCTTGCAGAACTTCGTCCTTGAAGTCGAGGACTTGGAAACGGTCGAGCAAGATGGAGTTAAGCTTGTCCCGCTGATCCCGAGCGTTCACGGGCAAGCTCTATATGAGATATATTCCAAGCCCTCAAGCAGCGACCTCTGGAGGCATATGAGCACGAATCAACCCAAGTCGCTGGCCGAGTTCCTCACTTCGACGGAAAAGAGGGTTCGCCAGTCTAGCGATACTATACACTACATTATCTTCGATACAAGTAGCGGTCAAGACGTCGTTGCGGGCGTCATTGGCTATTACAATACAAGTATAAAGTACATGTCGACTACGATTGGGCCGGTGCATATCCTTCCTGAGTTTCGAGTAAGCGTTATTTTCCTTACATTGACTACTATCGATCCTGATAGGCATGCTCTCAGCGTACTCACGTACAGACACACGCTACTGGCCTTCTTCTCAAGTTTGCTTTCGATTACAAGGGCTTTACGTGAGCCTAACTCTAAGCTGGATTATTTCGTCAAGTGCTGAGCTCCTTGAGCTTACAGTCGAGTAGTCTGGCAGGCCAACATGCTCAATACAGCATCGCAAGCAGCCGCTACGCGCATGGGCTTTACTCAAGAAGGTACCATTAGACTAGGTCAAGCCCTCGATGCAGGCAAAGACGGACCCTTGGAGTATGAAGGACAAACGAAAGTCTGGCGCGATGAATGGCAGGGCTCCATCACGTGCCATGATTGGGAGGCATCGGTGAGGGAGAAAGTGGACAGGCTCATGCAGCGCCCTGTGCTGTCAACAAGTGCTGGAAAGCTCTAGCTATGGCATGCCATCAACGCTGCCTGTCCAAGGAGGTCATGCAAAATCTCCGGGCTCTGCAGATACTTTGAATGAATTACAGGATAGCGGATCACGCTTAAGCACAGCGAGACATATGTGAAACTTCTGTTTACCATATAGAGATATCGATAGAACGCTTGTTGGCAGCTTGTACCGCCTCTTCCTTCTTGACATCACCACAATGTCGAAGCCCTTGATTCCGCCTCTGCCCTCGGACTACATTACTGCTCATTCTTACTCTGTCACTATCCCTAATGTCACTGTGGAAGAAGCCTTCGACAAGCTGCTCTCCCAGGAGGCCATGCGAGATGTCGGTCTGCTGTCGACCTGGGCTACCCGCTTCGAGATTACCAACGTAGACAAGATCAATGTACCAAATGAAGCAGATCTTTCGAGGGAGCTGGAGTTATGGAAGCGCCCTGCTTCTATAGATGAGTTCATTGGAAAAGGGCTGGAGCGCGTCTTCTTCGAGATGTCCGAAGTCGCTCCCTACGTCTTTGGATTGTATAAAGCACACTTGGAGATTACGGGCTGTCAGACTATTGACGCGACTGCCAATACTATACTCTATGAATCGTATGCTGCCCCGTCTGTAAGTAGCTTACTGAGTGTTGCACTTGTTCTATACTCACACTTGAATACAGGGCGTATGGGTATGGAAGCTGCGAAGCATAAAGCAAGTCGACACAGGCGTCGAGGTGTCCGAGGTCCTGAAGGTCACGTCTTCCAAGCTGCTCAAGCTCATCATACCCCGTCCGGCTCGTACAGCACATAAAGAGCATATGGACTCATATTACAAGCTCTTCTCGAAGTCGTAATTGGCACACACCGATCATCGATACTTCACCTCGGCTTCACCACTTTCTTTTCGTTACTCTCGCACCCCATACGTCCACTTTCGTACATGTTGTTGTTCAGGTCTCATTCCACCCTGAGACTATCAGGCAGGTGATGCAAGTAAGCTACTTGTACGCACCACCCTTTCGGACAGGGCTAATGATTCTTGGCTCTCCAGAATCTCAGACTTTTGGGTGCGGTGTGATAGTACACGCATAGAGTAAATGCTTTATAGCAATAAGCTGCATCATGGAAGGCATGTATCACTTTCGCATTTCGCAACCCGTCATGCGGGGCATACAGATCCCGGCCCAGCAAAGCTCTGCTATCTTCTTCTTTATCTCCCAGCTTTAAAGCACATGTATATCACATAGTCAGGCGACTGAGGCCGGCAAAAGGACCTCTTTGAGGTTGCCCTGCGTTGCGGCCCTTTGCTCCGGTTCATCCAGCACCTTTGCGCCTAGATACCCATACCTAATTTGCGGAAGCAGTCTCTGACGACGTCTAGACCTCTCTCTGCTGCTGCGCACACCCGGCCATGTCGTGAGCTGCCTGAAGCCCGCGTTATGTCCAGCCCTGAGCTTATCGGATTCCCGGGCTACCTTTCTTTCGCGCAGACGCTTCGTTCGTGCTAGCAAGTACAGGCATCTCTGTAAGCCGTATGTCACGTTTATGGCAGGGATTAGGCTGACTTTCTGCGAATAGACGGCGACGTAAGGGGGGCTCGCTCGCATGCTCGGGCTTAGAGCTGGAAGAACGCAGGATTCTGACAAGATACTTGATTACAGCCTTCCAGAGACCGCTATGAGAACCTGAAGGTCAGCGCGAGCGCTTTCGACAGTGATCTGGTCAAAGTCTCGACAAAGTACCTCTCGGTCAACTGGCAAAGCTCTGGCGGTGGTGCATTCGCTGTCCTACCTCTCAATCATCCTGGAAAGCTACCAGATCTCTTCCCTCTGTGCCGAGCCCATACCGCCCCGGTTCTGGATACTGACTGGTCTCCGTTCGCCGATGATATCGTCGCTTCTGCTGGTGAAGATGGTCGCATCGCAGTAACAAAGGTGGACGAGACGAAATTCGAGGCTGCCTTCCTCTCTGAAGGAAGGGAGATCCGCGACTTGCAACCGATTACTACCGGCAAGGTCAGCCGAAAAGCAGGCAGAGTCCTTTGGTCTCCCACCGCCAACAATGTCCTAGCTGCATCCTCGTACGAAGTCAGGCTCTTCGACACAAACACCATGCAGATCAAGGCAGAGACGGACGCTCAGCCCGACATGGTCGGTGATCTCTCCTTCAACTACGTCGGAGACGGTCTTGTCACGACCTGCAAAGACAAGAAGCTCCGTCTCTACGATACGCGTCAAGGCGGTGCTGCCCATACTATCGCTGATAGTCACACCGGTATCAAGGTGTCCAGAGTCAGCTACATGGGAGATCTCGACAGGATCTGTACAACTGGCTTCAGCAAGCTGTCTGACAGACAAGTCTTCGTCTGGGACGCACGCAAACTGACTGCGCCAGTCAAGCAAATCGTGGTAGATACTTCGGCAGGAACCCTCATGCCCTTCTTCAATGCAGGCACAAACGTCCTCTTCTTGGCAGGAAAGGGAGACGGAAATATTAGATACTACGAGTATGAGAACGATGATCTGTTCTCGCTGTCCGAACACAAGAGCTCCGAACCTCAGAGAGGCATGACGTTCTTACCGCCACGAGCTGTCAATGTCTCAGACTGTGAGGTTGCCAGAGCATACAAGGTAAAAATCGTATCTGTATGTACAGCCCTGAAACTCGGCTGATATGAGTATGATAGGTCACCAACCAAGCCATTGAGCCCATCTCCTTCATTGTGCCCCGAAAGGTGAGAGGGCAGCATAGAGCCGGCTAGCATTAACGTTCACTGACGTCTACCATAGTCCGACTCGTTCCAAGCCGACATTTTCCCACCCGCGCCATCTGGCCAAGCTGCTCTTTCGGCAGACGAGTTTTTCTCCGGCAAGACTGCCGCACCCTTGCTCGTCGACATGGAGGATCAGTCCAAGGCGCCGGTAGCCGCTGTACGCAGGTCTACCGCACCGGCTTCGTCAAATAGTGCATTCTCGCCAACGCCAAAGACTCCATCTTCGACTACATCCGCGGAAGCTCCTCGGACTGGATCATCTGTCCCCACTCCCAAGCCAGCAGCTTCGCCTGTTCATCCAGCTAGCTCAGTCGAGGATGCAGGAGGTATCGTACCTCGAGAAGCTGTAAGATCCCCTGCTCCGCTCTCCCGACCCGTCTCTCCTCCTACATCAGCTGCTCCAGCTGGCAACGGAAACGGTGGACAAAGTGGCGAAGAGACTGCTTCGCTCCGAAAAGAGATTGCCAGCTTGAAAGACCAGCTTGGCGAAAGAGACCACCTCATCAGAAAACTAGAACTTCAGGTAGAACAGTTTAGAACAAACGCGAGAAAGGCTAGAGAAGCCCTTTCAGACTCCTGAATATGCTAGCCACGGCAGATACAGCTGCGATGTGTATGTAAATGCTTGCTTTTGTGCTCAAAACAATAACAACTTCCGGTTTCATAGCGAAAGCTGCGATGGGTTTGTTCCTCTAAGCATGATCACTGACTAACGCTACAGTGTTCTACAGGTTTGGCATGACAGCACTAATGATTGGATTGGGTTGGATAATGAATGGTATGCTGGCTGGGTAAATCTGGCTACATCACTGATCTTGATACTCATCATCACTTCTGTCAACGACTGCTTTCTTTGCTCTTCGAGAAGCCTTCTTCTTCTGCTTCTTTGCTGGCTGCTCTTGCTCACCCTCATCTTGCTGCTCCTGCTCATCATCGGGAGCAAATAGTGGGACTCTCTCGACTTTCTTTTTTGCTTGTTTACGTGCCTTCTCCTTCTTACTACGTTTGGCGGGCTGTATCACCCTGCCACTGCCTTCAGGGGCTTCTCTCCGGCGCTTCACGCCCATCTTTGCTAATTTGTCTTCAAGCTCGTTGTGAAAATTCGCATCACTATCGGAGGAATGGCCGGCCATGCTTGATTGGCGAGATGGCGTGTTTCTGGATCGTGATGATTTGGACGAGGATGCTTTCAAGCTGCTGGCACGTCGTGAAGTAGGTGGTCTTGAGCGCTTCCTGGACGATGTTACGCTTTGCTCTTCATCGCTGCCTTGATTTAGCTGCGCGTCTTCATCGTCGTCATCCGCTTCCTCCTTCTGCAATCGCTGCTGACTCTGTCTCCAAGCCTTCACTACGTTCTGCAGCCGCTTACTCTGGTAGCCCTTGTTCGCCATCGGCGCGAACCTGCCTGTTCCACCCGAGACATCGAAGAAGTTGCTTATAGTAGCTTGATTAACAGCACCTCCTGCCGCTCGGCCAGTCATGCGCTTGATGATAGGCAATAAGAGCTCATCGACTTTGGCTGGTCCCCAGCCGAGACTATCTTTGCAGAAGTCACGCATCGCGTCCAAGTCCGGGATACCCCAAGCGAAAGCCTCGTCGGAATCGTCTACTTGCGGGAAGAGGTAGGCCTTTGCAACTTCTGGATTCGGCCAAGACTCGTCGACGAACAGATCGCGTTTAGACTTCTTGAACTTGCGCTTGAAGGCTGTCTCGCTGTCTGCAGCTGTATCTCTTCCTCGTTGAACTCGAAGCCACCAATTTCTGAACTCCTGCAAGCCGTTCGAGCCGGGAAATTCTGCCATCAACTCCATGCCTAAAACGGGTCCAACTCCAGGAAGCCCGTCACAATAGTCGGATCCCAAGAATTGCGCAAGCCTGATGAGCTTTTCCCTATCCAATGCAAGCTCCCGGTCGATATCGCTTGCAAGGTAGCACTCGACGTACTTATTCTGATTGAACATGTTCTTGTAGACTCTAGTGGCGCCAAAGAGGAAGACATCGTTATCGTCTGTGATGACTCCGTCGACCAAAGAGCGGGAGAGGAGCTCTGCGCATTGCGCTTCTGCTTCCATGGGCGCAATGACGTATGGAAGGCCGAGTGTACGTAGCATTGTCTGCGCAAGATTGTCAGGCAGTTTTGATATGTAGAGTGTCCTGCATCGCTCACCTGTATATCCTTCGCCATTTGTTGGGTAATATCGTCTGCCATCTTCTTATCCTTCTTGTTCTGCTCATTCAAGTATCGAAGCTCGTTCTGAACCTCCGACTCCATCTCATCAAGATCCTTGTTCTTGAGCTCCGACAAGAACTTGGCGTATTCCTTCTGTTCGCTTGTCAAACTTGCTACGTGCACTCTGTCATCTTCATCAGCATCTTGCAGATCTTCTTCTGGATCTGGGAAGATATCGGGAGGAATGTAGTTTGGATCGTCTTCAGGCAGCAGAGTAGCGTCCTGTCTCTTTCGTAAGACGGGTTCTGGACTAGGCGACCATTCGAAGAAGACTTCAGGTGACTCAACTCTTGTTTGATGACCAGAAGCTTCTTCGTTGAGCATACTTTCAACGGGCCCCTGTGTGACTTCCGCTTGCAAGTCACCCTTGTCGAGCTCAGCGGCAGGAGGCTCCTCTTCTTTTGGCGACTCTACCGGCTCTTCGTCTAAAAGCATTGATCCAGCTGTCACAGCGTGATGATCTGCTGATGACCCATTCCAAGCTAGGATTTCCGAAGCATCTGGCATTTCGAAGTCCATTTCGGGACTTGCTTCTCGACTGATTTGACTGCTAGAGGACAGCGTCCTGTTCATCAATGTCGGTCCAATTACAGTGACTTTGACAGGTTCAGGCGCTGGAGAAGCGGATTTGGATATGGGCGTCGGAGGTGATTTGGGTTGTTGTGCATAGTCGCGTTGAATAATACCCTCCTTCTCTTTCACCAGCTGAGGAGATCTATCCCGCTTTGCTTGCTTATCTGTTAGGTCGGGTCTAGCTTCGCGAATCTGCTCCTTTTCAGGCGAAGGCGGACGGTATCCCGCTGGAGGGACATCGATAGAGAGAGACGGCTTACGCTTGGGTTGAGCTGTTTGAGCTTCATCGTCGGAAGAGGATATATGTATGGGTGCGGGAGCGGGATTGACTGGTCTGCTGGCTGCTGGCGGCAGGGTCGTGGATGGAACGGGGATTGAGGCCTCAGTCTGCACGTTGTCGTTGGCCTTGCTTGGCTCTACACTAAGCGGTTTCGGCTGTATTGACGACGTTGCTGCTGCCTGCTTAGCAGTATATGGAAGTCGAGGAGCGCGTGGTACAGAAACCTCGATAGGCTTTTCTGGACTCTTCGACGGACCGGGACTGATCTCATCAAAGCTGACGTCCGAATCATCCGCGTCACTATCGTTCTGTAGAGGCTGCATGTCGGTTTTACTAGCTTCAATAGCTTTTTGGACATCTTCTTCTTCATCAGCCTGCCTTATCGCAGACTTGATTTGCGAGAAAACGTCTTCTGGTAGACCGGGGTTCTCACTTTCGGCATCGAGGAACAAAGGCTGTTGAGGTGGAAGGGTAGGTACATCGTCGATGTATTGGGAATAGGCATCGTTGGTCTGCTTCGGCTTAATGGGCGAATAGCGTTGTTTGATGGCTTCTATAGCCATATCCCGCCTGTGCTGCACATCAGGAGAAGGTGATCGTTGGGCAGCACTAAAAAATGAATTTCAGCTTAGCGCGTTCAATTGGGTAGAAGGACGGACTCACATTTTGGGTATGTCGACCTGCTCAAACTCTTCGTCTGTTGTCGCTTTGTCCTGATCACTCTCCTCGCTCGTAGTCGTGTCTATCTTGACCGGCGAACTAGCCGATCTCCCATCTTCCCGGATGCCAAGTATGTAGCCAGCTCCTCCTGCGCTCGGATCATCATTCTTAATCAAAACATACTCCTTGTTCCGCTCTCCTGCGATACGAGCAGAGGGCAGAGGCTGCACTCTACTCAGACTATCTGTCAGAGTAAGCAGTTTCTGCGTAACATTGTTACGTCTCGAAAGACCTAGAATCTGCGCTTTTGAGAAGTCTAAAGGCGTAGGAGCTTGTTTCATAGCTTGAACTCTGCGATAGTTGCTCTGTCTTGACTTTATTCGCAAGTCACCAATAATTTCGTATTTCACCTCTATAGGTAAGTTCGCAAAGAATTCGCTGTCCATATCGAAATCTTCAGGTCGCATGTCTTCGATAAATGACCGTAACTCTGCTTCCGTCGCTATCCTCGGGTCCGACTGCTGTGCTCGATTTGCTAGCGGTTCGTCTATTGCAGGAAGAGCATACTGGTCTCTGTGTACGTATTTCTTCTTCTTCGGCGGCGTGATCTCCTCTGCTGGCTGCCCATTTGTCGTGTTATTCACAGGCGGTGATGAGCGATTCCTCGGTCTTGTTCGCACAGGTGCACCAAGCGGAGCTATCCCATACTCTTCATCAAGATAATTGTCGTTCTCCTGAGCTGCAACTTCTTCGCGCTGACGCGCCTGCGTGTCTTTCTGAGCTTGAGCAACAGCTGCTGCACGAAGTTGGGCTGCAAGGAGCTTCTCTGCTGTTCGTGCTGCAGATTCCTTCGCGCCTTGCTTTCTGTTCTTTCGATTGGACTGTTGTAAAGCGGCGTCGGCATATATCTTGCAAGACAAACTGTTGACTCACAATAGCTATCTTCTTGATCAGAGGCGCGCCGCCATCAAACACGAAGACCTGCATCCATTAGTCAGTCCGAATTCTTATAGTCAAGCGAATGTGCAAGCTGACAGGCTTGATTCCATAGAATAAAAGCTTGCATATCCGGCGCAAGAAACCGAGTATATGGGCGTTGTCGAGCGCTCTTCCGTCCTTGTCGCGCATAGCTATCTGAAACTGATACAGCCATATACTTGAATCAATCGCGAGCTTCTTGCCGCCCATTGTTTCGAGCGCGACAGGTCTTGCGACGGGATGTAGCAGAGGCCATAAGCCTGGATTAAAGGGTCAGCTTCGATACTTGATAAAGAGTAATCTGCGCGTGTCTCTTTACCATGTACACCCATCTTGAGAGACTGTCCAGTCCCTGGCAGATGGAGCAGAGTCAAGAGAGCTTGCAACGATAAAGTGCTCCTTGAGACACAAACGACTTGTCGCAAACCTCAAGAATCCAGATACAATCCAGATACAATCCAGATACAATCCAGATACAATGATATCGTGAGAAGCTCAAGATGTCGAACGCCTAAAAGGCAGCTCCAGATCTGACACCGTGTTCCCTGCGATATTGTGCCCCTCCAGCGAAGGCACTCTGGCCAACCTCGCAAACGCGCTTGGCGTCATGTCGGTCCTCCTCATCATCGTATATCAATTCGTAGACGTCGTGGAAAAGAGGCAGCCTCTGGCAGCTGCTGCTGCCGCGAAATCGCAATGAACAGTAGGCGCTTTCGGCCTTGCTTATGACAGAGCCGGCAGGCTGACATAATATGCAGATACATTGATGGACATAACTCGACTACGAAGCATACTGGCCGTTCTTGCAGTGCTGTTGTAGCATACTTCCGAGTTGAGCGGCCCTTTCTTCAGCATATAGCGCCTTGAAGCTTACGCCCTACACAGATCCAACGTATGTCGTAATATTGGAATGATAGACAATGCTACATTGTGCTGGAGCTCGTAACCCGGACGCCGATATGAGAACCTTTGGACCTCTCTGGCTGATGATACTGCGCCTTATTACACGATACCTACTTTAGACGCAGATGCTGAAGAGAATACCCTGGCTCTCTACGACGGCGTCTTCTGTTTGGAACGCAAGATATCCCTTTCGACATAGACCTTCTTTACCGACTCGCGCTCTGCGCATCTCGTATGCCAGCGAAAGACGTTCGGTATGTCTGTCTCGGCGCTGTACATCTACCTGTCAACTCTGGCTCTGCACAGAAGAATGCTACTCACCTCAGACCTAGCTGCGAAAGATACTTCATGGCCGTCATATTCCACCTTGACGTGAGGCATATGTCCGTTAGCAAGAGATTGCGAGCATTTCGTGAGGTCTGACTTACGGCAGAAAGGCCAAATCGGCGATCGTGACAGTCTCACCCGTCAAGTATGGCTGGCCAGTTCTTTCCAGATGGCACTCCAAAACATGCAAGATCCGCTTCATCTCTTCTGTGAATCTCTCGATAACTGTCGGAAGCTGCTCCGGATGCGAACTAGCGAACCAGACTGCTTGTCCGAAACTCGGGCCTATAGAAGATGATCAGCAATGAAGCTGAAGAAGCTTGAGATCACACACCTTGGCCTGATATCTGGAAGGCTAACCATTGTGACACTTCGTACTTCTGATTCCCCGTTGACTGGAACAGGCCTTTCGTGTCGTACCTGTCGACTAGATATTCGATGATGGCAGCGCTCTCCCAGAGTACAAAGTCGTCGTTGTTATGGTCGACGATGACAGGGATCCTTCCGTTCGGGTTGAGCTGATGGGCTTGTCAGACATTTAAGCTGGCTGGTAATGCTACCTACTTCTAAGAACTGAGGGTGTTTAACCCCGTCGAGGCTACCTCCGTAGACCTTGTAGATAGTTTTGTAGGACACCCCGAGCTCTTCTAGGATGATTGCTACCTTCCATCTGCGGGCCAAAGTTGTGTCATCAACGCGTGTCACGCTTTGATGTATTGTTGTGCTTACCCATTTGGCCCTCCAACATGGGAATAGAGCGTGATGTCTACCATTTCTGATGCTGTATGGTCAGAAGACAAGCTGTAACGCGCCAGAGTTGACGCCGTGGCGATACGCCCGGGTCTGACATTGCATGACACCTTGATGGCGCTTTTCTTTCATGAAAGGAGTCAAGCAAGGCTCTCGTAATCTATGCATATACACACAAATCATGTACATAGATCTACCGCTCAAGAAGTCTGCTATTACAAACGACTTGCACTTCTGGCGATGGATCTGACCCTTCTTTACATTAACCGAACCTATAATAACATCAGCTGCAGTGACTACTTACCTGGATTCGATACCAGCTGTCAAGATAGAGACGTCGCCTGCAAGAACCCGAGACCCAAGCCAGCGCAAGATATCGACCACTTGGAAACGCCAAATCAGCCAAATCGTCTGTCATGCCCCCCAAAGGCAAAGGAGAGAAGCCTAAAGAGAAGAAAGTCGCAGTCGACAAGACCTTTGGCTTAAAGAGTGCGCCGTTCTTGGATCGATTTGGGCCATTTCAGCGCTGACAGTTCGATGGTACTTGTTCACAGACAAGAAGGGTTCTAAGGGTCAAGCTGCCATCGCACTTGCTAAGCAACAAGCGGCACAAGTAGGCAATAACGATGAAGCCAAGCGGAAAGCGAAGGAGAAGCAAGAGCGAGAGGCCAAAAAAGCATCTGAAGCCGCGAAGAAGGAGGCTCTCGCAGAACTCTTCGTTCCCGTACAAATAGACCAGAAGGTGTGTATCAGGATAATACATGGCACTTGCGACCAGGCCACTCTGCCATTTCGAGAGGCCGTACTTACGTTTTTCGACTCTGCGATTCACGGCAGGCCCCCTTTGGCGTGGATCCCAAGACGATTCTATGCATAAACTTCAAGAATGGCAACTGTACAAGAGGGAATCGCTGCAAGTTTGCACACGACTTGGAAGTAGGGCGGAAAACGGCAAAGAAGGATATCTATACCGACATGCGAGACGAGGACGCCGCTGCAAAGAAGGACGATACTATGGAGAACTGGACAGAAGAGAAGCTACGCGAGGTCATTGCGAAGAAAGGCATGGATCAAGGCGAGGAAGCGGACGCGAGTGGGAAAGGCAAAAACACGCAGGACCGCTACGACATCGTCTGCAAGCACTTCATCGACGCTGTGGAAAACTCCAAATATGGCTGGTTTTGGGAGTGTCCAGGAGGCGGTCTAGAGTGCAAGTAGTAAGTCTGTGATTAACGTACTTGCGGATAAAAGCTAATTGATTAACCACAGTCGTCACGCCTTGCCGCCTGGCTTCGTGCTCAAGTCGCAACGTAAGAAGGACGAAGAAGCTGAGAAAGCGAAGGAGATTACAATGGAAGAGTTCCTGGAAGTCGAGCGTCACAAGCTGCCTAAAGAGCCACGAACGCCTGTAACCATCGAATCATTCAAGAAATGGAAGGAGACGCGTATGAACAAGAAGGAAGCAGAGTTGGAGGCTACAAAGGCAGCGAAAGCAGTACAGGCGCAAGCTGGTAAATCTGCTGGAATGTCAGGAAGAGACCTCTTCACGTTCAATCCGTTATTGCTGGATGAGAACGAAGAGGGTGATGACGACGACGAAGACGATGATTGGGATCTGGAAGCGTACAGACAAAGAGCGCAGCAGGAGCGAGACGAAGCTGAAAGAAAGCGCTTGGAGCAGTTAGGCATCAGCGTGGGAGAGATGAACATCAATCCATAACGACTGTCCTATTGCAAGAACGCACGCTGCAAACTCATTCGATCTCCTTTCTTACCTGCTATTACGTTGTAGCATATCTCAGGCATATTTCAGTCTCGTCGTTTCAGCCCAGTCTCTCTTCGACAAGTGCTGTCCGGAGAACGATGCAAAAAATCTGTTCTGGCCTTCACACCACGATCTTCTGCATTGCAGTGTAATGCATTGGACCCCAGGCATGCTTAGGAAAGACGAGGAGACTGAAAACGAAATAACATAATGCAGGGTATTGAAATCGATGGGCATATAGCTGTGCGATGTAGCTTCCGATACCGTATAGCCCTGAATTAGTGCCCCTTTTTCAGTCTGATTCAGGCTCCTCGTTCCGCTTCTCCTCTGCAGCAGCAGACACCCAGCTGCACGCTAGTGTCTGTAACATGCCTTGCCATCCTTCTGCTTTGCGTGCAATGACCTTTGGATCAATCTCCGTGCCGAAAGTGAGCAGATATCGCAGCTTCAGCGCCGCCGTGAACAGGCGTAGATTCTCGTATCTTCGGACTGTCAAAAGAGGTCATGAGCACTACTTTAAGTAATATCCCTCTTGTGTCGATATGCTATACGCACAGGTCAGACCGACTTTGGCCAAAGCATCCTGGCGATCTTCGTCCACGCCCACATCGCTCCTCCTGCGGCCTATGCTTTGTACATCCAGAGACTGTCTCCCTTTGTCTTCCGATTCTTCGGCTCGTAGCTTTGCGTGATACCCTACATCATGTATACTTGACGGAGTGATGAAGCCCCAAGGCCTCTGTGACTTCCGCAGGACTGCATTGTAGGCTGTGCATAAGATATGTCCATCGCTAAGCGCTTGTAGGAGTTCATCCTTGTTGTCGTCAGACAGTATGCTGGGTATTAACTGTAGCAGTTCGGCTGGAAGATGGTCCGATAGGCAAGCATGTAGTCGATCTAGCAACGTATCAGCAAGGAGGATTCCGGCTACGTATTCTGTGTGATACCTATTTAACGGACTATCGCTATATAGATCTTGGCGGCTCCAATCTGGCCCGAATCGTGTAGTAGTATCTCGCGGCGTTGCCAGCTCATCCTTGCTTGGGAAGAGTAGCTTGTCGACTGTTTCAATCCATTCTTTGACAACCTGAGCTTCGCCGCGCAGCTGGGCGAGCGTTACATCCTGGTCGTAGAGATGACCCCCCGACTGTCCTGTTGCTCCAGTACTGCTACTAGCATCTGAAGCTGAGGATAGCTCCTCGCTGAAACTAAGAGCAGGTTGTCCTGAACTACCAGAACTGATATTGGCAGATGACAGCGATGTGACCAGGTCCTTTTCCTCGTCGTCCTCGTCGCCGTCGTGTAGTCGATATTGCTTGTCCATCTGCTTCAGCATACCAAGGGTAGCTAGAGAAGCTTTGCGAAGTTCGACAAGCGGATCTTGTTGCGAAGGAAAGGCAATTGGCGGGGCATCGTTCTTATTGACATTTGCAACAGGTCGTGCTTTGATCTTGCTGCCTGTACTCAGTACAGAATGCCTTGGTATCGGACGGGCAGCAGTGATGAGTCCGAGGGAAGTGTCTGGCTGTGGTCGATCGGTGCGCTCGACGGGCGCAAAAGGTAGCTTGTCTGGTGGAAGAGATAGGAAGTACTTCTGCACGGATCTTATAGCTGCCGTTGTGCTCTGTAGTAGATTTAGGATCAGGTTGTCATCTTCGCTGTTCTCCGAAGATGGGTATGGGTTGAAAGACGAAGAAGCCATACTGGAATCGAGTGGCCCATATGAGGAAGCGGTCGAACCTCTCCCCAAGGACTGCCTGCTCATCGAGACCAGACCCCACTTGTCGCAGACGTCGGCTACCTCGCTGTACACTTGCTGTCGCCCCACTTTCAGCGAAGGCAGCTCGACATTGAAGCTTTTCTCGGGCAGCGGATCAGGAGGCGATGGCCTATGCGATATAGTATATCAGCTCATGTAGGCCAATAGCAAGCAGCCACGCACGAAGGAGGCAGATCTTCCAGGGATTCCTCTATCAGGGTATTGGAGTAGCCAGGCACTGCCAAAGGTAGAGGACGACCTGAACGGCCTATCTGAGGTCTATACCATTTGTCAGCCGATACGATCGCACATGGTCAACATGCACTCACGCGTTCTCAGCAGCCAAGCCCTGTTTCGCGTAAAGATGCTGGAGATGCTGTAAAGATGTGGGAGGATATTAGAGACATTCACAGTCAGGGATTGCGAATCAAGCATCATTCACGCGAATGGATCCCAAAGCCATGACGGATGACCGTTTCGATGATGAATTGCTGAAGTCGCGACCGCTCCCCCGAACATAGGGCGCACGTCTTCGTTTCGACTGTTCATCTGAAGCTTGCGACGTAGAGTTGGCATTTGGATTCGGCGAACTCGATGAACCGCTCGGGACATCCATCGTAATCTTTAGGTCGACTACTTGATGCCTTCAAAGGCCAGCGGAGGGCCCAGGGAACCGCCGAATCCTGGATCCAACGTCGCTACTTCTTCTGGGCCTGCTTCTGATGGTCCAGCTTCAAGAACGAAGGTGATCTGTCGACGACTGCCCCCTACGCTCCCGGCAGCCGTCTTCTGGACGAGCGTCGAGCCTTGGACGAGCGACGCAGATGTAGACTGGAAAGCTGTGCGTCCTTTCGGCTGGCAGAAAGGCTACTCCATCTATCTTCCGTATCTGATGTCGCCCAATTGCCAGTACAAACCAGGCCGATCAACTCAGACTGGGTACATTCTTCAAAGGGAACAGCAGCTGCAAATACTGATGTATTACTGTAGACCTAACAGCAAGGAAAGCGTAAATTCCGTGGCCTATATCCACTTCAAGCGACAGGACCTTGTTACCAAGTTCGCGGCGGCATACAATGGACACGTCTTTCGAGACAGCAAAGGTAGGCTTCCTTCTCTTTTAGTCGTTCATATTGCTAATAGAGCTATCCGGCAGGCCAGATCAGCAGAGTCTCAGTTGAATATGCACCTTTCCAGAAGACTCCGGCAAAGCGACAGAAGCCAGATGCGCTGTCAGGAACGATCGATGATGGTGCATACGACTTGATCGATGGATCAGATAGTCTTGCTAACATCCCCTCATATAGATCCGGACTACCAGGCCTTTCTGACCAGTCTGAATGCGCCAGCAGAACCCAAGCCGGTAGCTGAGACAAACACTAGTACGGTCCGATGCTGTGGTATCATGTCACTAGCTGACAGTCGTCATATAGCAAAACCGCCTGTCAACAAGAGCACGCCTCTATTGGAAGCGCTACGACAGCAAAAGAAGCTTGCCAAGGAGAAGAAGCTGGCTAGTAATGGCAAAGGCAAAGCTCCAGAACTACCGGCGAACGCGCTGAACCCTGCAAAGATGACACGAGCCGAAAGGCGAGCGTACCTCAAACACCTCAAGAAAGAAGAGATGGCAGCTGCAGCCAATGAGAGCAAGGGAAAGACGGCCGATAGCGTAGATGCGGGTAAGAAGAAGCCAGGTCTGCGCGTAAAGGGGGCGCAATCGACACCGGCGGCTGCCTCTGGCGCTGCTGTGGGCAATGAAGCTGGCAAGCTACCGCAGGCTCCGAAAGGCAGTCCAGCGAACGCCAAACAGCCTCAAAAGCAAGTCCAGAAGCCAATGGAAGCCCCGAAGCCAACTCAGAAGATGACAATCCTCGCTCCTCCTAAGCCTTCATCAGCGGAGCCGACAAAGCCAGAAGCGTCAAAAGCCAACGCTGGACCTGTCAGCCCACCAGTTTCTAGCAAGCCGAAAGCACTAGGCAACTTCGACGCCATAGTGGGACAATTCGCCAAGCAGATGTCAGTAGGCAGCAAGCCTGCACCGAAGACAGACGGTAGGGACATCAAAGAAGCTGCCAAAGTCGACGATGTGGCTTCGAAGGATGTACCAGCGAGCGGCCCTACAGCGGGTCGAGGAAGAGGCGGCCCAGGACCTCGCGGAGGACGTGGGTCAGACGTATCTTCCAGAGGTAGAGGACAGTCGAGAGGCGGTGGCATGGCTATCAAAGGCGCCCTATCTTCCAACTCTGCCCCTACAGCGACAGTCAGCGACACGAAGAGCGATGGCAATCCGATCCAGTCGGTGCCTTCAGCTCCGAGAGGCAGAGGGAGGGGTGAAGTACCTGCTGATCGAGGCCGAGGTGCTGCCTTAAGAGGCGGCTCTAGAGGAGGAAGAGGCAATTCTGCTGCGCCTCCTTCTTTGGCGGCACAATTACCGACTTGAAGCACCGCTAGAAGACTACTCTGGCTACATGTTCTACCTTCCTCTTGCTTGGCTGAATGAAGCCAAGATACGCAAGATCAGCCACGCCTTGCAAGAACCTAGCTTCCTGGTGCATAGCCGAAGATAAAGGCTCATCGTGGTTGGCATCTTCGTCGCTGGCATCGGAATCTTGTCTTCTTCGGCTCTTGCCTTTCCTCGGTGTCACGTTCGCCTTCTTCTTCTTTTTCAATCCTCCCTCGTCAGGTCTGTCCGACATAGCTAGCTGGAAAGCGCTGTACCAGTCTCCTAGGTTGACTAGCTTTCCAGCATCGCTTAGCAGATTCTGAGCATGGCAGGCGTCTAGCTCAGCAGCTTTCAAAAGCGGCTCTTTCGTCTCGTCTAGCAGATGTCGAGGAAGACGGCTCCATGGCGATTGAAGGGAGTTTCGCAGGTCTGGTATTATCGGCGGATGAAAGCCCTGGGTTGGGAAGGCGTAAAAGTCAGGACAAGGCTACTGGGAGAAAAAGAGATGCAGGACGCCCACCTTTTGCAGCAGCTTGTAATCGTCAGAGTACCATAGCTCGTGGAAGTTCAGCTGGCTGTAATGCCGGAATGCATCCTGCAAATATTCCTCAATCTCGTCTGAGAGCTTGCTAACGAACGCTGTGTATGCCTTGTCGCCATCTGTCTTCGGCTTACCGCCTATCACATTGCCATTGACGAATGTGTTGCGTCCGGTCTGTCTCTCGCCTGTCCGGCATAGCTCTTCAAGCTCGTCTCGCCTAGGTCTAAATCTCGCTTGTGATCTAGGTGATCCTTCGTTGCTTAGCATTTCCAGGCAGGCTAGACACTTCTGATCGCTAGATTGCCTGTGTGTACGCATAACTTGTCAGCTCTAGCCGGACACTCAGCAGGAAATGCGCGAAGTACCTCAAGTTGGAAGATATTCGCTCGGCTCGCTTCGGGAGCTTGCCAGACAAGTACTCCGAGAACATCGTATCATCTGAAACAGAAGTTTCGAAGTGCTCTTGAAGAAGTCTGTACAGCTGCCATGCCTCGCGCAGCTTTTGCGCATAATCCTTCCTCTCTATATTAGCGCCTTTTACGCTACTCATGAGTGTGTTATCTTCCGAAAGATACGCTTGCAGTTTTTTCATCTTGTCTGCTTCGCCGTCTAACGAGTCCAAGCGGTCTTCGACCATGTCTTGGTACGAGGTAAGTAAACGTAGACACGGTGCTGCGGTCGTAAGAGTCTCAATGTCATCGTCTTCTACATCTGGCAGGGGTAGGCAGAAGAGCGAGTGAGGCTGGCTATAGAAGAATGCCATATACATGTACTGTGAGCAAGTCTATCAGTCGAGAGCGATTCCGATTGGTAGGGACACCTACCTGGAGCTTGGACATGACAGCATCTATCGACTGGTTGTATTGTAGGAAGGTAGTCCGAAGGTGAGATAGGACTCGATAGCCAGGCGACAGAGGCTGAGTGCGTTCAATGAAGGTCTGATACATCAGGCTATAGAACGTATCTGAGCTCTGCGTAGCGGTGAAGGCGACTGTGCGTAGGAGCTCGATGGTGCGCCGCGGTAGAAGAGTATTTATGGCATCTTCTGACGTGGAGATTGCAAAGAGCAATATAAAGGGAAGTTGGTGTCGATTCGAGCTGCGAACCGGTCAGCTCGCAAGCATTCTGACCAACAATCAGCAACATGCCTCACTTGATGATGTAGAGTACATCAGCCAGTACCCCTGAATCGAAAGCTTCGAAGTCTTCGAGATATAAGGCTGTGCGAGGTCTTTCTGCGGTATCTACTGAACGAGATTAACCATGTTCAAGTTCTGGCGTGATTTAATACCTAGATCTCGGTATTTGTGATGATACCACGCGTGTAGCACAGCGATATCATCTGATGCCATCAATGAGGCTTTGCGCCCTCCGGTCTTTTTCTGATAGGCGGAGTGATCAGCCAACACTTACGGGGTATGAGGAGCTAATTCTACCTGCACGTTGTTGTCATACTGCTCGTCCGATGCGATTACGGCACTGATGATAGATTTGAGAGCTGCCTTCTTGTTGGGACAGTCTCGGCTAGACACCCGTGCCAATACCGCAGAAGTCGTGGCTGCAGCCCCTTCCTCCGCGTCTATATCATTTTGAGATCTTGTATGTGCTATTTCTGCTTGCAAGGCGCTCATAATGGTGCCAGAGAGCATCGGTGTTGCGCCTAGTGGAAAGACGTAAGCTGTAGGTAGTCGTAGAGTCTCCAGGCGCTTTACCCAGAATCAGAGCAGTAGGTATACCATGTCTTGATCGATTCTGGGCATCTGCTGTCTTGACGAAAGCCGCAATCTGTTTGACCGTGGTGTCGTAGAGCCCGCCTAATATTTCCTGCAACGCATATCAGCTCGCGTCAAGAGGATCATAACATAGTTAGAAGCTTGCTTTCATGTCGCTTTCGCATTGAGACCACGCGCGTTTGTACGCTTGGGCGCGTAAATAGGCAGTTCGGGGGTCATCTTCCAGCATAGGTATCGCTTCAAACGGGCAGTCTTCGTCATCGTTGTCCAGATCCATATCTCCATCTGCAAACGAAGAGTCAGTATGGGCTGCTGTGCAACATGTCCGGACTTCTTGCCGTCATTATCCTCGAGTGACAGAACCTGGACGGGCTAGAAAGTAAGGCGTATCAGCAAGTTTCTGTACATCTGGATCTTCTGTATACCTTGAGCGAGCTTCCAGGTGCGACCATATTTACTCCTCTCGGTTGTCCGAAACAGAGCGACTATTCTTTTGTTCTTCCCGAATCCAAAGTCTGCCAAAATGGCCAGGCATTCGCAGCATAAAGATACTCAGATGGCTACAGACGCGTTTCGAGATCTCGTTGGCTGGTTCCCGCGTTCTGCAAAGGCCGCAGAAAAGCTATGGAGTGTGTCTGCTTGTCCAAGGTCTTCGAAGGATCCAGGCTGATCTGTTAAATAGTACAACACCAAGGCATAGTCGCTGATGCAGAGAAGCTGGCTCAAAGCCAGCAGAAGATCGATGTCATTTTCCTGCAAGCTGGCGACCCTTTTCTCGCAAGGTAGCAGCAAGTCCTAATCGCGAACATGATCCACTCCTGCTGAAGCACGTCGGCAGGGCCAAAGACCTCAATGTAGAAGTCCTGAAGCCTAGCTGGATCTCCGAATCTCTAAAAGAGGGCAAATTGTCCTTAGTAGCGCCTTTCCGTCTGACAGGCATGTTAGATAGCTCTGTACCCCATCCCTCTCAGCTGAGACTACCCTTAGATCCGCCCGAACCTTTCTCTACAAGATCATTTCCGCCCTCACCCAGATCGCAATCTGCCTATGCAGACGACATTGAACATGCTGTTATTGATGAGCAGGCCCTGCCAAGTACTCAGAAATGCGTCGAAATCACGGCTTCAGAGCCTACGACTCAGCAGTCTAAAGCAACAGAGACTTTCTCCCCGATCTCCCAGTCTGGCTACAGTACAGGCCTCTTTGCATGCTCAGCAGCTCACACGAATATCAAAGTCGAGTCTCCGCCTTACATCATTCCCGCTGATACAGATAGAACCAAACATTCTGTCTTGCAAATGAAACCTGAAGACACTGTAACCAAAGTATCGAGTGCTGCTCCAGCGGTCACTATATCTCCAAAAGTAAGTTTTGAAGAGAAAATGGAAGGTATACGCAGATCTATCGAGGAAATCAGTGCAAAACAAGGCATCAAACCGCCTGTCAAACGAGAAAGACATTCTCCGGTCTTGCCTTTCAAATCCCCTCCGAAACCTTCATCTTCACCCAACACCACAAACAAACGAGGAGATTGGAGAGCACAAGCTGCATTAGGACGCTCCATCAATGATGACAGGAAGTCGTACATCAGATCTTACTCGACTAGAAGAGGACGAAGCATGTCGTTCAAGCAGGAAGAAGATGAAGCTGTGCTAGCTGTTCCGAGTACACCACTGAGCATGAGGTAAGCGAAGTTTGATTCGTACACTGACAAGAATCCTAATTGACTTTGTGGCAGACGTCAAGGGCCTTATTTCAGAAGCACCACCAACAAGACAAATGTATATCACAACAACAAAGCACAACGAGTTCTCCTCTCCCCCATCAAGATCAAGAATACAATATCTCGCCAATTGGAATAATGTCTCTCTCCATTACATCGCATAATGTCTACAAATCAGCAGGAATCAAGTATCGCAAGCAGTACAATAAGCCACCGGCAGTGAGACCCGAGCAGCAATCGCAAGCAGTCGTTATACTTTTCATTCCATACCACGCAGTTTCAGGGTACAAAGTAGGATTACTTCGGAATCTGATACAGTACTGTATGCTGTCGCTATGTACAAATACACTAGACACATCCTCAGCCGAGGTCTGCAGTAGCCTGTCTCGAGTGACCACCGCGAAGTCTTGCTAATGTATGGAGATTCGTATAGCTAGAATTCCGAGACCGCAGTCCCGGAGTACTGTCGTCTGGATCCGAGGTTGCACTGCTATTAAGATTCGACATGCCCAGCGCTTCTCCTTTGCTGGCGGATGTCGAGCTGACTCCGACAGGGACGGACAGATAGCCCTCTGAGTCCGATGTGGTACTCCTATGGGCATGCGAGCTCATTCGGGTGTTGTTCGTCCCTCCTTTGGGTGAGGATGTCATGCGTAAAGACCAAGCTGGACTACCTGGTCTTACAGGCGGAGTGAGCGGAGGAGGATGTTTGTCGTCCGATCCATCGAAAGACAGATCTGCCGTCAAGTCGAAGTGCAGTCTGCTCCCTGACTTGGAGCTAGGAAAGGTATGTGTACGTTGAGGTGGTGAGCCCCGAAAGAGTGCAGGTGAGGAAGCGGCATGCCGCAGATTGCCAGTCGGTCGAGAGGCTGGTAAGGCGATGGAAGTGATGCTTGGGGAGGGATGCGGAGTATTTGTGTTTGACCGTGCGAACGGTATGAACGGTACGCTAGCTGGTGTAGCAGCGTCTCTTTGCATGACAGCGGTTGCTCGAGATGCTAGGATCCGAAAGGGCATCAAGGTGCGTGAGAAGACATTTGATTGCTTCCTAGGCGAAGGCGACTGATCCTCCATTGGACTTGCTGTGCCGTCTTGGCCTCCTTCCTCCATCGCAACGAGGCCATAGTCCTCTCGACGAGGCTTTCCCGAAGACGAGAGCCAGCTCGACTTGCGCTGCCCTCGGCACATAAAGAAATAGAGGAGGAAGGCAATAAGAACGACTGCCAAGGCAGCAAGCGGATTTGCATGCTCAGTCGTCCGGCGAAGACCAGATTGTAACGTGTGCTTCCAAGAGTCATGGTGAGGCGCCTTCCACTCGAATGCGGGCGTCTTGGAGTCGATTTCGTGCTCGCGATGCGTTGATTCGGTACTTCGCGGTATACTGTCTGTGACTTCGAGAACCATGCGACCCAAAGTCCAGCTGACTGCGACATTGTTGATCTCGTCTACAGACTGGAAATTGGGCGGCGCTTCGGCAAAGCCTTTCTGCTCTGCTTTCTGAAGGGCATCCTCTGTGGAGTTGCCCTTTCCACCGTCACCTCCTCTATCTACTGCAAGCCGAGGTATCCCAATTCCGTCATGCAGTACGTTGACGATCCAGGCCGCCTTGAAGCATTGCATCTCAAGCCTATGCACATCCGGTGCGCGATGACCTGCAGCATATTTGCTGCTGCCCGGTGCGTATTCCTTCTGTATGTCGTTCCAGTCCTGCGAGCAGTACTCCATCGCGTTTTTCTGGAAAGTCGGGAAATCGTATACTCCGCCCATCGACCACAGCTCTTGCGTCGAGTACCAGTACTCCGATATACCGATAAAGTGGTTGACAGAGAAGTCGATCGGAGGGACATGAACACCCATCAAGCAAGGCTCGTCCGGACAAGGAAGCTCCTTGTTCAGCAAGGGTGCTGATCGCTTCAGGCAATCTGCAAAGCTTCCTGTGCCTTGTAGAAGGTATCCTGGATGACGGGCTTCGGTGAGGGTGAGGGATTTTGGGAGACATGGATCGGATACCACAATCATTGGCCTTTCTGTGCCGATACTGGCCGGCTGTCCAGGATCCGGCGGGTGCTCCTTCAAATAGTGTGCTATACTTGCATCTATATAGCGCTCTCTCGCCTGATTTGTGCCATACCCAAGCCAGGTTGTCACAAAGACTGGATGATGAACGTCTTCTCCGTCCAGAAGGCGCAGATTGACGCTCAGAAGGTTGTCGGCATGCTCGCTTCGTGCTTCTGTACTGGGCTCGAATGCTATTTGCGTCGATGCACCACCCATGTCCAGAAAGCCATATGTGCTAGAATGCTTTCCCTTACCCTTGTCGGCAACGCCATGCGCGTCAAAGCCGTCCATAAGGTAGTTGATAGCAACCCATCCATATACACCTTCCTCTTCTCCCGAGATGATGCGAACATCATCCTCGCAGGAATGGACGCGAAAGGGCGTCTTGTCCTTGATATATCGGCAGGCTTTCGCTAGGACTTGTCTACTCTGGTCTTCCGGTATCAGTCGCATACCAGCAGTAGCAAGCAGGTATACAGGCGTGGATGCCAGCTGGCTAGGAGGGATTATGGATCTCGCATGGTCAAATAGGGGAGCCAGATAGGTTTCGACATCTTCTGGATGAGTGCCAAAGGTAGATATACCTGCAGATATAATGTCAGTATGCTTGCGAGATTTGTTCTTTGTAGCGCGCTTTACCGGGCTCTACTTTCATGGTCCAGCCGTCTCCGACTTCAACGCCTTTCTCGACTCTTGGAAGTACCGCAACGCCTTGTCCTTTGACCAGTCGCTGCTGTTTCGCGACTTCATGGTCCAGCCAGCTATACACCTGGATCCTGCTGCCCGAAGAGCCCGCGTCGATAACGATTCCAAATTTCCGCCCAGCTGTCCAGGCTTGCGAAGTCGAGGCGCGAGGTTCCAACCATGCTGATGAACCTCCCAGTCCTGCTGGCTCTAGCTTCATTGGCTAGTTTTGGTAGTCTCTGCTGCAGCAGGACATCGAAAGGTAAGGTGCACGACCATCATGATACTGGGCTGTTTCGATCTGCGACTGCCGAACAAATACATCTTCATAGTCTGGAGGCCTGCGGCGTGGTTCATGAAATTCGTAAATGCAGCTCGCTCAAGGTCTGGCCAGATCGATGGTCGGAGCTTGCACGTACACCTCCAATAGAAAAGCCTATGGAGTCGATATACTATATGCTGATACAGCACTATGCTTCCAAAAGTGACCCTTTATACTAGGCAGCCTTTCATAAGCAGACATCCTGTACCGCCTCTTAGACCTCAAAACTCGTTCATCGGAGCTTTGCTAAGCTTGTCTTCTCTTTAAATAACAAATTACGAGCTTTCCGCACTGCAAAGTACAACATGGCAGCTCGATCCCAGTCTATCTCATCTAACCGGAAATTACGCAAAGCCGTATCGTCTGCTTCCATGAGAGGCGAGACTAGCGAGACTAGACCTGCTTCGACCTCGACCAGTGCAAACTCAAGCCGTCGATCGAGTCTGCATGGCCAGCAAACTAATATACTCCAACTGCCCACCAGCAATTACCCTTTGGTCGTTCTTGTGCGGCACGCTGAAGCTGAACAGTGAGTTGACGCCATCATCTTGACGTGCTTAGCTGAGGCATTCTGTAGTAATGTGAAGCCAGACTACACCCTACGCGATGCTCTCTTGACAGATCTTGGTAAAAGGCAGTCTAGGTAAGCCAAGCAGTATAGACGGTGGTATTGCGCTGATGCGCGCGCAATAGCGCTATGAAGACCTTGCACCCCGCTCTTCCACAGTATCTGACATACTATGGCGCTACATACATTTCCTCCGGGTTACGTCGGGCCATGCAGACTGCCCTGCTTGGCTTTCCCTACCTATCGAAGCTACACCTGTGGCCAGAAGTGTGAGTAGTACATGGGCATTGAGTGTGTCCGGGTTTGTCCGATGAAGCTGACCAGCGTAACAGGGTCGAAGTCAACGCTCATCCTTGCAACACTGGCTCTCCTGTCGAAGTCATACAAAATACCTACAAGGGTGAAGTCAGGCTAAATTACTCCAAGCTGAAAGGAAACTGGTACCCTAAAGAGGGAGAGTTGGCTTTCACGTAAGTGACTTGGCTCTTTCCCTGTCACACCAGTATACGAGCTTACGTACAATGTTTACATACAGTCCAGCTGCACAGGAAGCTCGCGCCACCAAGGCCCGTCAAGAAATGAAGCGTTTGCCAACTAAGATGGTTGTCTGCGTCTCTCATCTAGGATTTCTCCCTCAATTGGCATTCGATCGTCCGTACAACAAAGATGATAAGGTACAGAGTCTCTCTTGCCTTCCTTCTGATGAAGCCTATTAAGTAATTCCTACAGTGGGACAACGCTGAACCCTAAATCTTCCGCTTTGATGAGACCGACAACACCGGACGAGCTCGTCTAATCCGCCTTCCGCTTTCTGAGGAGAAGAGAATACTCGGTACTATCTAGAACGATATACTGTTCCTGTTCCGCTTGTAACCCGGGATGAGCCATGCACTTACCTTTAGCAGGATGACCGATCCAATCCTTACCATGGCTAAACCAATGCTCCATCTTGACTAGCATGCCTATGCTTCACATTTGCGACTGACTATGACATACAATCTCTTCGATCCGTTGGCTCCGCTGCTCTAGTAGTCCCCTTGCGTCTGCACAGCAATGTTCGACGACAAAGGCAGTGACAGCAGATTCTGACAGTGAGGTCGGTAAACAGCGAAGACCGCTCCTGATAGACGACTGTCTTGCTGTGACTCTGCCAAGCTTCCCTCTCATGTTACAAACCCTAAGCAAAGCCTTCACGCCCAAGGATGGCTTTGGTCTGGCACGTAGACGGAAGCTGCAAAGACAGGTCTCGCAATCGCCCCCTCGCACACGTAAGAAGCGTTCGAACTGGTTTACCAGAAGAACAAGAACAGCTTTCGATAGTTCGTCAGCGTCGAGCAGCTCAGATCATGGGATTGCCAACGAGACAGGCAGGTCAACACAGCCTTGGCAGTCTGCAGGGAGTGTGCCCATGCGAGAGTTTCAGCCTCCCATCGTTGATGACAGTGATGTGTATCGGAGGATGTTCGGGGTCTTGCACCTGGATGAGTCTTCCGGGCTGCACGATCGGCGTATGAAGAGACGAGTAGAGAGGCCGGGGACTCGAAATCGCAGATACGTAGCTGTACCCGAGTTTCCCAAGCATATACAGTTTAAAGAGAGTCGGACACCAGAGAAGTGAGTCCGCAAGTGCTTAATTGCGGATCGCAGGCCTTGTAGGCTGACTTATTCTCTTTGTAGCAGCTGCATCTGGTGTGGACACATTTTTCAGCATGTAATTGGGTACGAGCTGTATAGGAACGAAATCAAAACGCATCAGCAAGAATGCCACGGTCTTCGAACATGCAGCAAGCCAGGTCGTTCAGGTACAAAGTCTGCTGGAGCACCGCATCCTCGCAAAGCCTTGCCGATCGCGGTAACTGAACACCAAGTTGAGAAGCCAACCCCTCTTTCGCGACCTGGAAGCTTCAGCCTGCGCAGCCGCCAAGTCCAAGACAAGCCGGCCTCAGCATATGACATCGAGCGGTGGGCAGCACAGATTGCTCAGTCAGGGTCAGAGCAGTCCCCAGGCCCATGGCATACCTCGATGGCCAGCGCTTACAGCAGTACGGCGACCCATTTTACGTAAGTTGCTCACCGTCGGTATCTGCTTGCAACACGACAGCTGAGCAGTAAATGTGCCCCAGATGTCCAGAGAATGACTGTCAAGCTCGCTTTCGTGCCCGATGCGAGCCAGAGAGCCTGCAAAGAGCTGTCGAAAGTCATATGCAGCGGCAGCATGGCTTGGAGACAAGAGTCCACCTCGATAATGGCAAGACGAGTGATCACGAAGCATCCCAAGTCAGCCGTGATGTTCTGTCGAGCTTCTCAGTGGGCGGAAGAACCCGAGATTCGATACGTAGCCAGGACAGCATGTCGTCCTCGCCTTTCGCGACTACGCAGGTATACGAGAAGGATAAGAGAAGATATGCAGATATGGTGTGCAGGGATGATGCCAGCAGCCCGGTGCAATCGACACATGGGGTATTTGGTTTCGCTAGTCCAGACACGGGCTCTGAGCATTTGCAAGGTGCAGCTCAAATCCCCTTCAAGATAAGACGCAAGCCAGTTCCTAGTAATGCGCAGATCCCGCCCGCGCTGAATAATTATACAAGGCCAAGCGAGTTGAGGAGGAAGGCTCTGGGCAGATCGCATGCTGTTCGAGGGCCGCGGGGGAGGCCTGCGTTCCTGCACGACAAATTGACTGGCGTACTGCAAGCTACATAGAAGGAGATGGTCAGCATATGCGACTGAAATAAGGGAGAGGTAGTGATGGAAGAGAACGGGGACGATGATTTCTCAGGATTTTCAGTGTGTTTTGTGTATTAGTCGTCATTTGCGAAGTGTATACGCTTCCGAAAGACTAATCGATTTGTGTAATCATCGCAGAGCAGGAGAAATGCAGGTAGAAGGAGATGTGAAGATGCGAAAAACCTGAAACTTACCTCGACTATAACGCGGCAACCGAGCAGCCAGAGAGGTTGCGATAGATATACAGCTACATCTTGACGCTCTTGAGCTTTTGTTGGGCCTTTGCGACTTGGTCTGAATCGTCAGAAGCAAGAAAGGCGCTTCTGCGAATCTCGAATTTCTTGGGTTTCTCGAAGTTCCAAATCCACCTCCCAAACCCTACATCTTTTCGAGACAACAGCCATGCAGATGTCTCTCGCTCGCGCACCCGCTGCTCGTACGCTTCTCCGCCAGCCCGTAGCCGCTGCCTTCGTCGTCCGTCGAGCTGCTTCAACGACGACTCAGGCTACCGAAAAAGCAAAGGAAACAGCAAAGGATGCTGCAGAAGGCGCAAAACAGTACACAGAAAAGGCGCAGAACGCGGCCAGCGACATGCTCAACCAGGTCTCGAGCAGGGCGTCGGGTCTTCTAGGATGTGGGCTGCCTTCGCCAAAGCTGCGGGGAGGATAGCGGCAGTATAGCTGATGACTCTTTGTGGATGTGCAGCCTACAGCGAACCTATTGCATACAACCTCTCCGTGGCTAGAGAAGTCGCAAAGCAGGTCTACATCTCGGAAAAGCTAGCCCCTCCTACAAACCCCCAAGACTTTAGAAACGCCTACGAGCAGTTCTACCAAAAGGCAAGCGATGCATCGTGGTGGAGGTCGATCTTGGAATCCGGAGAGTGGAAGAGAGTCGCCCTTTACGCTGTCGAGGCATACGGGATCTTCACTATCGGCGAGATGATTGGCAGGAGCTAAGTCTACCTTCTATGTTATATTGTCTGATGACAAGCTCATGGTTCACTACAGACAGATCGTTGGATACCCCAAAGAGCATTAGAGGATTTCCCGTTAGCCGGATCACGCAGACCACTTTCGATTCAGGAAGAAACTTGTATAGATGCGCATACCAATTCGACAACAATATGGTGACATGTCTCGATACCTGTGTCGAAGCGCCTGGGCCCCAAGCATGGCGTTAACCAGGCTACTGGCTAATAATTTATAAACTGACACAGCACATTACACTTAGGCTTCGAAGGTGGATCTACACGAAAGTAGCATATCAGTACATTCTCAAAAGCTAGCATCAAGCTCCCTAGTAGGCCATCTACATGGAGTTGTCTCGCAGCAGTTGCTCGCCTCAATGTTGCGAATAGTGCGTTCAGCCATGGACCCCACTCTCACCAGAGACAAGCCAGCGAGATTCTGGCTCCGCTGCCTTTCAAGCTTCTTTGTTCTTCCATCCTTTGTCGACTATCACTGACGAGGTAAAGTGCTGGTGTTGGTCGCTCTCTTCATCACCAAGCAATAGTAACAGGCTATCGAAGTCATACCAGTAAGTTTCGCCATCATGGCACGCCAGCGACGGTCTCTTGATGATCAAGTCAGGCTCATAGAAGTACTGAATCACTGGCTCCATTCAGTCAATCATCATTGACCATGATGGCATCAAGCCAACGACAGTCACCGTCTGCTTCAGCTGCTCTCGCCGCAGCTGCAGGTCGTGCGGTTGCATCGCCGCTTGGCATGCTAAGAACTCGCAGGTCCATTGATGCTGGAGATCCCAGCTCATCTCGTACACTCACTGGTTCCCTACGCCGATCCAGTCAATCGGGTCCGCGGGCTGGACCTGCAAGGAGCCTTTCGGCCAGCCTTACGACAGGTTCGAAGATTCCCTTTCCTCTGCCTGGTTCAGACTTTGGCGACCCCGAAAACACTAAGCGCTTACGGGAAGTCACCATCGGAGAGGAATTTAGTTACTGCCCGGCATGGGATGCAGTCGGGGCTGAAGAAGAGCGTCGCCGCGATGCCAGTGCAGACCTGGGCAAGTACTACGAGGGAGGGCGGAGCCATACGTCGTGGACTCCAGAGGAGCGGTTCTCATCCGAGAGAATGAGACGCACCCTCGCAATATCGGAAACATACCTACAAGAGCTCAAAGCCGATATTGCAGCTGGTGCCGTCATACCTACGTCCGACAAAGCGTCTCGACAGCTCAGAAGCTATATGGTCGTACTAGCAAATACTAGCAAACAGTTGAGGGACCTAATCACAGAACAGCCCATCGCGGACGACGATGTCAAAGGCTGGGACAAGAGATTCAGAGCCTACAAGAGTATCTTCGACCTCTCACGTCGCCTTACGACTACGCTGGAGAGTCTCAAGGCTTGTGTGGATCAGTCATGCCGCCGTTCCGCGACAGTCAGTCGAAGGCCATCTGGGACACGCTCGTCTATTGTGGGCGTATCTGAAAGATGATGCACGCCCTCGACCTAGCGTGACAAGCTGCCGCTGTAACTATATCAGCTTCTTAAAAAAGCGTCGAGATTTGGTGCATCAGCCGAGACTGACATCTCCGCAGCGTTCTCTGTGCTCGGTCCCCACTTCGATGTTGTCAACATATCGACTAACTAAACTCCAGGAATTTTACCGCGAGGTACAAAGGCCGGAAACTGAAAGGGTCGGACCTGTAAGGTATATACAAAGGCACTTCCGCTTGGCCTACTGCTGACTACCTGCTGGATAGCACACCTCAGCAAGCGACCAAACCCCGATATGAACGACATCGTCCACTTCAAGGCGGATCCGCGAGTCAAGCGGTGGTGCTTGACCCTACCTGAAGAGTCCGACGATCCTGTCCCTAGGATACGCTCGATCCGAGTTTCGCGCTCAGCGCGTGCGATTGGCATGCAAGTCACAAGGCCAGAAAGCCGCGGCACCGTACATGCCTCGGACTCTGAGAGTTCGCAGCCGGATGCAGAGCTGGATATGGCAAAGTCGACCGTATCGAGAGCAAGCTCTAGCGCTCAAGCAAGTGCCCACCCCAGATGCAGATCTCGGTCAACGTCAGTAACACATTGCGCGTCGAATACGACATCGCCGTCATCGGAAGCAACTTCAGTGTCATCAGCGTCCACTGGTTCTATATCGATTGGCTCTTCCTTACTCCAGAACGACTACAATCCGGGAGCCAAGCAGCCTCGATGGTACCGCAAACTACCTCCCGTGCTCCCCGGGGAAGGTCACAACAAGAAAGAAGGAACTCTCATGATGCATAGACAGACATCTTTGTGGCAAGCTATGCGACAGGATGAACAGGCAAGGATCGATTGTGAAGATCAGAGAGATTATGGCCGGAACTTCGAGAAGTATGTCTGGGCATGTGAGGATACTCGGGCCCGATGGCATTAAATAAGCCAGATCAGATGTAGGGTCGATCATACCGACTACATCGACTTGAAGCCAGCCATCAGAAAGCAGGTGATCAAGCTCTGCAACATCGCAGAGAATGCAGTACGCTGTACGCTCAATAAAGTCGACATCTCACAATTGGGCGACACAGAGCAGTTCATTGTCGACGGTTTCCGCGATGGTTTCCTGCCTAGCTACTGGAGTATGATCTATGCTTATGAGAGGCTGCATGGTATGTGGGCTGGGATTCATGATGAGCGCACGCCAAAAGCTCCTGGATCCAAGCCAAAGCCATCTCGCAAAAGATGCGCGTGGAAAGACCGACAAAACCACCCTCACTGAGCGTCACCAACTATGTTACTGCCTTCATCGTACCTGTTACACCTCTTTAGCTTCCTGTGGGCCATCGCACCTCCTTCATAAGCGAGGGCATGTGAAGCCTTCAGAATATATTGCGATAGACGTAGACTGAAAATTCGACAATTCTATCGCTCTTCTGGCTTCGGAAGGTGTCCATCACGTTGATTCTCACCTTTTTGGCAAACTTCCGAACACCGAAAGGCAAAATGCAAAAGAGATCGTGTCAAAGGATGCCGTCTCAAAGGAGAAGAACTGCACGATATCCTAAGCAAGAGATGATGCTCTTCTTGCCTTCCTAGACAATACCTCTAAGACACAGTGCTAAGACCCACCAAGCGATTATCTGATCATGACCAACACTGCACGATTCCAGGAGGATGATCGCGTTGAGCGATGGTGCATGAACCTGCCGGACAAGGAGATGTCGAAGCCGCGAGCGATCTCGTATTCCAAATCAAATAGACCGGATCGAAAGCCCACTAGCAGTCCTGCAAGCCGCGTTAGTGCCTCATCAGCGAGCCTGCACTCTCGAACCAAATCGGAGGACGCACTCAGGCGAACCTCCTCAGCCAAACCACAATCTCAATCTCAATCTCGCCCTCGCTCTGCTTCCGGCTCAAGCTTGCCAAGTGGGCCGCCGACTTCGCAATCTGCATCAGTATCTTCTTCGCAGCCCACATCGCGAAGATCTTCTTCCTCTGGCTCTATGTCAATCGCTTCTTCTTTACTTCAGGACGACTACGATCTCTCGGCTCAGCATCCCAAATGGTATCGAAAGCTAAGGCCTGTGCTTCCTGGAGAAGCGCATGCTGAAGACGGCACCTTCACCATAGATGGAAAGACTGACCATTGGCAGGGTTTGCGCAGGAAGGAGCAGGCTAGAATCGACCGGGAAGACGACCGCGATCTCGAGAAAAATCTTGAGAAGTACGTCTGGGCATGGAAGGATACGCAATCCCGGCTGTATGCGATCACACAGATACGAGCAGAAATCGAAGAGACTGACTGCTCGGACACAAGCCCTTCGGTAAAGGGGAAGCTAGTCAAGCGGCATATCTTTGCAGTGCGTACAGCAAGCTATGCACTCAATAGAGCTGTATTTTCTCAAACCGGAAACGGCGACGAACTCGCTATCAGCGGGTTCTACACCGATTTCCTGCCAAGCTACTGGAGGGCTGTGGCTGCCCACGAACGGCTTGAAGGCATGTGGGCCGGGCTACAGGGGGAAAGTACGCCAAAGGCCGCTCGGACCGTGCCGCAACTATCCAGCAAGAAACGAACGCGGCGCCACGCGCATGGCCGCCCTCTATAAGCTCCAGCACTCCTCAGCCCTAGATCGAGCATGCGCTTCGGTAGCGTAATGATAGGCACTGGAAAGCTGTTGTCGAGATGTAGCTTGTTTCACTTTCTAGAATGCCGGTTCATTCGTCTAGAGCCTGCCGCATACACCTTTGAGGGTCTGTTCCCTAGTAGACTACCAGGCTTCCCATAGACGCTCGGACACCTTGATACCGATTGTCTTGCCAAGCGCTTCCATCGTTTCCAATTCAAGATTGTTGCACTTGAGTTTGAGGCCATCTAGCTTGTCGAAAGCTGAGATGGAAGCTGAAGATATAGAGCTACCGGCTAATGCACTAGACGAGGTGGCCGATGTCCGGATGAGGAGCCTGAGATTCGTGAGCGTAGCGATCTGCGACCATATCAGCCATTGTTAAAGAGCAAGACGAGCTGTATATACTTCTTGCAGAATGTCTGGACCGCTCGTTATAGCCCTCTGTTCTACTGGGAGCAGTATCTCTGTTATTGCTAGAAGCCTCTCCACAGGAAACGCCTTCGGCCCTAGTAGTCTTTGTGGTACAGCTTCCTTCCTGAGTGTACCATCCTTCTTTACCGCACTTCTCTTGACGGGTGTCTTTCTCGTACCGCCGCCCTTCTTTTTGCTTCTGCCCGAAGTCATATCGTCTTCTTGGGTCGCGAGCACGAGCATATCCTTCCGAGCAGGATTTGACGATGCCAAGAAAGCGGCTATCAGAACATAGCGTGCCAATACTGGGAGAGATTGAGCAAGCGGATTGGTGACACTCGTGCCGGATGTATGCGCTCTCTTCGAAGGCGTTGCAGCTGGTGAATAGAAGCCCGAAGGCGACCCGTGTTGATTGACGGCTGCTTTGCCTTTCGTAGGCGTATGGTGGGCTGGACTGCCATTGATCGCAGATGGTCGAGTTGGTGATCGTGACAGCATTGCCATTTCGAGAGCGCTTGCCGGTCTGTCCTCCTCTTCGGTTGAAGTGGTAAGCAGAGGCCGTAGTTCCGATAGAGCGTCTATCTCGGTTGAGAGTGTGCTCTTGAAGGCAGCTACCAGTCTAGCAAGATCCGTTGGCTCTGCCTCCCCTCGCTCGACATAACCGATCCATTGTGGCCACAGCTTCTCTGTGAGCCAGAAGTAGTCTTCAAATTCGTAGCCGAGGTAAGGTTCGAAGGTTTGTTGAAGCAAGTCAAGAAGCATTGACAAGAGGGAAGCGAGAGTGTCTTCCGGAAGATCAGAGCCGGAGGTGGGCTTGAACGTGGATCGCAGGAGGTGATTGACATCTGCGAAAGGATGATTCAGCTCGCGGTGCAGTGAGGACCGCGATTCGTTTACCTTTGCGATTCAGAGACGGCAGCTCGAGCATGAATGCAGGTTCCGTCGCACCTTTCTGAGGTCGTAAGAGGAGCCAATTCGTGGACGATGCGAGGACCGGCACGATTGGACAGCGAGTCTGCAGAGATATACCTCAGTCAACTGTCCTTATGTCGCAATTCCGGGTTTCGCAGCTCACCAGCTCTGCAAGCCTCATAATGCAAGCCAGGAGGGTGCCTTCATTTTGGCCGACCGCGAGAGTGTCCAGCGTTGTGAGCTTCTCCGCGTTCAGCAAAACGATGCATCGTGCAGGCAATTGCTCCGGTCGAGTCCTAACTTCCTCTTCTCCAAGTCTAAAGACTGATTTAAGTCCATCCAAGAAGCCAGACATCGACTCGTCTTTCCGTTCTCCCATTATACCTTTCGCTGTACTAGTAGCAGCGCTTGCGATTGCTGCTTCATAGTCCCATTGTATCACGCTTGACCCATCCTCCTGCCGAACAAGCGAATAGCCCGTCTGGCACCCGTCCCAATTGACGATACCACCAAGAGACGAGTCCCACACGCCACTGCCCCATCCACTTAGGCCATTGAGTATCCTTCCAAAGAGCGCTTTTTGCGACGCGAGCTCGGCGCAATCCACGACGACGGACGAAGGTAGCGCATTCTGCATGGCATTTAGACGTGTAGCTTCTTGAGTCTGAGATGTAGTAGGAAGAATGGCCTTGAGGATGGAAGGGACAAGCGAGAGATTGGATTGCGCGAGGACAAAGACAGAACGCGGAACGCAGCGAGAAGCCAGGACGGCGCGCAGGTCAAGCATAGCGGGAGCCAGTGACGGTAGAGAGTCCACAATCTCAGCAGGAAGGTCCAGCATCATAGTCAGTATTTTTTGTCAGAGTCGCGTAAGGCAAAGCCGGTCATCTTTCAGCTTTCGAAGGTCACCTTTACGCCAATCTTTCAGTTTCGGAGTGACAAGACTCTGTTGAATGCTCTCTAGACTGCTACGCTCCTTGACCAACTGGAAACCCTCATCGTTCAGCAGCTCCACCATGTCTGCCCCAAATCCTCCTCCGACCTATCTCTACAAGATCCTGGAAACAGCAAAGACAAACCCTAGATACCTCTTCCCTGTCCCTATCCCTGCGTGAGCTGGCGCGCAGTACCTCAATCTAGGCGGATCTGACGTGCTTTGACACGTTGCCAGATCTCACTTGTTTACATTACCGCCTCTTGGTGAGATTCTGCTTCGAGCAAGCTTGTTGGTGCTGAAGTGATGCCCTTGCCAGACGAGAAGGATGGATACGTACATATGTCCACCTCTACGCAGTTGCCGGGGACTCTAAGTCGTTTCTTCGGCGACCATGACGAAGTTGTGCTTCTTAAGATGGACTACAGAAGGCTCTCGTCATGGAAAGATGTTCGGTAAGCTACCAAATTGACTGGCCTTCGCAACCAGCTGACCGTCGAGTCTCGACAGGTGGGAGCAAACCAGCTCTGGAGTAGCATTCCCGCATCTGTACGGGTATGGTATCGAAGGAGAGATGGTGGAAAGCTTCAAGGAGGTACACAAGCCGACGGACGGCGAGAAGACAACGGCCTGGGCAGATGCGCTGGAAGAGCTAAAGAAAGAAGGATGGCTAGTGTATTAGTCATGGATCTGTATTCGCAACGATACGCGAGATATCGATTGTGGATCATCAGCTCAGGCAGTTTGGTGCTAAGCTGATTTTAGGTGATGATTGAGTATTGTCTTTCAGACTCAGATCTAAAGCTATGCTACAACCTGTCCGATGACCACACGCTTCAAGCGTCATGCATCTGCATCCAACCAAAAATGTGTTAAAACAAGCGACACGACTAGCGCGCGCAGAAAATCAAATATCCCTATGCCCTAATGTCCGTCTATACTGAAGATTCTATGATTACCCCAAAGCAGGGAGTGTTTTTAGATGCCAAGTCCAGCTCTGGCAGCCTTGGTGAGGACGAAGCCAGCGGAATCACCGCCGATGTCCCACATGCCGGTACCCTTGAGCTTCTTGGAAGCTGCAAACTCGGCCTTGATCCTGATCGAGGTGGGATCATCGTAGGTGACTACGGTGGACTTGACTTGATTGAAGAGGAAAGGTGTTTGAGAGCAATCATCCCAGCGGCGAGTGTAGCCGTTCTTGCCATACCAGACACCGGTGGTGCTGAGAGAGATTGCCTTGTAGGAGATGAGCTGGTTGAACTGGATCTGAGAGCCCTTGAAGTCGTCCAAGTTGCCTTGGGTATTGACAGCCTTGATAGGGATACCAGTGGGCATATCGAAGACCTTTTCAGATGAGGTCGCAGTGGCAGATTCGTCATCGTCATCGGCGCGTCTAGCCAGTCTCTTCGTAGCGGTGGTATCTTTGAGAACAGGGAAGGTATTGCCCATGCGCATGTGCTGTCTAGCAAGTGCAGCTACTTTTCGTTCGTTGTCTTGTTCGAGGATCGCGGCTCGTCGTTGTTTGACATCTCGCTTGTGGATAAGAGAAGTAGCAGTAGAGTCGGAGACATATCCGTATGCAGGGAGGCCGAGCATGATCTTGTTCGCTGGCATACCGGCAGCTTCCCATGCAGCGACTGCGTTGACGGCGTTGGCTCCTGGCTGATCCGAGTTTCCGCAAGTGTTGAGAGGGGCATTGGGTCCTGGATTTGTCGATGCGCCCCAGACATCGTAGTTCATGAGCAGGACGTGGTCGAGGTAAGGAGCGAAAGCAGAGACATCGGTCATGGGCTGGTTGTTTGAACCGTACCAGACGTTGAGCGGTGTTGCCATGGAAATGACCTTGTCTTTGCCGAGCATGCTTCGGAGGAGCTTGACGAAAATGAGGAAGTTGTCGGAGTCATTTGCGTTGACGCCGTTGCCAGAAGCACCGTTTTGCCCAGGATATTCCCAATCGATATCGATACCATCCGCACCGTAAGCATTGACCATGTCTACGATGTTTTGAGCGAATGTCTTTCTGTTCCAGTCGTTGGAGACAGCGTTGGAGAAGTACTGAGAGCCGGTCCAGCCTCCGACTGTGATGCAGACCTTGCTGCCTGCAGCGTGTCCGTATTTGACGAGGCGTCTGAGGATGTCGGCAGATTCGTCCATGATGAAGTAGAGAGTGTTATCGGCAGCAGGCATTGCGAAAGCTGAAGGAGTCAAGTCAGTATTGGAGTGGCGCATGGATTGGCAAGTAAGACTCACAAAAGTAAAGAATGTCGAAGAGCGAGTAGTCTACTGTCTCGGGTGGATTGAGGTATGCACTCCAGTCGGGATAGTAGACTGCATTTATGGGCGCATCGCTTGACTTGCTAGGAGCAGGCTTGGCTGAGCTGCTGGTGGAAGAAGTCTTCTGGCTAGTAGTTGAAGTCGAGGTACTTGTTGGTCGAGGAGTGACAGTGGAAGTGCTAGTCCTCGTCAAAGTGGTGCTTTGCGACACAGTCGTGGTTTTGGTGGTAGTACGGGTTGATGTTCCGGTTTTTGCGCTGACTGTAACAGTTCGGGTGGTGGTACCGGTAGTTCTCGTGGTGGTCTGAGTCAGAGTGGTGTAGCTAGTGGTGAAGAGCGGTAGGCGCGAGGCAGATGCTGATGTCGCTGTAGCAGGCTCATCGGCGGTGCATCCGCATAGAATGACAGGGTCTGAGCCTCTCTTCTCGAGGTTCTCGTCGGTGCAGTTGCGAACGTTGGAAACGATGTCGACTGCGGGTCCAGAAGATACTGGAGCAGTGATGATGATTGATGTTGCTGCGACCGGGTACTGAGCAGGAGCGGCGGCGACCAGGCCAGCCAAGGCAGAAAATGCGGTAAGAGCAGCAAAGGTTCGCATGTTGACGAGTAGAGAGTATGTATTTGAGGTGATTGCTCGAGGTAGTTCAGTCAAGAATACTCGAAGCTTTTGCACCGGTTAGGAGATGGGATGAAGAGGAAGGAAAGGGAGGTCAGCAGCGCAGGATCATCTTAAGTATCTGCAACATGAACAAAGCCATCACTGCGCTCCCGCCTCTGCTGCTCGTCGGCCTCCCTTAAGATGACCTATCCAGGAAGTCGGCGGGTGGCAGGCACCGAGAAGGCAGGCAATCCAAGCAGCACGGCCTGCGCAAGACATAAGCCATGGCTTGTTGATATGTGTTATGATGGAGTAGTGTTGATCGTTGTCGTGCTGCGCGCCGGCTGGCAGCTTGCTCTGGCTGGCGGGAGACCAGGCGCGTGGGATTGTCGCGGAAAGATGGCTGCTAGGAATTCGCAGCACAGTGAACAGCAGGTAGCACATATAATGCGAAGCGACAGCCTCTCCTTGGCTTTCTGGCGTGTCATGAGTCTTGCTTTCCGGTGAGCAAGAGGCAACCTTGACGTGACCACGGTTATCACAAAGCTCATGATACTAGGCATACAGCATAGATGTACGTACAGGCTCTGGCTTTATTATTTGATCGGTAACGTCTGACTGGCTGTGGAAGTGACTGTAACCTCCGTCAACCGGTAGGTAGAGACATCTGTCCGGCTTCGATGCTGCCATCCGTAAGCTAGGCAGCTCTTCGCACATTGTGCTCGGAAGGTCCGGCTCTCGATGGTAAGGCGGTACCCTCATTCGCGCTCGGCGTGCTGATGCCTGATCTACCAGTAGCCCAGCTGTAAACGCCTACTACCTGAGAACTTGGTATGAATGTTGCAACGCTCGCTGTGATAGGCTGATTCAGTTGTATCTTCCGCAGCGCTTCCTCCCAGGTGATTCGAAACTCGGCCAGTCAAGTCGGAAGCTGCTCTCGAAGGCGAAGTTTCTGCACGCCGATAATGACATGGAGATGGAGGTGAGGCTGCGAGCACGCACTGTGGACAGGTTAGGAGAGTCATATCAGTCTTTGCCAAAAGCCGTCTTGTTCATCATAGGAGCGTACAAGCCGGTATTGAAGAACCTGGCGCGTACAGGACCGATGTATCAGAAACGCTATATGTACGAAAGCCACGCTGATGCCGATACGGTGCTTACATAGTGACGGCCATTGAGCGTAGCTTGGAGTCGCGGCTGTATTCGATCTTGAGAGCTCGCTGAGCCGCAGCTTTCACACGATGGAGTAGACCGATAAGATGCTTCTTCTGACTATCTCGTCGAGCTGCAGTTGCTAGTTCTTGCATGGCAGCAGCGTGAAGTTGGTCCACACTTCCTGTTGGTGGAGCCACATTTCATTCTTTCGATAGCTGTATATGCGAAGATACACAATTCCCACCTCGATGCTCATTCGGGACGACGAGTAGGGCTACACCGCCCGATAGCATCTGTGTCTGACGCATATTGCGGAACATGGTACAGTGCTGATGAGGTCTCCAGCGTCAGTAATGCTCTCGAAGACAGTTGCCTACACGACTTACGGAGGTCTTGCCTACCACACTTTTTACGTCCCCCTTGCCTGCCGCTATGCTGCAGAACAGACATGGCTTCCCTCCATCGCATGCAGCATTGTCGGCTGGAGGAGCGTAGTCGATCGAGGCGTTCATCGTGCGCGTTATTTGAATCTCCGGTTGTTGGTAAGCCTGAAGCGGGTTAGTAGTAGAAAGTAGTGAGCGGTTGGAAGGCTATGGCTTGGCCGGAGGTCGTCTGAAAGGGTCAGCTGAGGCACAACGGGTCCGTGACCAATGGGACTTGATATTGCAGACGTACACCGATGGGTACCAAGACTTCCACAGAACAGAGAATGGCATAGATACAGGAGTAGGCTGCAGAGTCAGAGTTCGATAAGAAAGAGGAGAGAAAGGGATAAATGCGTGGGTGACTGGAACAGTGCAGGGGAGAGATAACAGAATATACATCTAAAGAACCGAAACGTGACAGCCAGAAGGTGAGAAAATTTGAGAACCGGTTGAAGGAGTTTATTCTTGTCCGCTATAACCATGCGTCAGTAGGTTGCTCCGAGGAAGGGCACCCAGAAGCATGAGACACTTACAATCCACTTGTGTTTTCCAGAGCAAAGGTAAGCTTCTGTTCGAGCTGTTCCTGGCTTGTATACGGCGGCAGGTCGAGACGGTTGAAGCAAGTATGAGCTTTTGGAAGATGTGTGATTTCTCCAGCCTTTTCGATTGTGAATCTTCTAGGTCCATCTGAGCCTTGTAGATCCTTGAAGCCGTTGACGGGTACCTTGGAGGTACCTGTCGTAAACTGCAAGAGACGGGACTTCTTCTCGGCTGGCCAAGATCGGACAGTCTGCCAGAACCAAAGTACGATCTGATCCGAAGAACTGCAGTTCCTGTAGTCCGTGTGCTTGGCCCAGTCGTCAACGTCGATCTCGGACATACCGCCGATGAGTAGCTGGAAGACGTATTAGCTTCCGGTCGAAGGACAGAGCGCAAGTGAACCTGTGCGTACCTCAAGTTCTCGCTCATCGAAGACGTTGATAAGCTCTTGCGGGATGAGCTCGTTGAAGCCAGACATGAAGCTCTTGAACTGATCCTCAACACGTCTCTGAATTCTCCATTCGGTGATGAGGTCAACGTATTCTTTCTTGTTTTCTTCGTTGACTTCGATGTCTTGACCGCCTGGCTTCAGGTCAACAGTGACGACTTCACCGAATCTGTCATCTTCGACAGAGAAGCTGTTCTCGATGACGTCTGTTACATCATTCTCGCTAACATCGGACGGATGTATGTAAGCAACTACATTGACAATGCTCCAGTGAGGCAGGCACTCACAGCATCCAGGTGAGGGATCGGAAGATCTCGGCATCTACACTCTCCATATCCGGGAGCGCGATCTTCTTGCTCAGTATCATCTTGTAGAAAGATGTGATGAAGTATGCGTCGAGGAAACGCCTGTGGAAGATGGCCAAACCGAGGCACCGTCCGATAAACTTGAAGTAGTTCAAGTGTTCAGGATTGACTCCGGAGTGTGGATTGATTTGGAGGGTGTAGTTGTCGTGAGCGGAGTACTCGAAGAGACAGTAGAAGGGGTTGAACTGTAATGGAAGCGTCGTTAGCACACGCTCTCGCTAAAGAAGCGAAGTGCCGTACCATCTCGTGCGAAAGAAGGAAGAAGAACTCTCTCGACAGACCACCGTAATCCAGACCATCTTCGCCTTCGAATTTGATCATCAATCGCTTCTTGAGATCATTAGGCGATTGTCTCATGATCTCAGCATACGAGTCTTCGAAGATATGTGTACGTCTGATCTTGACGTGGCATTGACCAGGAATCGGTCTTAGCGCAGGTTGCGATCTGAAGTAGATGAGCTTCCTTCGGAAATCGCGCTTGTATTGCGGAACATTCAGCTCCAAGCTTGAGGGCAAGCGAGGATCGTCCCATGTCGTAGTCTTAGTGTTGTGGTCCACGAAATACACCCGCGCGGTAGCAGTGAGTCGCATCTCCCATCCTGAAGGCAGAGGACCGAGCTGCGAAACAGTCTGAGGCTGCGTGGAAAGGTTGTTGCCTCCTGGACCAGGTACGCGGATAAGCTGTTGTCGACGAGGATCAACCCAGGTAGTCGTTCGTGTATTATGATCGACGAAGTAGGGCCGCCCCTCAGGTGTGAACCTCTGCTCCCAGCCTGCTGGCAGAGGTCCGGTACCAGGCTGAGTTGGGCCGGCGGCACCTGTACCGGCAGCAGGAGTAGCCGCAGAAGCAGCGGGTGTGCTCGCAGCTGGAGTGGAAGGAGAAGTGCCGCTGACACTGGAAGCCGTGCCTGTATCGGTGCCAAGGAAATCATCGGCGGTAAGACGCTGCTGGTGCTGTACACGCTCGCGGTTTGTAGTGTCGTTCTGAGCTGATACATTGGTAGCTTGATCCCGGTTCGGCCTTGTCCATGTCGTGTTGCGAGTATTGTGGTCTACGTAGTACGTTCTGCCTAGATGATCCAACCTTCGCTCCCAACCAGCAGGCAGGGCACCGAATTGATCTGCATGCGGATCGAAGTCGCGAGATGTGCTGCTGTTGCCATTGTTCGCCGTGACGCTTGCGCCATTGTGGAGGACTGCGGGCGGGCCAGCACGCTCGGCCGAGCTGCCAGCAGTAGTCGCAGAAGTTGTGCTTGAGGCAGTGACTGGAGTCGCTGGTGTCGCAGGGCCTGCTCCAGCTGTGGATGCGCTCGCGGTCGAGATAGTCGCAGCTGGTGCGTTTGCTGAATTGGCAGTAGCTGTAGATGCCGACAACGAAGCTGGAGCTGCGGCTGATGAGCTTGTTCCAGATGTAGATGCTCCACCTGTCCCGCTGCGAATGGGCGCGTAGGTATTTGTCGAGATCTGGATGATCAGCTTGCCGTGTACTACCAGATTATCGTTCGACTTCTTGAGTTCGCGAGTAAGGGTTTCTGTGAATATGAAACAGGGTGTAAGTCAGGTACATAGACTTGGATGCATAGGCCAGCCTGCGAACAGCACAAGGACTAGGTCCCTGAAACGGCTCGCAGCGAGTTTCAGAATCCCAACTCACCCTCGCCGCCCAAGTCGATATCGATGACCTGTGATACTTTGAGATTGATGACACCCAGGAAACCTTGATCCTTTCGCTTGAACTTCTTCTGGTCGAAAATCTGGACGGTGATGACTGATGAGTCTTTTACGGTGCTGGAGGTCCCAGTTATACTCAGGGTCAGTCGCAGTGATACGAGCCTGGCTTATTCAATACCAGAGTAGTAGGTGTGATAACTTACACATCAAAGGCTTCATTCCAGTATGGGTTGAGCGTCTTCTTGACGGCAGCCGTGGTCTGGGTCTGCTGGCCATCGATGGTGACTACAGCGAACGGGTGCGGCAGGGCGAACTGCACAATTAACACAAATATATGGTATCAGTCTTGGTGATACTTGCGAATGCTTTGCGCTTGTGCCCAAGCTCGAGCTGGGCGGGCAGGTCGATGCCGGGTTCTTGGATGGTCAGACTCACGACGTCTCGTTTCGCAAGCGAGTCTGCAGCGACGACGGTCACCCTGATTGTGCGCGTTCTATATCATTCAAATATAATACATCAGCCTTGTTTAGCTTATCTTGCGACCGCGGTTCCTCAAGACCGACCTTTCTCCCGTAGGAGCAGCTGCACCGCTCGACATCTTGCTTGGTCTCTCCTCTTGTTACAGTCGTTTAGGTTGTGTCGTTAATGTCGTCGTTATTGCTTTTGAAGCCTCAGGGCCTCTGAAGCAGTCAAGAATTCCTTGACTTCGCGAAGTCGACGGGAGTCAAAGGGTCAATCTATCGCTATCGCTTACAAACACCTCCACTGCAAATTGTCGAAGAAGGTCTACCATCTCATGCATACATCTATACAATATCGTATTCCAATGCAAGCTGAAGTCCGGAGTGCTCTAAGGGTATGCCGGGCTGACTTTCTGCTGGAAAGGTAGGCTAACACCTTATGTCGCAGGCCCTCGTTCGCGCACAGAAATTAACATTCCAAGGAGATGCAAAAGCAAGAATCGGTATGCTGGTCGAAATCTTCAAGTCTTACCATCACTTCCTGACATATGATGGCCAGCTGCTCGGGAATTGAATCGTGCTCTTCTGGCTCCTGCTCTCGACGCTAATACATCCGAAGAAGAGAAAAGAAATGCTTTGACCGGGGCGCTACAGGCTGCGCAATACTTTCGACAAAATGTTTTGCAAGGCGTCGCGAATGAGCCTGATACATTTGGTGAGCATAGCTAACAACTGTCTGTATAATATTGTTGGAGATGCTGACTATCACTCCCTACCTTCCCACCCTACCCTGTCCCACCCTTCCCTTCTTCTGCTAACCTTCTGCTGTCGATCCCGTATCAAGCCCTTCGCATACATTCAGAAACAGCATTAGGCGATAATGACAGTATAAAGAACGCAGCGCCTGCGCCTTCGCTCAAGGACATTAAAGCATCGATGAATGCGGGTTCAGACTCATCGAGCAACCCACAAGAAGGAACACCCCGTCGAAGGCGGCGGAAGATGACTTCGGGGACATCGCCAGAAGCTCAGGAAGGACAAGGAACAGCGAGCACCAACTACAATGATGCAGAGCCGGGTATGGGAACGAGTAGGTAGTATTGCAGAGGGAGAGTGCGGATCAGAAGGCTCGAGCGGAAGAAGCCAGACTATACAAGACATGCTGTCACTGTTGTTAACAAGTAGGATCGCATGCAGCATTTGAAAATCGTATAATATAAGTTTACTAATCACGCCCTAGTTCTGTCGTCACCTGCTTTCGTATATCCGCGCAAATCTCCTAGTTAGCTGCATTTCGTTTCGTGAGTCAAGAAGCTCTTCGCCTCTGCCAACCTAGCGAAGCAAAGCGTCGGAAAGCTCGAAGAAAGCAGACTTCCCGCAAGTCGTGGCCGTTTCTTTGTTCGACGTTCGACAACGTCTTTGAATTTGGACCGTCCGCACGCGGTCGCCCGACCATAGAAGGGCAGAGAATTGGCTTGCCTCGACTGGCGAAGAGCGCTTCGTACCAACAGCAAGTAATATCCTGCAACATCATCGAGAAGCGAGCCTTTCTGCCGGCTTCGGGCACTTCGATTTCATCGTGATCGCTCGATAACTCTGTGGAACCCGTACAATCGTAGAATAGAAGCACAGGACAGCCATCAAGATGGGCAGCTCGCAGTCTGGTCTGCATAGACATCCTACCAACCGAAGCGGGACATCGTCACCGCCAAACACAGCGAGTGGGAGTACGACAGTCGCGGCAGGCTCAAGCAGCGGCAGGGAAGGAGGCGCATCGACATCAGCATCAGCAGGAGCGTCAGGCTCAACCACTGTACGAGGCAGGCCGGGTGCTGCAGATAAGGCTCCGGAGCCTCCCAAAGACGAAGGCAATAAAGCGCTCGCTGCAACTCTATACCCGCAAGATGCGCGAGTCGATAATGGGCACTTACTCCCCCTCAGTAATATATACCCTTCATCACCACAAGACTGGCTGCACGATATAGTCCAGAAACTTATTATAGATCGTAAATTGGCACCCTTCTATCGTGGGCTGGACGACTGGGACGGGGACGATTATGATAAAGAAGAATGTAATAAAGCACTGAATGATGTTGGTGACGAGCAAGCGAAGAAATGGAGGACGGCAAGCTATTCCGACGATGACCGAATGGCCGAAGCTGCAATGTACAAGAAGGCTGCTGAATGCCCTATATGCTTCTTGTGAGTTGCAAACGCCTTTGTGCAGACTAGTCGTGCGAACCTTGTTAGCTGACAAGATGGTTCGTTCGACCAGATACTATCCCCCGCTCATAAACACTTCACGGTGCTGCGACCAGCCCATCTGTACAGAATGCTTCGTGCAGATCAAGCGCGCAGAGCCCACTACCTCCAATCTATCCGTAAGCTAGCGTTTCTAAATGGTCACATGGTCCAGCCTGCTGACGGTTATTCCCGATTCTGATCTTGCGTAGAGCGAACCTGCAGCGTGTCCATTCTGTGTCGAACCTAACTTTGGTGTCATGTATGCGCCTCCACCGGTGAATCGGCGGACTGGACTTGGTTCGCAGAAAGCGGTAAGGCAGATCTCGTTTAAGGCCAGGTGAATGTATTCTGACTGTATCCGGTGTAGGCTGCCTCCACAAGCTCGAAAGGTATGTTCAAGCGCGAGAATGCGCCTCAAGCGCCGCCTCTGCAACGGTCAAGCTCATCGAATTCAACGACTTCTGAAACGGACATGGGACCCGCTGCAAAAGCCCACGCGCGGCGAAAGTCTGTGTCGCATACTTCAGCAGAAGTAGTGACAGTCGACTTCATCCAAGCGGACTGGGAAGCCAAGTTGGCAGCTGTGAAAGCTATCGCTGCGCGCCGAGCTGCGAGGAGAGTCGTCTTTAGACAGCAGGGCGATAGACTCGTCCCTGTGGGAATCACGTCTGGAAGAGATATAAACGCAAGCAACTCGATGGTTGATGAGCAGGGAAGAGTCATCCTTACAGGACCCGTGGCAGTCGTGGGCCAAGGCGGTACGACGAATAGTACAAGTGAAGCAGGTACGAGCCGACTTCTAGGTGGAAGGAGTAGAAGGCATAGAGGCTCGCAAGGCGGTGATAGTGCCATAGACCCAAGGCTTGTACATATGGGACCAGAGTAAGTCGACACATTCATTCAGGCTCAAGTTGATTACTGATAGAGGACATCAGTATCGAGGAACTTATGGTCATGGAGGCTATGCGCTTATCGATGCTGGACGAAGAGGAGCGGCGCAAGAAGGCTGAGAAAGAAGCAAAAGCTGCAAATAAAAAAGAGAGCAAAGCATCAACGTGGTTGCGTAAATCCACAGGCGGCACAAGCTCTCCTCTCCAGTCTACCTCGCGGCGAGGTTCAGTAGATCAGGGTAGATCGAGTACGGATACGCCAGCTGCACCTGTCGCAGGCCCCAGTGGAACTACTACGACGACTATTGGCCCGAGCACAACTGTCTCAGGCCCGAGGATTGGAGGTAGTACAAAAAGTCAATTCCTCAAGATGCCGCCTATGCAGAGAAACGATTCTTCGGCAAGCATGTCGATGGCGAATCTACCGCCTCCTCTGGTGCCCACAAGAGCAGGAGGACCGTCAATAAGCGAGCCTACGTCTGCTGCTGCGCCTGCACCTGCGGCTGCACCTGTAGTCCAGCCGCATAACTTCGATTGAAGACCTACCGAAGTCATACAATTCAGCAGCTGCTGCGCATTTATAATATGTTCTTACGTGCTCTTCCTATTAGGACGATGTCTTTGTACTATCAAGGTTTCGGTGTCCACATAGATGTCAGTTTCCTCCGTATGTCTGTTCCCACTTTGTGTTAACCTGTACCAAGCAATCAAGATACAAGCATCAAAATAAAGCGCATTCCTCTCTTCTCCCTGCTGTCTTCTATCTTGTTCCTTTACGGTGCTTTTACTGGATCTGCTCTCAGGCAATGCCTGGAGAATGCAAAGTGAAGCAAAAAGAACCGTGGGCCCTGCATGGGATTTGAACCCATGATCTCTGCCTCTATCCTGGTGCACCGGAGAGCAGCGCCTTGCTACTTGGCCAGCAGGGCCTCAAAGATTCGCCACACGATGACACAATGCCATTATATAGTTCGCTCTTGAGCCCGGGAACGCTTCTCTTGCCATCGTTCACAACATGCTACAATTTCGCTATTCTACCCTAATATCTAGCTACACCTCTCCCCCTACCACTTCTTGGATTCGTTATTCCCTTCCTCTGAGCTTCCCACGCACTCCTGTACTGATCCTGGAACGGGCCAGGAACCTCTATACGCGGCTGTATCCAGTCTGAAGCAGCACGTAATCTTGCCTCAGGATCGCGAGAGACTGGTATAGCATTGGAGCCGCTGAGCGACGTTTCGGGCGATGTTGACGAGCTGCGAGATCCTCTGCCTCGGTTGCCTTTATAGTTCGGTGAATGTCCTCGTCCACCTCGGCCACGGCCTGATCCTCGCTGCTAGAGTGCAGCGTCAGCGTGGCAACGCAAAGACTAGCTCAGCACTCACATCATCTTCGTCAGCCCAGTGCGCCGATTTATACGATCGCAAATCCGGCTCTCTTTGCCTTGGCACTGTCTTGAAGGTGTTGGGAGGACGAGCTTCTCTGACTTCTCGCGGAGCAGGATATCTATTGGAGGATTTCGTCGAAGGTTGCCAGGCCGGTACTATATTTTCTTGCTCCGGAGCCACTTCGAAATCGAGCAACTGCATCTTCTGTGTCCTCTCCGTTACTATACGCGCTTGTTCCATCCTTTCTACTTCCACATCTTGCTGCGACCACATGTCGGGCTTTTTCTTCTCCGGTATATAGGTATCTTCTTCATCTTCCTCCTCGTCCTGTACGGAATGCGGCACATTCGGTCTTCGCCATCCCTTACGAGCATTATAGGTTGCTGCATCGATCCATCCCTCGTCCGAGCTATCGCTAGGCTCCCTTGCCAGAAAGTCATCAGGAGACGCCTGGGATGTAGAGGCTGTCGCAGCAGAACTGCTAGGCGTCTCGACAACCGTTTCTTGACTTCTGCGTTTCTCCTCCTTCCGTCTGAGCTTGTCTTCCTGTCTCTGCGCCTCTACCGCTTTGGCAATCCCACTGATCCGTATGCTTCCCTTTGGCGATACGGCCGAAGGTGGTGTATAGCCATAGCCGGACGGAGCACTCTTGCTGGAACTTGCTTGCTCTATAGTAGCTGGATTGGAACCCGCCCATGCAGACGCTCGACCATTCGTGATAGGCGGCTGGGAGGCCCTCGGAGGGCTTCTCTTGCTCGGATCTATAGCTTGTTTGAAAGGCTCCTGCGAAGGCTTCCTGCGTGCCGAATCTACGTTGCCTGTAGACTTAGTAGAACCGACGTGACTGTCTTTTCCATTAGTATTCTCCGGATACAGCAGAGAAGTCAGGATATCTTCCGCTGGGTTGTGGTCTCCGTTTACTACCCATTTTGTCGGCGTTATAGTGGTCTTAGGTGGAAGTATAGTGTTATTGGCCTGGTTTCCCATCACCAAAGGCTCGTGGTCGCCCAGCTCCGAGATCGGCTAACGTTGTTACAGGGTCAGAGATACATGTAAGATGAAGACATAAAGCTGACCTCGTCGAATAGATTGATGTCGTTCAGCGGGATCTTCGCCTGCTGCCCACTTGTGATTGTAGGCGCGTCGGGCTTGCTCTGAAACAAGTCATCGGAAGCAGAGGCATCATTGCTTGATTCTGGGATTCCACAAGCTTTCAGCTCTCATGCTGCTCGGTGGAAGGTACAGACTGACGGGCGTCGAACAATGATGGCCCAGACTTCTTGGTAGAACCCGCTGGAGTCCAGCCATTGGGAAAGGCTTCCAACAGATCATCCAATGCAGTTGCCATGCTGATCAACAATCTTTCTATCCAGCTTCGACAGCCGGACCGCGTTAAGAGCTTTCTTCGCAAAGCCCAACGAAGAGTCGCGCCAAAGCCAATGGCAGGTCGCAGATAGATCTTGTTCTGGTTACGTCGAGCGCAGACTGGCCAGCCCAAGTCGACTTCTCGTGATTTTAGGGGTCGAAAAGCCGGGCGACTTGTTTATGCTGGTTTTCCAGAGCGCAATCGACATCAACGAGCTTCACGTCGAGATTGTAGCTGATCTTACGAGTGGTTTGTGCGACTAATGAGCTACCACCATGCTGGGAACAATGGGTGGGAAGGAGAACGACCGTCAAGAACTTTTGGCGAATACGGTCAAACGCTGGAAGCCAACGACGACGATGACGGCCAGATGATTCGCAGACCTTCACATATGAGAAGCAGCGACTACGACGAGGAGGAAGATGATGCCGTCTATGGACATTCGGTAGTCCGGTCCAACAAGGACTCCATTCCTGGACTGGCTAGACCTCATAGCGGAGAAGAAGCTGCTCCTTCTTCTTCTTCCAATATCCTCTCTCCTAAATCTGCTTCGCACATCCGACAATATTCTCAGCCTTTAAGCCAAAGAGCTCCCGGTGTGTCTTCTTCAGCGCGTCAGTAGGCTCCGCGAACACAAATTACGAGACATGAAAAGCTGACGACATTCCTATGTTGTAGTCGGTTCAAGAAGAAGTCCAAGCGAGAACGGTTCCTCCCGCGACAATTGGCAGTCAACAACATCTTGTCAGCCCGAGACATCGGCGACTGGCTATTCTTCCAAGCCAGAGTCTGTTCCCTCAAATTCACATAAGCTTCTGGGCATTCTGAACAACAGCAAGCCTATTTGCTCAGACTATCTAGCTGGGTGAGCTAGGTGAGAGATCGCTTGTGATGTTTCGCTTACGTGATTATTCTGTTGCAGACGCTGTAGAGTAAGCAGTCGCATGTACGAGAAAGGTTGAATCTGACACCAGTCCTACAGTCCGGAGTTTTGTGTCATCTGCGGCACGCGCTACCTACGGAAGATAACGTTCAGACTGCGTGAGCTAGGTTTAAAATACTATATATGTGTTGTCAAGGCTGACAAGCGGTGTTCTATAGCCAGCCTGCGCGCGGCGAAGGTTCCACGCACCAGCGAGAGCCAGCTACCTCTAGTTGGCAACAGAAGCAAGACATCAGACCGAACAGTCCTCCTTCGATGTCAGGATACCATCAACAGTACAGAAGCCCGGAACCTGAGCGATATCGCCAGAACATAGAACCACCGAGGCCTCTGTACGGACAGTCTAATTTGCAAGATGACGGCTGGCCAGTCTATAAGCAATTACCACCTTCTCTGAGCGCTCCAGTCGAGCCTATTGCGCCTGAGAAGCCAACATCAACCTCTTACCAAGTAGCTCGCTCAACAGGCTGGATCTCGCAAGACGCAGCTGCTCAGCCGAGTAGTCGATCTGAAGTTGCATCTCCGAAAGTCGACAGGCTGGAACGGGAGCCTGTAGCATCTTCTTCGAAGTCAGCTATGGAGCCAGGTCCGCGCACTCAAGACAATGGCTGGAATCGACAGCAGCGTCCGCCCTCGCGTTCTAGCCCGCTTGTGCCCAGATACACTTCTCCTCCTCCGGTCCCTCAGATACCTCAACAATATTCCAGCCAATCGACCTATAATTACCAGGACAATTATCGAGATGATCGAGATAGCCGAGATGCTCCTTCGAGTATTGGAACTCAGGATGACGGGTGGCCTGCATATAAGCCTTCACTTCCAGGCTGGGAAGAGCCAATTGTCCCTTACTCTCCGTCGAACGATAGAAGGGAGTCTCCGGCACCTATCATTCGCAAGAAAGCTGTCTGGACCTCACTAGATCCAGAGTATGCTGGTCAGACCAGTACCTCATATGCGGCGCCGAGTCCTCCGAGTCCCCCGGCGGAGACAAGACAGATTGAGCACCGTCGCATGCCAAGTAGAGGGACGACAGGACCGCAAGAAACACAGCGTCCGAAGAGCCACTCTATCCGAACATCCACGCCTCCGGTGCAGCGGTCTTCACACGATGTTTCTTCACCACGGTCGCCTCACCGTTCGATCTCTCCACCACAGCAAGCCCCAATGCGAGAAGGATATACTTCGCAGCAATGGCAAGCTGAGGGCGCTCGCGAAAGACCGGACAGCTATAGGTCGGAACGGCATCGTGAACCCCCGTCGAATGCTTGGCAGACTGCAGAAGTGACAACAAATGGACGAAAATCTGCGTTTGGCGATGATCACAGCCGGATTGTAGGACACCACAGAGAGAAGTCTCGCGAGTCGGTACCGGTCAATTCCTGGACGACTCAGTCAAGTGTGCCCAGACAGGATAGACCGTCAGGTTCTTCTGCACCACTGATGACGCTCGGAGAGTATTTGGCAGATGAAGGAAGCAGTGAGCAAGTGGCCCGCTTGACAGGGCAGACATTGGCGCAAGTGGAGGATGGGCAGCGGGATTCGGATAATCAGAAAAGTATGGTCACTCTGCCGAGCGGCTGGAGTGTGCCTGCAGATGCTTTCCATGACGACAGCATCCGTCCATCTGAATCTGCGTCGAACATTGGTGGTACGACCAATAGCAGCAGTAGTGCCGCTGAAGGTCGTGATCTGCAGCCTATAGCACACCCGCCACGACAAGGTCGTCAATGGCAGCCATACGTGGGAGATAATGCTAGTGATACTTCGTCTCAAGAGGAGAACAAGTCACCTTCAGAAGCTAGCGGGACAGGCTGGAACACCGATAAGCCGCCCGCATCGTCATCTGTACCTACTTCTCCGGAGGTTCCAGCAATGAGAGAGCATTCTCCAGCAGCTAAATCATCCTGGACTGTACCGCAAGAAGAGCCGAAAAGCACCTGGCTGGCCCCCGAACAACAGACCCAGAATGGCTGGAGGTCACCTTCGCAAGCCGCTCCGCTTCCTGCTCCTACACCCAGGAGAGGTGATGCACATGATCTTGGTGTAGTAACGGACTTGGAACGGGCTGCCACGCCGCGAGCCACACCTAGTGTCGCGAAGGAGGACAGTCAGCAGGAGCATGTACGAGAGACCTCTGGTAGCTCTGGTCGTGCAATATCGATCATTGGCGCATCCAAGTACCATGCTGAAACAATGCAGCTTCGAGACGAGGTGAGTCCACACCGTCAAATCTAGCTTGGCTGATAGCTAACCACTTCATCTGGTAGATCGACTTGCTGCGCAAGGAGAAGGCTGAGCTAGAAGCTCGTCTTGCTGCAGCTACGTCTGTCAAGCCCGCACAAAATCAGCACTCGCAAAGCAGCGATCTCGAGCGAGACAATGTCGACTTGCGGGCCAAGCTTTTCGCGATGGAGACTGAGCGTGAAACTATTCGTGCGATAATGGTACCTATCCTGGGACTATTAGGCTTGCATGGACCTAAGCTAGAGATACGGCCGATAATTCCAGCTGGAGAGCAAGCCTCTACCAAGAAACCATCGGTGCCGCAGAAAGAGCACGTTAGCAATGGATGGAGATAGATAAAGCTAGCTTTTTCTCTGTATCCTTTGTCGTGTGTCAAACAAGTCGCAACTTGGTAACTTGTAGTTCATTCACCTATTAACCTGTCTTATTTGATTGAAGCGTTTTTCCTACGTCTACACGAGCCTACTGTGCTTGCATATGGCATCTCAGTCGCCGACTGTTACTCTGCGAACGCGAAAATCGCTCCATGATTCTCGAGTGACGCTGGTCACGCTCGCAAACGACAATGACACCACAAGTGATGCGCTTTCTACGTCTGCACCTGTATCTCCTGCTACAAGAGCAAGGAGGACGCGTGCGAAGCCCGAAGAATCAGAGAGCAATCCAAGTACTCCGGCAAAAAGCAAGCGAGCCCGAGCTATAAAGGAAGAAGATGCAGACGACGACTACAAGACCGCGAAGAGGCCATCTCCTTCTCCTCGCAAAAGCTCTCCCACGAAATTGCGGGCGAAGCTATTAGAGGCGCATCCTGAGCCTGCGCGATGGAAGGAGACCTATCAAATTGTGCGCGATGCTTCGAATACTTCACCAGAGCATCATCTGATTAGTGTCCCGACAGATCAAGAAGCAGCGGGAAGGCATAGTCGCGGCTGTCGATCTGATGGGGTGCGATGCGATAATAGGCATGAAGGACGAAGAAGCCATACCTGATAGGGTGAGCTGTCGCGTTGATCAACATTGATCCTCGCTAATAAATGCGTAGGACCGGCGCTTGGCAAGCCTCATATCCCTTATGCTATCGAGCCAGACGAAAGATCCCGTAACGCACGAAGCTACGATGAATCTGCGGCGTAATCTACAAGGCGGTCTATGCTTGGAGGGTATACTATCAGCAACGGATGCTGAGATACAGGTGCGCCTGGCCTGCGTCTTCCTGCCTCTATCCATCCTGGAAGGCCGGGACTCTTCTTGCTTGTAACAGTCGAGAACTGATTAGATCGCATCATAGGCATGCATCAACAAAGTGGGCTTCTGGAGACGCAAGACAGATTACATCAGAAGGACTGCCGAAATGCTCCGCGACAGATTTGACGGGGACGTGCCAAAGACGATAGACAACCTTCTCATATTGCCTGGAGTCGGACCTAAGATGGGCTTTCTCGCGCTCCAAGCTGCTTGGGGTATACAGGAAGGGATTGGTGTAGACACGCATGTGAGCCCGGCCGCTGCGGGCCTTTTTACGAAAATGAGGCTGATTCACGTCCAGGTACATCGCATCACGAATCGACTCGGCTGGCATAGAAAGCCTACGACAGACCCTGAAGAAACAAGAGTCAATCTCGAAAGCTGGCTACCGCAAGAATACCACCACGACATCAATATCATGCTTGTCGGTCTGGGCCAGACCATCTGCTTGCCTATTGGACCAAAATGCGATTTGTGCCATCTTGGGCAGATGGAAGACAGTCCTTGTCCTTCGAAGCGCAAGGTACTCGTCAAGCAAGCCAAGGTGAAGAAGGAAGAGCAGCCGTCAGGAGAAGTCGGGCCGCTTGCCGACTCGGTGCTTGAGGTAGAAGAAACCGAGAGCAAGCCCATCATAGACATCAAGCTAGAGACTGTAGATGGACCATTGGAAGCGCGACCCGAAGTGAAAGAGGCGCCGACCAAGAAATCACCTTATTTCGCTGCAGCAGCCACAAGCTGGTGAAGCGCCACCTTACTGTACACAATACTATTGAGTGTCTATGAGCTATGCTACAATCGGATGATATCTAAGGTGGAACATCATAAACCTGGGACAGCCTGTCCCTGTTCACAGCTGAAGATCTAGATTATGGAAGAGTGCTGACCTCAAGCCCTGCTGGCCAGTAAGTCTACCCTTACCCATCATCAGTCCTTGCCTAATTCCTCGGTTATAGAGTCGTAAGGCGCTGCTCTCCGGTACCTATCAGGATAGAGGCAGAGATCGTAAGGGTCTTATTCCATTCAGCTTGCCTCAAGCCTTTCCTAACAAGAACAATAGATGGGTTCAACTCCCATGCAGGGCCCCAGCGGTTTACTTTTTGGCCTTTGGAGCCTCTTCCTGAGGGGAAGATGAAGCAGGAGTAGTGAGTAGAAACGAAGGACGATGCTTTCTTTTGATGCTTGTATCTTGATTACTTTGTCCAAACTGCTGCAGCATATGAGCCCTGCCGTTTATGCTGCTTATCCCCACCGGTCAGCGTATCTAGCGCTTTCTGTCGTTCTTGTCTATCTTCATCCGAAATAAAAGCAGGACTCCTCCCAGAAGCTCGGGAGTACCAACTGCTTGTCCCAGATTGCCGAAGTTGCAGTGGTTTCAGGCGGCTCCCCTCTTTGCTGCTTCTCATTCTCCATATATGCTGCCGAAGGAGGAGCTAAAGCTGATTTGTTGAAGATCGGAGGATTATACCAACCATGGCCGTAGATATCTGAGAACGTAGGACTTCTTGCTGAACCAGACTCTGATGCTTCCGGCTTGTTGTGCGCAGGCCAAGGGTTTGCATATGAGTACGGCGGCGGCGTAGGTATTCTAACCATTTCGATCTGATCATGTATGCTTGGCAGATCTTCCTTCTGTTTCTCCTTGTCTTGCTTGCCCAAGCGGAACAGACCCAGTAAGCCCTTCTTAAAGGAGAACTTGCTGGTCTTTTCCGCTCGTTTACGTTGGGCTCGGAGTCGCCAGAGCACAATCAGTAGCACTAGTAGACCGATGATGCCCAAGCTGACGAGAATATATCCCCAAATTGGAACCGTTTTTCCTTCCTCGTCTGAAGAAGGTAATGATGTCCTCGATTTGACACTGACCAGATCTTCGAGACATACACTCAAGCTGGTAGTCATTGCGCAGCTAGCAGGCACACAGCTGCCTTGCTGTAAGACCGTCCGAGCTGGACATGCCATGCATTGACTTGGTCCCGGTCCAGCACAGGAGGCACACGAAGCATCGCAAGCTTTGCACGAGCCGCTAGCAGCTTCAAAATATTGGTTTGACGAGCATGTAGACACGCAGCTCTTTGTAGCTGTCAAGACGGGTCGCGTCGTGGGGCAGCTTGTGCAGGAATCAAGCTTGTCGGAACAGGTTGCGCAGTCTGGATGACATGGACTGCAAGGCTGGGTGTCGTCGATGCGGAAGAAGCCAGATGGACATGTTGTTCCAGGTGTGCACCTGCCTCCGACTGCGATTTGACCAGCAGGACAGCTCGTGCAGAAGTCGGAGGAACCTTCGCATGTTGCACATGAGGAGGAGCAGGCTGAGCAGCTTGGAGTGTCTGAAGATGTAGCGAAGAAGCCAGTTGCACAGCTTGAGATGCATCTTCCGCTGACCAAGAATAGGCCACCGAGGCATCTTGAGCACTGTATGCTGCTTCAACTATTGCTTGATGATGGCGACGAGTTGCTACCAGCGGTGCAGCCAGCGGGAAGAGCTGTAAGAAGCACTTCATTAGTCCCTTATCTGCGGATGCTTAGGATGGGCCCTCACTGTCGCAGACTTTCTTCTCGTTGTTGAAGATGTATGCCAGAGCGTTGCTGCTGTTTATGATCGATCCATCGCAGACTCCCGTCGTCGCGTCAACCGCAACACAGCGACCCTGTAGCAGGCCTCTTCCACTCGAGCAGCTCAAGCACTGATCCACACCTGCTCCTCTACAAGTCTCGCAAGCTGCATTGCAAGGGCTGCATGTTTGGGCCGAAGAAAGGAAGGTCCCGTCCGCGCATGAGGTGAAAGTCGTCCCGTTCGAAGGAAGGAAGCGGGCTGCAATGCATTGTTGAGGATTATCGTTGGATGGACTTAGGCCGGGTGCGCAGGAGGAACAGGTGCCTGTGTTTGCTGCACAGGCGACACAGCCGGGCGCACAAGCTAATGAGAGCACGTTATTAGCCGTCGTTGATATGAGTCGTGTCGTGTTCACTCACTGACGCAGTCACCGGTACTGTCCTGATAGAAGCCCGTCTGGCATACACTGCACTTCTTCCCACCAGCAGCATCTCCCCAGCCAGGCGAGCATGTACATAATTCAGTGCCGCCCGCACATACTCCATTGACACAGTCACAAGCGTCGGCCGCCGCTTCTAAAGCGGGCGATATGCAACGTCCAGAGCCTGCTATGCCTTCGTCACAGGTACTGCCATCGGAGCAGCTTGGACAGGACGTGCATTGGGGCCCGAAACGTCCTGGTTCGCACTGGTCTGTTTGGCAAGATATGTCAGCGAATGCAGGTGAAGGTGATGAGAAGCTGATGCTTACCGCAAGAAGCGCCTGTAAATCCTGCTGCACAAGTACATGTACTTTCAAGCGAACATACGCCTCCCGATGCGCAAGCCGGCGAGCACGTCGTGCCTTGTATATCCGAGATCTCCCAATTCCCGTTTCTCAATTGCAGAGGTAGTTGACTGACATCTGCGCTTCCTGACCAGAGGACGACTCTCTGCATGCCATTTCCGGACGTAGGCAGGTTCGCTACTGCTCTTATATTCGATGAGAGCAAGAACGAGAGCGGCGTGAAAGAGGACGTAGCGTTCTGAACGAACGAATCATTGAATGATAATAAAGAAGTCGATCCAGCGAAGAAAGTGCTTGAATAGATAATCAAGCCAGAAGATTGGCTGATACTTGCAGCGACGCTGTTCACAGTGGATGGAGAAGAGCCACTTTGGGAAAGCTGGAAGCCTGGGTTGGTAGATGCGGAGACGGCCGTACTTGAGAAGAATGGGTCGAGAAGTGTCGAATTGGCGCCTGCGCTCGATCGGGTGGTGTATGTGCCGGGAAGGAGCAAGGCGGAAGAAGGTGTTGAAGAGTTGGGATTGCCAGTGATAGATATGCGTACGCCGGCTGTACAGTCATGAAGTCAGTATCTGCATATGCGACATTGTAAAGCCTCGTACCTTTGGCAGAGACTTGGCCTCGAATACAGCCTATCGAGGGCGCGCACACCATGTCTGCAGTAGTAGAAGTACTGTTATTGGATTGTGCGAGCAGGCATTGTGCCTGCATTAATGCGAAGAGGACGAGATGCGAAGGCATCTTGGACCATTTGAGCATCTTGCTTTAAGCGCTGTAAAGGCGGTTCGCTAGATGCTATATCGGGTGTGAGGTGTTTGAAAGTGAGTGTGCGTCTCAGTCTCGATGAACAGAAGTCGATGCTATCGAGTATGGATCAGGACACAGAACGAGCGAGCAGCCAGGCTCTTCCACAGGCTTGAGGGTTGTTTCGATGTTTGTAAAGAAGCGCCTTCATCGTGCGCTCGCTACGGCCTCTCAGCCTGCTCTTTGTCAGCGCCTCGCTTTTGTTTCGTCGACGCTTTGGCCTTCAGCGCAGACAGGACAGGACGTGAACGGTGACAGACAGGCCATGGCAGAGATGGTCGATGGGCAGTGATGTTGCTGGCAAACGTCAACTCCCATGATGAGTGCAGAGTTGCTTTTTGATCTAGTTCGCGAGATGCGAAGCCGGGCCAACGAGCATACTGGACAATCACTTGCTGATCGGAGCATCTATATGAAAGATTACTATATACACTGTTATCATCTCTGGGAGCTTCTCTACTGGCGCTTCTTTGCCTTACCTGCTGCGGCTGTAGATATGGGACGGCTGTCAGCTTGAATCTCTCCCATTATACTGAAAGGTATGCTACTTACTTTTTGGGACTGGATCACGTCTACTAGCTCTGAGAGCCAGAAGAGCTATCATTGACAGCGCCAGTCCCAAGAAGAGGAAGATCTGCGAGATGGGGAGGATGATTTCGTCGTTACCGGTCAGGCCAGCAAGCCCCGCTCTAGCTTTCACGTCTTCCAGCGTCGCTTTGTACCATTCCACTTGCGTAGCTGCCTTCCTGTCTGCTTTGGGAATCGCAGATGTCGAGAGCTTGGCAGCGACGTGCGGTTCCACGACTTCTCTCCATAGCGCGACTTTCGTTGCGTTTCCACTTTCTATCCATTTGTTCTCCAGTTCCTCATATGCGTTCCACCAATGTTTATGCGTGGACGTGACTATATCATCTTCCTCAACAATTCTGCTCGTCCATGGTTTCTGGAGTATATAATGCAATATCTTCACGTTCCCATCTTTCCACAGATCAGAATGACAACCCCTCAATGTTTTCAGACCATTATAGATATAAGGCAATGGTTTCCAATCGGGATAGACGAGGGGTAGAAGATCTTGGTCGTAGAAGATCATATCGGGAACAGAGGGGTGCGTGTTCATGGTCTCGATTATGGAGGAGTATTGCGAGAGAGATGGTTCGAGGATCACCGTACCGCTGTTGAGCAGATGATGGTTCTTGGGTGAGGAAGAAGTGATGGGCTCTGGCTCGCCGGTGAGCTTGTTGGCTGCTGTGAAGGCGCAATTTTCGGGTATCCTAAGATAAACACATATCAGTGTCTGCATAAGTGTTATTCAGGAGCCAACGCACCAGTCCTTAGGATAGTGGGCCAGCTTGCGCGGATTGCACGTGCAGGCATGGCTCGCTGCTATATTGTTCTCTCCAATATCCAAAGTCATCATCTCATCGAAGTTTTGCAAAGCTACTTGATCGCTATCGAGCAGTACGATTCTCTGCGACAAGTCCACAACAAAGTTAGCCTCTACTCCCTCGTCCTACAAGGACCGTTGGAAGCGCAAGCCGCACCTTGTATTCCGTAAAGCTCCACGGTGCCAATTTCTCCCAAGTTCCTTTAATCCTCTTCCCATTCCTCGGCGTTGGTTCTAGCTGCTGTACAATTTTGACAGGTATGCCCGCCGCCTCTAGCGTGTTCATGAATGGGATATCATCTTGCACTGGACCAGAGATCATCACTACGAGTTGGTATTTGGATAATTGCTTCTTGATGCTGTAATCTAGGACGAGTAGGCCGGCTAGATAGCCGCTGCGATTCGTGAGTAGCGTCGTCCAGATCTTGGACGGGTCGTAGGTTGCAGCAGCCATGGTTGTCGAACTGTGTGTGACGTGCTAGCTGTATACTGCCTATGGACCACTGTTGGCGAAAAGGAAAAAACGAGAAGCGATTGCGCTGATTGCGATTTCAAGAACCGCGGAGACGACCCAGCCCACTTCGGGAAGACGGCGCACGTGGTCGGCGATAGCAGGGGGTCGAAGTCGCATCGTAGAGAAGCAGTGTAGATATCCTACTCGTATGTATGCTGGAGTCTTGGCTGGCCTCTTTGACGTTGAGTGTCGAGCGCGATAAGGAGGATCTCGACCGCGGGTTTGCTGACGGGCGTGTAGCGGAGTCGCAGTATTGTCTGATCGTATATGAAAGTCTTGCATATTCATTGTGAGACGGCTGATGCGTGCTTTGCCCCAGTAAAATGTCGCCATCTACTCGTTATGCGAAGGATCGTCGCTGGCTTTGTTGGCATTTGAAGCAGCAGCAGCGGCAGCAGTAGCAGCTGTTGGGATGCGTACCAGTGTAGGTAGTTGGACATCTTGCTCTCCTCTAGCCTGTCTTGCAGCCATGCCATCTAGCACAGAGACACAGACAGAATCAGGTCAGATCAGAACAGAACAGTGCGTGATTGAGCAGTCCCAGCTGGAGCAGCAAAGTGCACCCACCTATTGCTATGTGCGTTGCTCTGAAGACATTCTGCCAGTTCTCGAGGACCTTGGCCATGGCTTGGAACGCAGAGACACGAAGCAACTGTTAGGAATCCTGTCCAAGTCGCGCAAAAGGATCGTCCTTACCTATCCCCCCATCTTGAAGCAGGTTCATCTTCTCTGCCATCTCGTTGAGGTATGTATCGAGCTGTTGTGTCTGTCGTAGGATGTTGATGAATCCAGCTTGCTCCTCCTGCTTGTCTTTCAAGCGCTGCTGGGCGGGCGTGAGTTGTCCCAAATCTACATCGTTCTGATGCGCTGAATCTGATGCTGATACTGATATCGACGATGCTCTACCCATTCCTATTCTACTGACTCTCCCACTTGTCGCGGTTGTCGTTGCTGTTTGGCGCGTAGATTGCGACTGCCTGCTGGAAGGACGTGACATCGAATGCTGTCTCGTATCGTGTTGTTTGTAATGCTTGTAACTACTTTGATGTTGCTTTGTTCTGGGATTATGTAGTTGCTGCGACTCTGCGTTTGGCTGATTCCCAAGCCGGCTAACCCTGGCTCACATCGAATCCAGCTACAAGACTTGGAACAGCGACATCGCACATTGTCACAACACATCTGCTACATCCCATCTCATCTGACTCCCACCAGAAACGGTCAAGCTGCGACCGAGTTAGCGATAGCTCCACGCAGTCGCGGCCGCGACCATGTTCTACCTGGCTTCAAAGCTCATCAGGCGAGGGGCACATACTAATACTTCTAATGATCCATCCTAATGACTGGCGATGTGGATTTGCAGCTCCACCCTCGGCTTCCTCTTCCCGGCATATGCATCCTACAAGGCGATTCGCAACAACGACAGCCATGCTATAGAAGTATCATTGATGTACTGGGTAGTCATGGCTGGCCTGCACACTGTCGAGAATACAGTAGAGTGGGCTGTGAACTGGTTAGTTGGCAAACTTCCCTTTCTAGGTGATTGAACATGCGATCCCGTGACTGATACTGATTACAGGTTCCCGTTCTACTACGAGATCAAGAGCATTCTCATCGTATGGCTTACTCTCCCCCAGATCCAGGCAAGTCGAACCTCTTCGTCATCTCCGGCTATACCGTCCCTAGGCACCCTGGCTCACAAAACGATTGTGTGGATATCCGCAGGGCTCCACCTTCGTCTATGTGACATACGTACACCCCTTCCTACTCTCTCATGAAGATGAGATCGACGCGACGTGGACAAAAGCCAAAGGACAGGCGAAAGCAGCTGGACTGGACTATATGAGACGCGCTTGGCTGGCTGTACGAGAGGCTGTGATGGGTGCTATACTGGCTGTGAGTCGCTCCACTGCATTGCTTCTCCTTACTGTACTTCGCTGATCAGGAAAGCACGTCAGCCCGACGACAGGCAGGCTGCTGCAGCACTCACTGGCAATGCTCCATCTCGACCGACAGGTGCACCAGCTCCTGCACACAAGACGGACAACGCAGCACCTGCTTCCCAGCAACAGCCGCCTGCACAGCGTCCTGCGCCTACTTCTCCCTCCCAACAAGCCTGGGCGTTCGCAGGCAGTATGTTACGAAACTATGGTCCCGCAGCACTCGCCGCTGGCCATGCCGTCTTACATCCTCTCCAATCTCAATCCCAATCCCAATCTGGTGCTCATGCAAGTGGTGTGTCGAATGAAGATGCGAAGCGGAAGAAATACGATGATCTAGCTGCGTCGGGAATCTCGAATAGGACTTATGCTCAAGAAATGCCTCGCGCTTCTGGAATCGCTGGAGAGGCTGGGAAGAGAGCTGTGTCTGCCGCTGCTGCTCTTATGGGCGGCAGCGCGGGGTCGGCAGCTGGACAAGCGAGTTCATCGTCTTATGCAGGCTATACACGCGCACAGCTTCGACAGCGAAGATTAGAGCTCGAAAGGGAATTAGCAAGCTTGGAAACTCCCATCGCATCACGTACAGTCTCGCACGTCTATAATGAGCAAGACGAAAGTCCTGCTGACGATATGGACTCTCTTCGACCTTATCCACCCACGTTTTCTGCTTCAGCTGCTGTGCGATCAAGACATATCTCAGCGCCTACTCCACCTCGTTATCCCTCTGCTTCCTCTCCTGCTGCATCGCGTCCTTCTTCCTCGTCTTCCTTTAACAATCTCGCTGCGGGTAGTGGAGCGGCAGGTTCAGGTCTAGAAGCATCGCTCTACGAGCAGATCAGAAGAGAAGATATCGATAATGTACACTTGCCGAAAGACTGGGGTACACGCGCTCAGAAACAAGGTTGGAAAGGCGCGCCTCCTACACCTTCTTCGGGAACTTCCGCTTCTTCTGCTTCTTCTACTGCGACTGCTGCTGCTATGGACAACGAAGGGGAGCAGAGACCTGCGTTGCCGCCTAAACGATCTAGCTGGTTCTGGAATAGTGGCTCGACTGCCCAAGCTTCCGCTCCTGCTCCTGCTGGGCAGAAGAAGAAAGACTAGCATGTCTCGCACAACTCCGTCACCTTCAAGCTAAGATTTCTGTATCTCTCCACTATCTGATTTTGCTTCTGTAGCTTTGCCCGCACTTTGTATAGCTCCCTTTGGCCTGTTCTCTCGCTCTTTCGATATGTTGATTGTCACTTTTTCTGTGTTTGAGACTCATTCACTGTTGTAAGAATAGCTCATCTCTGACCTTGTAGCGACTGAAACCACTCTCTCGTGCTTTAGTGCCTTACCACCCGAATGCTTCTGTATGAAGGACGACCGAGCCTCTGCGATGGGAAGTCAGCTTTTAAATAGCTTCTCTCTGTATCGTGTACTCACGCCTTCGTGCTTTTCGCCCTACTAAGCTGAGCCACAGCTGCCCTTGACGACCTAATCAACGAGTTCGGTCCACAGACCGCTACATATACTCCTTTTCCCCTCCCCTCCCCCTTGCCTATCGTGATATTCGTCATCCTATCTAAGATCTGGAACAGATCCGGTCTGCCCGACCTGATCTCACATCCAGAAAACCCAATCGCGTGTCCTGTATATTGCGATAGATTGATCTGCACGCTTACGGGTAGAAAGACGTAGGATGCTTCTTGGACTAAGTGATCCAGAACGCTGGAGAAGGCGTCGGCGGAAGAGGGGTCTTTGACTATCCACACGAATTTGATGCGTTTGATGGACTGGGAAAGCTTGAGGTGGTAGGCGGTCTTGTAGGTGTACACTAGCTCTTCCAGGCAGGATAGCGTATATGTGATCCGGAGGAAAGATGACTTTAGCTACTTTGAGGAAGAAGAACTGAGGTGGGCGCGCTTACTCCGCTTCCTCCCGCGATGAAGACGAGCGTATCGAAGTCGGTCAGCACTGTCATCAATAGGTCAGTACTATAGCTATTAAGTCTATAAGCTGATTCGTACCATTGAGGGAGGCGCCGTAAGGACCTGAAATTCAATGTGCTCAGCCTGCTTATCTCACAATTCTTTACTAGATAACTCACCGTGTACCAGCACTGGAACTGTATATACCCTCTCCGCTCGATCAAAGCACTCGCCCTGCGTATCATGCTTTTCTTCCGTACCAAAACTAGCTGGAGAGAGTGGCTCTGCCTTCTTGATGCTCTTCAACGAACGCGTCCAATTCCCCACAGGCTTGATGTACAGAATGAGCTTGTTGCCGTTCTCCTGCGAAGTCCGGGCTATAGTGAAAGGGTGGCCTGCAGGTGGTCGATTGAGTATCATACTAGCCAAGAGCGGGAGGAGCAGAAGTGACATACTGCTCAAAGCTTGTCGACCTCTTAGGACACGGATTCGGACATGCTGGCCAGCCCTCCAGCCTGTACAGTTCGGCACTTCCAGCTTCGTAAGGCCTCCTCCGGGAAGAGATGAAATAGTAGCTCTTCTATATCTCGTCCGTAGAGCTCGTAGAAGATAGTCGATGCCCAGAAGAGAAGCTGCCGTGATGATCCAAGGCCGTGCATATGGTACGTGGAAGCTATACCAACTAAGCCTCAGCTTCTTCCGACCAGCAAGAAGAGGGCTGGCTCACCAAACAGCCACCATGAACGTCATATATCCCAAGATATGACAAAACATGAACAGCCGATACGCAAATCTTCTGACAAGTCTTGTGGAGGAGAACCAGATGACCATCAAAGAGCTTATGCAGATCAAGCCGGTCTGGTAGCGCGTCTGAGAAAAGTCGAGAAGATGGAACTTGTGTGTTGTATATAGCATGAGTCCTGCGTGAAAGGCTGCTAGTAGGATGATGAGCCGGCCGAGGAAGCGGTGCAGGAAGTTGAGCTGTCATCGACGAGCGACTGCATCAGGGGTAAGATCAAGGTATATAAGCATTGTACTCACTTTTTCGTACGATTTGCCCAAAGCTGATAGTAGGCTGTTCTTGCTTCCAAGCAGGATCTGCAAAGGCAACAGGCATACCCTGCTCTCCTGAAGATCAGCTACTATCGATGCCGAGATACCGCCGGAGGTGTACATACGCCAAATGTGCAGGTCTTTTGGCATCTTTCCTGTAATCGAAGTCCCATATCAAGATGACCAATATAATCGCTAGCAATATCAGCCCTACGAGTACTTGTCCGACTGTATAGCGAAAGAAACGAATGGGACGTTGGAGCGTCTTGTTGTAGATACCTCGGAAGTGTATCTCTAGGCGGCTGGGGTGGAAAGGGCGGGTGATTGTGCGCAGACTTGGTGAGGAAGATGGTTTGCGAAGACGCCAGCCTTGAGAAGAAGCGCTGGATACCAGGCTGGAAGTGATATGTCAGCGAAAGTCATGAAGACGGAGGATAAGGAACTTACAAGCGAACGATACGACCCGCATTGAGAAGCATGTATATCGCGCATGACGTCGAAAGGATAGCCAGGAGGAGAACAGGCCTTAAATCCGTAGCTGACTGCCTCTCCCTCGCTGAAGTAGTAGAAGGTTGGGCAAGTGGGCTTCGAGAAGCCATCTCATCATACACTTCGCCGTGTGTAAAGTCCAGAGGCCTGCGTCAGTCTCCCATAATCTGGTTGCAATGCTGTTTGTGTAATGCTGTTTGGGCTTTTGTTCTCGAATTCCCTTGTTCATATTCCAGGATATCCGGCTCGAGCGCGGATAATGAGTAGCCAAAGTGTGCCCTACGTCAGTCCATCAGTGGTATGCACTCTCATTAGCTTCCTAGTGGAGAACAAGCCCATCATTCCTTCCACTTTGAGGGCCTCTGCGCTTCGAAGAAGAAGGTAGTCATTCTGCTGACTTTGCGCCGGCCAGATGTATGAAGTGAGCATTAGTAGGAGGAGGAGGAGGAGGAGGCGAAAAGGGGAAGACACAAGACTATATACACTGTAGTGGGTGATGTCGAAATCGTAGAGCATCGAGAAGAACGAAATTCGTCACCTGAGTAGAAACTGTTGGCAGAACTTGCACGGAGAGTCCGTTTTCGTCCTTCTCTCCTTCAATCTTCAATCTTACCTCTTTCCCTCGTTTCATTCTTGCTCTTTCTTCATCTTTGAAATTGCTCATTTCGCACTTCCCTTCTTCTTTCCCGCTCCTCCAGCAGCACCTCCCCCAATCTTAGCAGCGCCAGTAGTAGTTTTCAGCAAGAAATTGTTGAATTGCGCCTGCAAATTCTTCTCATTGACGAGTTTCTTCATCTTTTCTTCAATGTCGTTCGCTGAACTGATATAGGTGGCATTGGCTTCGTCGAGCGTGGTGGACGTCTTGTCGCCTGTTTTTGAGGTTCGTATAAAGAGCAAAGAGGTGCGAGGGCGAAGGAGAGAGGTTTGATTGGTGAGATCCGTCAGTATCGGTCAGACAAGTTCAGGGTGAATAGGGAAAGGCCTACGGATAGTCTGCAGGTCTTGAAAGACTTTCTCTTCTCTAGCTTTGCATCTTGCATAGTTCTCGTTAAGCTTCTCTACCAGAGCCTTTTGTTTTGCCTGCGACGTGAAAATAGCCAGAAACCGCGTCAATCACTGCAAAGCCAAAGGATAAGTGCATAGAGAGGCTGTTCTCCTTACGACTAGTTTCGACATGAGCTCTATTCCGGCGTGTGTTTCTTCATAGACGGCTTTGGCGACTTTCTCATTGATAGCTAGGACTCGATCACCGCATTCACTGTGTTTGCATCACCCAGTATCGACAGTGAAGAAGAAAGAAGAACAAAGGAAGATGCAACATTATCAGCTCTTTCGGACAATACTTTCAGAGATAAGATGTCAGAAAGAGACTTACCTGACGACGTCGGCTACTTTCAACGAATCGACAAGCACGATGTTTCCCAGTGCGTTGGCGGTGGCGTATAGTTCGGAGTCTTTCTCGCTTAGAATATCCTGCCATTGATTGGCGTACGCGTCTAGGGAGAAGAAAGATACAAGTCAGAATGGAATGGGAAACAATGAGTACGCGAAAGCAGTACCTTCTAGCTCGTGAACGAGAGGCTCGGCTTGTTCTGATAGAGTGTGCTCAATGACGATGCTATCGTTCCACAGAGCAGATGAGGAAGAAAGAATTTCGAAATGCGTCAGTAAAGAAAAGCTTGTGGAAACAGTATGAGAGAGCGGAGGGCTTACGGTTTGTGAATAGTAGATCGCTCGATCCTAGCTAGGTCCTGCAGTCCTACGTTCTCATACTCTTGAGAACTAGCTGCTCCTCCCTCTCCTCCCGTTCCTCCTCCAGCAGCACCACGATTAACAAGCGTCTTGTCCTCGTCACCACTTTCGACTTCCATGTCCATGTCACCATCATCGACAGAAGCTTGAGAATCTTGATTCATGCCCGACAGACCGATAAGAGGGGTCTTCTTGAAATGGACAGCTGCATCGGACTTTCTTCTCTCTCCTCCTCTCGTATCATTCTTGACGTATCCTTCTCTTCCTGATCTGGCTTGAGAATGATGGGTCTTTCCGCCAGATACGACAGTCTGTTTTCGGCGGGTTTGCGCTTGGGTGTCCGTATCTGAATAGGCTCTTGTTCTCTTCTGAGGAACAGTGACGGAGGTGCTGGTATTCTTGTGTACGACGGTGGCTGCAGCTGGTACTCGACCGAGTGTCGATAAGGAGGGAACAGGTTTCGCGGTTTTAGAGGGATGAATAGGAGGAGCTGCTTTCATGCTTTGTCCGTAGTTCTGTTCCTCCTCCTCTTCTTCGTCGTCGAGGTCGTCATACAGCTCTCGATGCACGCTGAATGCTGAATCTACACTTGCTGCTCGTGTTTCTCGAGTCTTGGTGACGGATCTTGATGTGTTTCTCATGTTGTTAGATAGTCGCTGCTGCTTTTGCTGCTGCTGAGGACGTCTGAATCCGGGTCGTTCGAGAGCCCCTACGCCTGTTCTCATGAATCAGCTATCTCGCTCGAAAATGACGCAGATGGGACGAGACTACCTTGAGTCAGGTTGTCCTGCTCATCTTGATATCCTCCATCTTCATCATCGTCATTGTCATTAGATGCTGCTGTTCTGCGCGAGATCTGTCTGCTAGTAGACGCTACAGCTACCTGACGGAGCATCATGCAAAGAATCAGAATTGGGATGGGGATGAGATGGTAGAAAGGGAAGAAAGAGAAGGAAAGAGAAAGAAGGAGGATGAAGAAGGAAAGAAAGATGAGGGATTGGGAAGATGGAGGATGATCGTTGCCGGGGTCTGTGCGTTGTCGAGGGTTCTCCTCATCTCATCTCATCTCATCTCACAACCATGACGATGGCCAATCAGCATCCGTATTGATCGTCGTAATACACAAGCTACTTGGACATGATGCATCCTCTCGCGGTCGTCAAGCATCATTCATTCAAGCAGGAATCGGTCTGGAGCAAACAAACGAACTTCGGACAATCTCCAACAACGACATGCATCTGCAGTTACCATCATAGATAAACCATGACAGACATCCCCCTCCTGCCCTCATCCACTTCCTACGCTGAAGCCAGCGTGTATTTCTCGGCAAACACACCGTTCATCGTCAAAGATCTAGCATCTACATGGCGTGCTTCTTCAGATTGGATAGATCGCTCCTCTTCATCACTTGCTTCACCTAATTGGAACTATCTCTCACGAGAATATGGGCATGAGAGAGTATCTGTCGTAGACTGTACAGGAGATACAAAAGAGCCAGAAGAGATGGTATTTAGCGATGTGATAGATCTATGGAAAGTAGGGAATGGGAAAGGACTATATATCAAAGACTGGCATCTTCCACGGACAGCAAGCAAGACCTTCTATGAAGCGCCAAATGTGTTCAGGGATGATTGGATGAATTACTATTACTCACATAATACGCAAGATGACTTCAAGTTTGTCTACTTTGGAACGCAAGGAACGACAACGGGCTTGCATCGGGATGTGTGTGAGCGCTCTTCACCAACCGTAGTCTTACCGTAAAGAAGTGAGAGTGACGTGCCGTAAATTTACAGACACCTCCTACTCCTGGTCTGCAAACGTCCTGGGCCGCAAGCGCTGGCATTTTATTCGCCCTTCCGAAATCCACTATTGTCGACGGGACCCTTCAGACCCCCACTCTCCCTTGCTCAATGATCCTCGACACGTCTCTTCCTCCCTTTATCCCTCCTTCCATTCCCACGTCACTCCCCTAATAATCGAGCAAGAAGAGTCCGACATCATTTTCGTCCCTTCTAACTGGTATCACTTCGTCGAAAACCTCTCACCATACGTGATTTCTATAAACCATAATTGGTGTAATCCATACAACTTACAAGCGGTTTATGAAGCTATGTGGAAAGAAGTGGATACTACGATGGAGGCGATGGGAGATGTGAAAGAACTGATTTGGAAGAGGAGGAATGACTTAAGAACTGAGGAGAGTAGGATGAAGGAATGGATGCATACAGTGCAGGACGTAGTGAGGATGAATGCGGGATGGAAGTACGTGTCGTCTATCTATTGACTCTGTATATCGGTATTGAATCTTCATCTTGCATCAGCTGGTCTACCTTCTGGAAGATGGTCTCCTTCAATCTCTCTCATCCACCTGTAAGTCCAATCTCACTCCCTTAGGGTTTAAGGTTTACTGACTATCTGTTTGTCCCATCTCATTTTCATCTCATCTCATTTCGCACGCGGTCCGTGCGCGATGTCCCCTGTCTCGCTTCCTGCTCCCAATCTCATCTCATCTCATCTCACCAAACACTCCGTCATTTGCATTCTCTGTCACTGGGTTCTCAGTGCATCCCGGAACTACGGCCTCCCACATCGATTGCATTGAGCATCGTCAATGCGCTCATCAGCGACTTTGAGCAGCGGTATGAAGCACAACACGATGTGTATACGATGACTGAAGATACAAGAGCCGCTTTCGAAGAAGCGAAGCAGGCCGGCAAGCTGAGCGAGGATACTCCTGTACCTTGATAAACGCATCCTGACCTGGCTGGAATTGGCTCGAGGGACAAACAAGGCACCTGGCCAACCGCAATATCCGACCCCGGATCTCATTCGACATTGAAGCACATCAAGCACGTGTCTTGTTTGGCTCCCCGGCTCGACTCAACTACGAACTGGATGTCTCAGATCCGAGACATATGCCACGTTGTTGGAGTTCCGTCAAGCCGTTGAGATGCACTCACACTCATTCACTAGCCTCGATGGCTGAAGGGGAACGAGATCGGAAGCATCGGTCGTCAGGGACAATTACCCACTGGCTCAACGACTTATTGGCGACTTGGCTTTGGGCAGGAAGAAGATACCGGGTCATCGGGTCATCCTTTCCCTTGGGCCTCGCTTCGATATATCCTTGAAACTTGGGGAATTCGTCTTTCTCTTTCGCTTTCTTCTTTTCCATTCGACTTGGCTCTGCTTCTACTTTACCTACTCCTCTTGCTATTCTTTCACTCTGTCATCTTTCTATAAGCAAGACATACCCTCCCATCTCCGACGTCTGACAGACAGCCTTCACATTCTTCAGCGAAGTACAGCGTCAGCTCAGACGTCCTACTGCTTATCATCTACTCGATATACCTTCAATCACCTCTAAACTCGCTTTGAAAGACCGTCTCGCAAGAACGAACGACATCTCCGCTCGACAGTCCGTGAGCTCGGGATACTTCACCAAGGCAGATAAGCAGTACATCTGTAAGCCCTTCATACACGCTCCTCAAGCAGCTATAAGCTGATACTCTTTCGTATGCTCTTTCGAAGAAGCAGAATGACGACGGTGCACGGTACCTCTCTGCCCCGCAGTGAAATAGACTCCAGGACTAGTCCATCTTCCTTATCAACCACTAGTCACCAGCCCCAGATCCAGATGGAGAAGATCGAGAGACTTCTCCCGTCTTCGAACGACCAAACAAGCGCAGCATCGGCGAGTTTATCTCCTCAGCTTTCTGCTAGAGCAACTCCATTCTTCGTGCCTACGAGAGCAGGAATAGAGATAAGGGATTGTGTGCCTGCAAGCTCGAGATTGTCGAGAATCAGAAGTCTGGAATTACCGCCTCTCACTATTTTATCCAAGAGATCCAGCTCGGATTGTCTTTCGATACTGCAAGATGCTCTAGTGCCGCACAAGCACTCTGAGATCGTAAGAGAGGAAGTGGAGAGTAAGGGAGATGTTGTTTCCGTCTTTAGGACATCGACCGTTTCGGAGATTGAGGAGTGGACGCTTGAAGATGGAAAGATTGCTCTATACAAAGTTGATTGGCATGGTGAGCATTTATTTACACGCCTATATCTGTGAACTGTAAATCTCGTACTAACCCTGCATATCGTCTCAACAGGCTCCTCATACTTGAGCAGACAACGCACAATCTCCATAGACAGCACTTCTACACTCAACTCCTCTCTATCCTCCTCCACCCGATCCTTCTCTTCAACAGCCACTGGCGGCTCAGACGACTCTATCACCACTCTCGCTGAACAAGACGAAGAAGTCGAAGCAGAGGACGAAGCTTTCCCCCTATCTGCATTTGAGAGTATCCAGAGGGAATTGAGGGAGAATGAGCATATTTACTATCGAGAAATCTCGTCGGTTTGTGAAAGTAACGACGGGGAGGAGAAGCAGAATATGAGGGTGGTTGAGAGTTATGCGCAGAAGCAGGCGCCGAGATATATTGCGAAGACTTCATTTCCGCCACCACCTGTTGCGCAAGAACCGGTTGAAGAAGCTATGTACTACCCACAGCATCCGGAAGCTCGAAGTGGTCCGCACTACTACTATGAACAAGAGAACTGCTATCAGAGAGAGATCTACGACGCCCCTTATCCATATGGTCAATTTGCTGTCTATCCAGCACCTCCGCCTGCTCCTTTAGAGTTCTACGAGCCTATGCCTCATCCAGCATATCCAACTATGTCCGGCGCCTTCTTCGGCCCACCTCACGCGCCTCATTTCGTCTTCCCTCCAGCAGCGCCCTATTTCCTCCCTTTACCACCACCCTCACCTCCCGCTCATTTTCATCACCCTCAACCTCGCAGACACGCCTCCCTCGGTCCTTCGCCCAACAACAAGAAAGGCATACTATACAAGACAGAGATGTGCAGATCGTGGATCGAGAATGAAGGACAGTGTAGATATACGTCAAGATGCCAGTTCGCGCATGGATGGCATGAACTTAGAGATCCTAATGAGAAAGTGAAGCATGGAGGTGGTGGGAAGCTGAGGAGGGTCTCGTGCTAGGTGAGTATTACTGCTATAATCTGAACGCGCGTCTCATACTTGGCAAAAATATAAGGTTTCAGTTTAAACACCTCGTTTGGCATCATCAGATCCAGAAGTCTTCCAGGAAGCCAAATCAATTGGAAAAGAAATAACAGCAAACACACCAGCAAAACAAGCAAAGATACAATAACGAAAAGCGCCTAGAAGCGCGAACTATAAGCAAAAGCAAGCATGGCACTGCACCAAGCATCCTATTCGATCCGAGCACAAGATGGCATTAGCGATTCGACTCCCACTGCTCAAGGCTATTCGTATGCTGCATATCTTACTATACAACTATTTCTTCTATTTCGACACCGGTACATCGCAAACTTCGTAAAATTCAGCTGTAGCTATAGAAATCTCTGGCTCAATCCCTCGTCTTCTGTTTCGTCAGGTAGCCGTGCTCCATGTATGTCTCCTATTCTATAAGCTTGTTCTCCTTCTATCAGGGCGTTCGTCTTTCTATAGTCATCTATTCCTTCGTTCCTTTCTCTCATTCCTCTTCCGCAAAGTCAGCTTCAGCAATATCAAACGTCGTGTATCTAGTTAGTATTCTTGAATTATCTGCAATAGCGCTCTCTTCGAAAATTTGCGTTCCTGAGTTGACCGGGTATGAGCGTTGCCGGATGTCTTGTCTTTCTTGCTTCTACCAATAACTCAAACGAGCTACTATCATGCCCGCTGTTTCGACTGAAGAATGCTACAAGCACGCTGACCGCCTCCGAGGGCGCATTGTGGTCATCACTGGCGCTTCGTCAGGCTTCGGACGAGCGTGCGCTGTCCAGTTCGCAAAGCATGGCGCAAAGCTGGTATTGGGCGACTTAGAGGAGAAAGGTCTAAAGAGAACACAGCAGGAAGTGCACGCTGTAGGGGGGTCAGTCGACCTCGTTCCTTTTGAGCCGGGTATAACGAGCTGAGATCTGTTTCGCAGACAAGCCTGCTATTCCATCTGCGATGTGACTTCTTGGGATCAGCAGTTGAAGCTCTTTGAAGTTGGCAAGAAGACATTCGGCGCAATCGACATTGTGCTTCCCAATGCCGGAGTCGCAGAGGTCGGGCGCTTCGACCAGCGCATGGAAGAAGATGGCCCACAAGACTATCCTACAAAACCAAACTTGAAGACATTGGACATAGATCTGACGGCCGTCATGTACACGACGAGAATCGCGTTCTGGTACTTCTTCAATGATAAGAGGGAGGAGAAGGATATTGGTCTGCGATGCGTCGCATTTACAGGATCCATGTCGTCTTTCTATGGTGCGACATACGGCGTCATGTACGGAGCTGCGAAGGCGTGAGTCGAGTATATTCCGCGAGCTCAAGACGGCATAAGCTGATGCTGGACGCGATTAGCGGCATCCTTGGCATCATGAAAGGCTGCATAGAGATGGCCAAGACGGTAGATGTTAGAGTAGTGACCGTAGCGCCATATTTCGTCAGTAAGTTGCGATACCTTGCACGCGCCCAGGGCCATTCAGCTGATTTGCTACCGCAGAAACGCCTCTCTTGACATCCGACTTTGTTCACCCCAATCCAAAGATGGGCTACGCACAGCTAGAAGACGTTACGGCTGCTTTCGTAGGCTCAATAACAAATCCGGACGAGAAGACCAATTTCACAGCTTGGCTTATTCCGGATGATAAAGGAGTCTTCAGGATGGACACTGCTGGCTATTTGTGAGTTCATGAGAGATTGTATGGGGGCTAGGGAGCTGATTGATGGTTGGGGATCAGGGTCGGAGCTGAAGGTGCGCGAAGACCGAGGGAGAAGAACGCATCGAGAGCTGGAAAGGCAGGACAGGGAGAGAGGGGCAGTAAACTGTAGCTGCATAGACTAGTTATCTGTATACGTCTTGGGATCTTGACAATACATGTCATTTGCCCGACCTAGCTTTCGGTTCTTCCAACTGACCAGATCTATCTCGACTAGAATCAAGATGAGCAAGCTGAGCGTCAACGACACGATAGAGATCGCACCTGGCGTCTCTATACCTCGCATCGGATTTGGAGTGTATAAATCGGCACCAGAAGTCTGCGTAAAGTCATGCCTTGAAGCGTACAAAGCTGGCTATAAGCACTTTGATTCGGCGATGTACTACGCCAACGAGTTGGGTCGCCATTCTGTTCTCCCTGGTGAGACGGAGAGACGCTGACGGGCTCCTTCAATTATGACGATGACAGGAAGCAAGTCGGAGAAGCTGTAAAGCAGAGTGGAGCAAAACGAGAAGAACTCTTCATCACTACAAAGATCATAGCTCCTCCTGAAGAGAAGACACCAGAAGCTACTTATGATGCAGTTTCGAAAGCTGTCGATGCCTTTGGTCTTGGTGGGAGAGCTTTCGACCAGAGCATAGCTACGACTTCAGCTAATGTGTCTGGCTAGACTACGTCGACCTCTTCCTCATTCATACGCCTACATCAGGCCCAGAAGGTACGCCGATCTCTCCGTATTCAGTGCGTGCCTATGTAGCTGACTCTTCCGGTTTTTACAGGCCGCAAGCTGCTCTGGCAAGCTCTGGAGAAACGTGAGCTTTCTCTATGCTCTCTGTGGTACAAGATTTGACGGGGTTTTGTCGCGATCCAGTACAAAAAGCAAAGAAGACGAGAGCTATCGGAGTCAGCAACTAGTGAGTCCATCGTATACGTATCTTGTCTGACTTTGAGCTAACGCTGTTCGGTCCCAGCGGAAAAGAGCACCTGAAAGAGCTCAAATCGTACGCCAAGATCCCACCTGCCCTCAATCAGATCGAGCTCCACCCATGGTGTCAATCGCGAGAGCACGTCCAGTACTGCGAAGAGAACAAGATTCCTCTCGAGGTACTTCTTGGTCTTCCTTCGTTTCATCGGATCATACGCCGACGTTCTTCTGTTTACAGGCCTACTGCCCTATCGTGCGAGCTTCCAAGAACGATCATCCGGTCATCGTCAAACTCAGCAAGAAGCACAACAAAGATCCCGGCCAGATCTTGATTCGCTGGTCATTGCAGAAGGGATACATCCCGCTTCCCAAATCAGACACCCCTTCTCGAATCCATGGAAACATCGATGTCTATTCTTTCGAGTTGGATAAGGAAGATATGGAGGAGCTCGATAAGCTGGACGAGGGCGAGAAGGGCGCGATCGCGCCTTATAACCTCAATTGCAAATAGATACGTAAATGCTAGGTGAAGATATAGATGTAGTGTGAAACTGAAATAAATGATAAGATGCTATTTCTATATGCTGGCTATGCGGACTTGATGAAGTCTATATCGCGCCAGTATGCAAGCATCTTCTGAAGTAGGGCTGCATTTACAGGTGCTGATAGTGCCGACGTAAAGCGTTGTACGCGGGTCATCTCGAAGGTCGGTTCGCTAGAAGAGCTCGTCTCCTTTCCATACTAGACTCTCACACATATCAGACCTGGGCGGTTCAGGCAGTAACGAATATGGACTTACATTCTTCCGCCAAACATCCAGCATCTTTAGACTGGGATGCTGACTGGAACCTTCCTCCGAGATCTTCTCAAGCCTGTCCAGCCATGTTCGCGTTGAGATGGGTTCGAATGCCAGACCAGCAGCTTTCAGATCTGCAGCGGCACTTGCGAATGTCTTGGAATGGTCAGAAGAGACGACGTGGAAGACTGGGACTTCCTCGCTTTGCAAGAGGGATTGATCACGGAATGCTATCTCGCAGATAGCTTCTGCCGCTGCATCAGTGGGTAACCAAGATAGGGTCTAGCGGAAACGTGAAATTTCAGCCTGGAAGCTTCTTCGTCATATCGAGAAACGTACCTCATCAAGGTCAGGCAGTCCTCCGACAAGATTGGCACTAGCAAAGAGCAAAGGCCAACCTTCTTCCGGCTTCCAGACCCCTTCTTTCGTATCACCGCATAGCTGGCCCAGCCTTAATATCCCAATTCGACCTTGCAGACCGCCTTCCCAAGCTGATTGACAGATCGTCTCTGCGACATGCTTCGATCGGGCATAGCCCATTGCTGCCGCGTCTTTTGGATCCCGTGATAGCTTTTCTGGGATATTTGCAGAAGGACCGCCTAAAACAGATGCTGTTGAGGAGCAGAAGAAAAAGCGCGCTCTGCTCGAAGTCTCATCTGCAGCTAGCTGAATGAGGTTATGGAGGCCTATCAAGGTATCGGTCAGCCGAGACGCGCGAGGGATACTAAGTGAAAAAGGAGCGCACCAAGGAGATGAGACTCGAAAGAGCTTAAGCTGAGACCGAAGTGGACAGGCCAAGCAGCATGAATGATCAAGCTGACCGACTGTCTGAGGCTCGCATAAGTATCTTCCGATAGACCAAGTCTATCTTCTCCAAATTTCGATGCGTAGCTTTGTATCCGTTGATGGTCATCGCCCGAGAGGTGTATACGTTGCTTCGATAGACTTTGTCGGACTCGCTCACTGGCCGATTTGTCGGTGTGTGCTCGGACTAGGCAGACTATGTCGTCGATATCGCGTCTCCTCAGCAAGACTGGTATGAGCTGAGCGCCGAGAGATCCAGTAGCACCAGTGATGACCTTGTTGGATAGGAAATCAGCTATCAGCAGTCGCCGGGTTAGAGGATTGCTTACGCATGTCCGATGCGACCCGTTTGGAAGACTCGAGCCATTCGGATGAGTTGAGGTAGTTCGAGGTAATGAGAAAGTGGTCAACTCAGGTCTCGATGCGAGCTCTTTCATGAGGTCCAATTCTTGGTCGTCGAGGGTGTGTCCGGCTGATCCCTGCCGCTTCCCCTCGATATAGTCTGCAAGCCTATTGGTGTGTCTGTCAGAGGTAATTCTTCACAAAGTGTTGCGGGACGCACCGCTTTATAGTCGCACATTCGAATACGATGTTCGCAGGCAAGCGGATGTCTTTACCTAGGAATAGGCTCTGACATTGTAGGATTCAGGTCACTGTTTCGATAGCTCACTGGAACTTCTACTTACCGACTGCAGCTTATTACGTATCCGCACAGACTGCAAAGAGTTCAGTCCTTCCGCAAACAAGTCCGCCTCGTCGCTCAGTTGCTCCATCTCTCCAAGGCCTAGATTCTCTTTGACGATCGCTCTGATATACTCGACGAGCTGCGTCCCACAGATATCTAGCTCGTTGCCGTTGCACGTATCGGAGGCGCTTCCCAGCTTTTGGTAAGCCTGTTCGATCTGCTCGGCGTAGGCTTCATAAGCTCTTCCTCTTTGCAGAGTGCCCTTGCTGGATTTAGGGAACACAGTAGTCGGGTCTAGTAAGATAAGCAATTCTTCTTGTACTTGCGCGTGCGCAGGAGCAACGCGGTTTGCTTTATTGAGCAATGCTGACAGTTGCTGCCGAATAATGTCTGATGATGCCGGTACGATGGCGGCACCGAGAGCGGCCTTGTTGGAGCCGAAGACGAGGGCATCTTGGACAAGCGCAGAGGCACGGAAGACAGCTTCCAGAGGTGCAGGGCTGGCTTTCTCGCCGTTATTCTGGAAGTCATCTGTCCGTCAAACATAGGTTGGTGATAAGATGGCAGTCTATCAACTCACAAGAAGTAAGACATCATCGCTTCTTCCACTTAGCATCCAAGCATGCGGGATATCAGGGTGTTTTCTGAACAGATCGCTAGTCGCAAAGCTTCCGTCTGGCCTGTTAGATTTTGACTATAAGAGGAATAAGTCAGTCCTGCACCCATCTCCAGATGTGTCAAAAGTGGCCTTACCCGAGTTGGCCATGCTTCTGGCACAATCAGCTCCGCTGATCCGTCACCTTGGTCTTCGAAGCTTAACCACTTCCGACTCGCTTCGGTCGTTCGTAGGTGACTCCAGTGTTGATCTAGCTCGAAGTCTCTAAAGGACGTCATGAGGACTTCCGACCAAAGGTCAGCCGAATTACCGTGCAATCTAGACGAAGGACTTACATCCACATTCACTAGACCCATATCGACTGACGAGCTTGATCCCATGTTCGCAGAACTTATCGCCTATAGCTTGAGGCAATGGCGATCCACCCGTACTGACCAAATCCAATCTAGCCAATTCTCCTAATCCTTCTTCTGTTTCGCCTAGCATTTCTAGGATGTATGGGACTGAGAGGAAGCTTGTCATGCGTTGCGGAACAGCTTTGAAAGCCTTGAGCAGGTTACTTGCTGTTATCGGAAGAGTGGAAGGATAGATGTATAAAGTACTCCAGCTCATCATGGCTCGTAATAAGTCGCTAACGCCGCCGTGAAACAGAGGAGTGGTAGTGAAAGAGGGAGTGGAGGGTCTACAACACGCAGATTTCGTCCACACTTTGTGTTTTTGGGGAATTGGCTGTGACAAAGCCATCAGTCAACGACATACGACAGTATAGCTGAAGTAATGCGACCTTCGGTGTTCCTGACGAACCACTCGAATGAAATATAATGCATTCCGTTTCGGACTCTTCTTTTGGCGGAAGCTGCGACTTGCTAGTGGAAGCTTTCGCAGCATCTATACCAGCTGTATCTTCCTCTGATACAAGCGGCACCAAGCGTAAATTGCCATTTGAGCGTTTCTCAGCGGCAGATGCTGCTTTCTTCATGCTGTCATGGTAGACTAGCTCGGTAGCTGCGACTGCTTCGCACAGACGTGCTACATCTTCTGATGTGTTCTGAGGCCTGTCAAGCTGTTATTGGAATTCTGCGAATGAGAGCATTCTGTATGCAGCTCACGCAACAAGCAGTACGCTGTACCCCAATCTCACAAGCGCGAAGAAGTTTACAAGGAACTCCTTGCAGCTTGGAGCAAGAAGCGCAATACGTTTTGGCGCGATGTCATGCTCTTGCCTAGCCGAGAGTGGTGGATCTAGCGAGTTGACGAAATACGAAGCGGTCCTGCAGACTGCTTGGGAGAGTTGGAGGAAAGCTGAGAACAAGGAACCGTAGAGAAGAGAGAGAAGCAAGGAAACTTTGGTCAGGTCGGTTTTGTATGGCAGCCAAAGCCTCGATCGGAAAGCGTACTGAGTGTGTCGCAGCCAAATACATCTTGACCATGATTGCTGTTTCGTGTAGTGAAGCCTACGCATACTGTATCTGGCTGTTCTCTTGCTCGCACTTCGAGCATCTGATTTAGCGAGACGATACCATGAGGATGCTCTTCGTTGTATGCTGCGCAGTCGGCGGCCGTCATAACCAGGTAGGAGAGGTCAGCCATCGTGGAGCAGTACCAGGCGAGAAGCAGCAACTGAAGTAAGAAGAAGAAGCAAAAGGAGACCTGTCAGAAAGACACGTCACGTGCAGCAATGATGCAGCAATCAGGAACGGTCTGCTACGTCTCTATCTTGGCTGTTTATTGTATGCTACATACTGAAGCTTACTGTACGCGGCGCCTTATAAGACTGATTCCGTCCCTGACCGGCAGAAGCACAACGCTGACTCTGTCATCGTCTCTCACACGCTGATTGAAGGAGCCTAGAGCTTTTTGACCTTCTTCAAAGGCTTGATGCGGTACATAGGTTGACGACTTGTAGATCGTGTTGTCTGCCACTATCAAGCCATCCGGCTTGAGGAGCGTCTTGCTATTTAGCAAGTATTCGTAATACGTATAGTATCCGCCCTTATCGGCATCGATGAAGACCATATCGAATGTCTCTCCTTCCTTCTCTAGGTTCTTCAGTGTCTCAACAGCATCTCCTATGCGGAAATCGATCTTGTCCTTGACGTTCGCTTGCTCGTAGAAGGGCTTTGCGAATTCGACCAAGTAGGGCTCGATGTCTAGTGCGACTATCTTCTCGACATCCGGTAAGAGAGCTAAAGCGACTGTCGTTGTCGAAGTAAAGACGCCGATCTCGAGTATGCGCTTGGCCTGTCGAAATAGCTGCTCAGTCGATGTCGCAAGCTAGCTTGAGAGATAACATACCTTCGTCATTGTCGCAAACTCGCGTAGAACGACTGCTTCGTAGCCTCCGGCGCTCATTTCTTTGATCAGAGGGATCTGTGTCTTCTTCTGGTCATAGAGCTGCTTCCAATTTGTCTCATTTGTCTTCTTCAGCATGTCGTTCTGCAGTATATCTTAGCCTTGAATCTATCACCTGCGATAATGCTACGCACCAGGATATCAGGATGCGGTGTCGACATCTTTTCGAGGTATGGATCCAATCCATTTGTGATTGCTTCTGCTTCTTGCAGCGCTTTCTGTCCCACATCTGATAGCTTGCTGCTTTCTTGTCCTACTTTGGCGAGTAGGACCGATATACGCTGGACGATGTCATGAGCGGTCCTGGACAAGACTCAGCTGGGCTCTAGGTTAGCGAAAGAGCAACGCACAACGCCTCGAGCGAAGACAGCGATGATGAGCCAGACATTGTTGATGGAGGTAAGCAGACACAGCAGGGTACTCAGAGCGCGTCAAGCAAAATCTACCCCTATCTTCGAAAAGAAACGCGTGCCGATTGCTCTTCTCTGCTTTGTGAGTTGACATGTAGATCTCTATGCTATGACTTCCCTAGCAGACGGCGATCTGCAAGTCTCCCAGCTGATGTACGCTTCCGCGCCGTGAGAGCTGCGATGGAAAGCTTAAGATGAAAAGGTACAACGAATTCACCGGGGGAAATGCAACTCGATATGGAATAGTCAGCGTAAATACTTCTGCTTCTGCAATCTCGCATACAGCTCGGGCGTACAAGGCAGTCCTGCACGACTGCGAGAATACTATATACTGCGCTCCCAGGCTACTCGCTCCCTGCTGCTTGCTCGTTCCAAGAACGTTCTCACGAGATACACGTAGCCAAATTGCTTGTACGATACGATGAGCGGACTGATATTTGCAAAGTGGTCTGAGTGATCTGGGCAAGCTTGAGGGTGGTCTCGGATGACCCCTAAAATCCTCCGCAATCAGATCAGATCAGTGATCAGAGTGATCAAGACTGACATGTCAGCGCAGCAACTTCGCCTTAGCGCGGACTATCTTGCAGCTCTCGATGCCCAATGCAGTGCGATCTTGAGCATCGAGCGTAGTCTTGCTAGTGCGAGTGCACTCTCCGAGCCTGTCCATAGTCGGCCATCGAATCAGCGCGTTGCACGTCGAGGAGCAATGCTGATCTGATCGCGAATGATTTTGGGATTTGGGAAGAGAGTATTTCTTGATCCTCGTTCGTGGTTCTTGCTTCTCTTCTTCGCTTCCCAAACTTTCAACACCTCCGACTTTGTCTATTCTTTCAACAGAACAAAGTCATACTCTAGTCCTCTCACTCTATACATCAACCTCCGTAACTTCCATTCAAGATGAGCGACATGCGTGCTACCGTGGACTCGTCCACAGACGGGTTCAGAGTGAACGGATTCGAGGAGCTCAAGTACGGCTTCAAGTTTGTCGACAACATCTTCGACACCAAGCATGAGGTGGGTAGCACGGGCAGACTGTCTGATGAAGTGGTAGCTAACAGAAACGTGTTCTGTCGCAGCACCTCGCCGACATCTACAAGAAGTGGGGACGATGCCTGCTCGTCACGGACGGCATAGTCCACAAGCAGTACAAGGACCAGATGGAGGCTTACTTTGCCCACCACAACATCCCTCTGACCATCCATGTCATGCCAGGAGGTGAAATTCACAAGGTGAGCGCAGTTTCTCATCCTTTCAGGCGGATGACGAGGACGCGACTGCTTTTCGCGTCGATCCCGGCATCAAGTCTCCGCAGTCAGGGGAAGGCTGACATTTCGAAATGACAGACCATGGACACCATGTTGTCGCTCGTCGATGCTTTCTCAGACTTTGGACTCATCCGAAAGGAGCCAGTCCTCGCCTGCGGTGGTGGTCTCGTCACCGATGTGTGCGGAGTAAGTCGGGTCATCTTCTATTGGCTGAAGGAGCCCTCTCTGATGAGATGTCCTTCAGTTCGCATGCGCAAGCTACAGAAGAAACTCCAACTTCATCAGAATTCCTACCACCGTTATCGGTCTCATCGATGCCGCTGTGTCGATCAAGGTTGGTATCAACCACGGCAAGCTCAAGAACAGACTTGGAGCCTACCACGCCCCTGCCATGACCTTCCTCGATTTCACCTTCCTCCGCTCGCTCCCAGCTGGTCAAGTTAGAAATGGATTCGCAGAGCTCGTAAAGATCTCCTCCGTCTCCGACATCCGAATCTGGCAGCTGCTCGAGGCCAACGGCGAGGCTCTCATTGAGACCCGCTTTGGCCGAGCAGACGGCGCCAAGGGAGAGATCTGCCAGATCGCAGACGAGATTTGCAAGCGCGGTATCAAGGTCATGCTTGACGTGAGCTTGCAACCGCTTCACAGCCTATGAATGTTGCTGATTGTCCGTATGCAGCTCGAGTCGCCCAACTTGCACGAGATCGGACTTGACAGAGTCATCGCTTTCGGCCACACCTGGTCGCCCACTCTTGAGCTCAAGCCAGAGATCCCTCTCAGACACGGACATGCCATCAACATTGACATGGCTTATTCCACCACGCTCGCCTGGACTCGCGGTTACATTACCGAGGAGCAGAGAGACGAGATTCTCGGACTCATGAGCAGAGTTGGTCTTTCGCTAGACCACGAGCTCTTCGACGAGGATCTTCTCGCAGAGGGCACTAAGGCTATCCTGCAGACCAGAGATGGAAAGCAGCGATTCGTTGTTCCCAAGCCTATCGGAACACCCCACTTCATCAACGATGCCTCGATGGAGGAGCTCAACGCCGCCCTCAAGACACACAAGGAGATCGTCAAGAAGTTCCCTAGACAGGGTGCTGGTCTCGAGGCTTACGTCGATGCTGGTGATCTTGGTCAGGACCCAGAGGAGATGCTCCGTCAGCGAGATGCCGACAAGAAGGCGACCGCTCACGTCGGAAGCACATCGAGCAAGCAGGCTGCTGTTCAGGGTGCTGGTGCGTCAGCAAAGACCAATGGCAATGCCAACGGCATCCACGACGGTAGCTGCTGCGAGTAAAGACATCTCAGCTCTCGGTCGCTCGCTGTTAAATCGGCAGCGGTCCTATGCTGGATGTCAGCAACGAATGTACTCATGAAACAAAATCAAGTCGTTCACCTTGTAACGTTTACGTGCAAACCAAAAATAGGGGAGGAAAGAAATCATGTAAAAACGTAGAGAAGCCTGCCTAGCTATTTCGCTTCCATAGTATGGCGATATAAACATGCTGCATTGCCATTTTGTGTTCGCTCATTGCTTTTCTTGCGACTTGCGTCTTATGCATGCGCACGTGAATGCGACTTGTCTTCTTGACTTCTTGTGTAGAGCTCTCTTTGCTTTCTGCCAATCTTGTGGACCATTCCTCGAAGATGTCCGCTCCCGCGAAGCCCACGTACCTCCAATCTGTGATATGCACAGTCCTCCTGCTCCTGCTGGCCGTCATCACCTTTCCCTTATCATTCCTCCTGAGCTTCTCCATCCGTCTGCAAGGTATCGTGCAAGGTAGTCGCAGAGCCAGTGCGAAAGGCATCACCGTTCTTGTGACAGGAGCGCGAACAAGCAAGTCTCTGATTGTCGCAAGAATACTCTGGAAAGCTGGATATCGCGTAATCTTAGCAGATGAAGCTGCCTGGGGTTTCTTATCAGCTTCCCGCTTCTCACGATGCATAGCAAAGTACTACGACCTGCCTGATCCTGTCGTCAATCACGCTAAATACGAAGAGCGCATCCGAGCGATCATCGCTAGGGAGAACGTATCGCTTTGGATCCCAGGATCGTCAGCTGGAGCTACTGTCAACGATGCAATGGTCGCTGAGATAGTCAGGGAGCAAGATGGAGTCAAGGCGTTCATTCAGAGCAGGGAGGAAATCGAGAAGCTTCATAATAAGGATTTGTTCGGCGATCTATGCAAGGAGCTAGGATTTACAGTGCCGGAGAGTGTGCTCGTTAGCACGGAGCAGGAAGCGGCGGACTTCCTTCATTCTTCAGAGAGGCAAGGAAAGGAATACATTCTCAAGACAACGGCGCTGGATGATCAGGGTGAGCCACGACCCTGTGCGACCGTTCAATACGCTCATGTAACGCTCGCATAGGGCGATCGGACCTTACAAGGCTACCGTTCAGCACGCGAGACAAGACAATCGCCCATTTCCGCAAGATGCACACCAAGATCACACCTCAGACACCTTACGTCCTCCAACAATACATCACAGGATACGAGTTCTGCACTCACTGCCATGCGATCGACGGCAAGATGCAGTCCTTCCTATCATGTCCGTCCTCCGACATGCTTATGCGATACATCGACTGTCGCACTGGCTTCTCGCAGAGGATCGCAGATGCCGCAGAGGAATGGACTAGAGACTTTCTCACCAAATGGAAGAAGACACTGGAGAAACAGGGAAAGAAGCATCACTTGACTGGTCACTTCAGCTTCGATTTCATCGTTGACAGCGAAGGTGTCCTCTTTCCGATCGAGTGCAACCCTCGTATACACACCGCTATCGTCCTTCTATCAGGCCTCAACCCTGATACAATAGCTCACAGCTATTTCGGCAGCAAGGAGAATGGCCTAATCGAGCCGCCTCATACAGCTCGAGAACGATACTCATGGACGTTCCATGCTCTCCCTATCGCTCTAGCAAGAGCTATACTGCCTGTTCAGCTGCAGCGCAAGCTGCATCCTCTCCTGGCGGAACAGCAACCTCAAGACCCTCTTGCTCCTCTCATTCCGCCCATCACCATCTCGCCGCCTATACAGACAGACTTTGCGCAGGTTGTGACGGAATACATATCTGGAAGCGAGAAGGATCCTCTCCTAGATAGGGATGACCCGATGCCATTCGCTGCTCAGCATATTATGTGGATCTGGCTTCTTGCCAGACTCGTCTTTGTGCAAGGTAAAGGCTGGAGCAGAGTCAATGTCAGTACTAGTAGATTGTTCTCGTGTTAATCGTACATTCTAGATGAAATGAAAGGCATACTCTTTACCAGCTCTAGCTTCTTTCCCAACTCGCTCGCCAAGAATGTCGGTCTTGCTTTCTTCGCTGCGCTTCCTACCTCTAGAACCAGCTCAACTCTCGCTTGCAGCTGTGCTTCGTAATGGACAGTGCTTCTTGTGGAAAAAAGCAAGAGCGCGCGCGACTCTTTCGCAATTTCCGGCAAAGAGCGAGGAAGATGGCCTTTACGAATGGTTCTACGGGCACAACGACAGGACTATAGTCCTCAGACAGGATGGTAAGCTTTCGTGCGCCTTTGCAGCACGCCAGAATAAGGCTGATCTTGTCGAATAGCTGCTGGCATTCACTATCGCTCGCTCTTCCCCGCTAGATACGCTGCAGCACACGCAGAAGACGAGCTTCAAGATACGACCCTTGCGTTCTTGCGTCGTTACTTTGTTCTGGACGTCTCCTTACCTCCTCTATACTCGTACTGGTCTCAGCGCGACCGAAACTTTGCGCTCAAGACAGACAACGGCAAGCGCTTTGGCGGCATTCGCATACTACGACAACCTACTTGGGAATGTCTCATCGAATTTATATGCTCGAGCAACAACAATATCGGCCGAATCGAGGGGATGCTTAAGCGACTCTGCCGCCTCTATGGCGAAAGACTACCTTCGCCAGCAAGTCTAGACAGCAGTCAACCTGAAACAGAAGAGGAAGAAGTCTACGCCTTTCCCAAGCCGAGTGATCTAATTGGCGACGATGTGACAGCCGCTCTACGTACCGCTGGTTTCGGATACAGAGATGCATATGTGACTCGCACAGCTTCACTAGTGATCGAGCTGGGAGAAGAAGCAGGTTTCAAAGAGACCCCGGAACAATACTTGGAAACATTGGCCGATCTGCCTGAAGTCGAAGCAAAGGAAGCCCTCTTACAATTCTCTGGTGTCGGGCCCAAAGTCGCAGATTGTATTCTTCTCTTCGGTCTAGGCTTCGGAGACGTCGTGCCTGTCGACACACACGTATACCAAATCGCCGTGCGTGATTATGGGCTGAAAGGCAGCAAGGATTCGACCGTTAGCAAAGCAATGTATTCAAAAGTCAGAGAGAAGCTTCAGCAGGTCTGGGGAGACAAGCCCGGCTGGGCACATCAGGTAGGTTTTGATGCGGCGTCGTCTGTTCCGGCACATTCTCTAACATGCCGTTCCAGATTCTCTTCACAGCCGACTTGTCTGCCTTCGCAGATTTCATGGATCCATTGCTTGCTGTCAAAGCAGCAATAGTAGACTCAGCGCACACGCCTGAGTCTGTCGCCAAGATTATCGTGAAGAAGGAGGTGAAGAAGGAGGAGGAGGACGATTATACTATACCGGAGACACCTCTGCCAGCCAAGAGACGGCGTACGACAGTCACCACCACCACAGTCAATATCACGCCGACGGCCGCAAAGCGAAGTCGCACAAAGGCTTCACCCGCTGTCAAGAAAGAAGAAAGCAGCGCGACTCTCTCCATGGCGGCAGCAGCTTTGGCCTATCCGACGCCTCCTGCGACACCTGCCTCTGTGAAGTCGGAAAGGCAAGAAGAGGAGGACTCGCCGATAAGTCTCGCCGAGCGGACTAAACTCAGGAGCGGTCTACGTAAAAGCGCTAGGAAGGCATAACCATCTGCCTTCTCCGCTACTTTATATGTCGCTCAAGGCTGAGCGTCGGTCATTCTATGTAGCATTGTGTCCGAGAATCGATATTGTCGTTGTAAGCGCATTGGACGATATTGCATTGGCATGAAAGCGCAGAGTTAAGCTATCAACAACAACTAAAGACTAAACTCGCAAAACAACTTGCCAACTGCATGGTGTACTGACATAAATTGCAAACGACAGGGTAAATGTGGATAATGAAAATCAATCCGACTGAATGCCCTAGCTGACGCTAGCTGCACAACCTTTGGCGGCTATAGTGGATTGTCGCACATCTCGCAGCAGATGAGTTCGGGAGAGTTGAGAAAGGTGCAATGGGTGCAAGTGCCTGGTAGTGCTGCGACAATGCTTGCGATTTCTGCTGGTTCGGCAGCTGGTGCTGTAGAGTAGCCAAGCAAGCCAGTGCCGGCAAAGCCTTCGTTGCGGCTGTTTGCCTTTTTATCGCCATTTTGAGTGTTCCTTGTTCGGCCGGAGCCTTCGTCCACAAGCTTCGAGATGTCGACATCGTCATCATAAGGTTCCAGCTCCTGAACGCACAGTGTCTCCTGATCCGTGATGCCGATAGACTCGATCGTTGCGCTTGCATCTTCGATTTCTTTGCCTTTGAAGAATACTTTCTGGTAGAGAATAGGGATTCCCGTCTTCTTCTCGATGGCAACACGAATGTCGCGTAAGGTATCGAGCCGCTTAACAGTAAGCTTTTGCATCGGTCGACGCTTCGCAGGAGGCTTCGAATCTCCAGGCTTCTTGATTGTTCTCAAGGATCGTCGGCGACCAGGCTCTTCCACAATCTTATCTTCCACGATATCCTCTGATAGATCAATGAAAGCAGGCTGGTTCATAGTACCGTCTGTACGAAGTGTGTAAGTGTGGCTGATAGGCATGATCGATGAACGATGCTTACAGATGCTGCTTTTAGGCTGACCACCAGCATCGAGATCTTCTTCGGTAAGGAATTGGAGCCGTATCTGGATTTGCTTGAAATTGCTACGTCTGTGAAAGCCGCATGACTCAGGTAAGACGAATGAGTGAGCAGTCTGGAAGCGACATACGCAGAGTTCCGGCACTCGTGACAGATCCGTGGCGTTTGCAGGAGTTTGCGCATTCCGTTAGCCTTTAGATATTCTACGCTAATGACGAGATCGTTGAAGGAAGTGTAACTAAGAACAGCGTAAGTAGGTGTCATTCGACATCCAAATATGACCGAACATACATAGAAGATAGCTCTTCCCATTCTTTGGTCGAAAGGATGTCTAGATCCTTCTTGTCGCCGGGAAAGTTGAGATCCGCCGTCAAGCCTCGATGGGTACAGAAGAAGGGTCTGAGGTCAATGGGTCCTGGGCGATCCAGGTCCCTGGGCTTCTTTAGCCATTCTTTCCAATCCTTGAGCCATGCTAGCGACGGCAGGTACTCCGGCGTGAGCTGAGTGAGCAGTCTATGGCTGAAATATGGAAACGCACCCGCCGATATTGCGAAACACTTTTCTCTAGATATTGACGAGATATAGTCTCGTTCGGAGAAAGCATGGCTGCCCCTGGAGAAAACGTCTTTGAGACAGTAGTTCTCCTGCAGAGAGATAGCTTAGGTACAGTGAGGCCGCGAAGGCCATGATATAGGCTTACCTTTTCTTTTTTGGCGAATTTTACATTGGCGGCGGCGACCTTACAATCACTCTCATAGTCTGCCTTGCACTTAGGGCATGTACTGTCCCCGTCGCAAGGAGGATGCCAATTTGGAAAGTGTTGCCTCAAAAAGTTCGTTTCCTGATTCAATGCAGCTCGCATCAGTCCAGACACATCGTGTTGAGCTTGCTACGTACAGGCTCCGAGATCAATTGACGTCTTGCTTTGTCAGGCTGCAACCTCCGATCGGTGGTGCAGCTACAGAAGACATCGTCTGCGTACTCTTCAACTTCAGGACCAGGGTCTTGGCTCCCGTCGCGGTGGAAGCTGGGTTTATCTTTGGTCCATTCTGCTAGCCAAGCCCTCGATATCCAGCAACGAGTGCCATTCGACTCCTTCGCACATGCCTTGAAGTCTGAAACGTGTTTCCTGTGTTTCTTCCCATAGCCTTTGTCAAGCACAGGCTGCACCACGCATTCCTTGCATTGTGACTGTAGAACCGGCAGCTTGGGAAGCATAGAAACTCCGAGGCTCTCGAGGGCGTCCAGACCGCTCTGAACAAAGCGTCAGCATGCAAGGTTTGCGATGCAAGCAGATCAATCACCTGGCTGATGTACTTGATCTTGCTAATATTACGGGGGTCCACCTTATCGTGTTGGCAAAGCAGCGGTGACGAATCGAGCTCCGTCGCTGACACGACGCCCCGAGCAGGCCGTGGGGTGATGCTCTTGCCGTTTTCCGATTTAGCTGCATTATCTGGTTGAGGCGTCTGGCGAGTGGCTTCTTCGGGTAGGCTGACTGAGGTTGAGCGCGATACTGTTGAAGAGGCCCCAGACGTGCTGCTACGTATATTGTTTGGCCTAGCAGTAGCACTTGCGCTGCGATCCTTCGATGCTGACAATTCCGGCAGCTCTTCGTCGCCAGACTCGTCAATGACCATCGTGGGTGTGCTCTTCTTTGCGGTGCCGTTCTGTGAATCCGACTTGGTTCTCGAAGGAGACTTGTAAGGTGTCTGACTCCGGACAGTAGGGGTTGCCACTACATAAACGGAATCATCGTCGTCGGTCAGGCTAGCATTACGATCGGACTGTGAGCGTGAATCTGCAGTCGACTTCTTCTTTTTCTTCGGCGGATCTATCTCTGCAACCATCCATCTTTCAAGTTCCGCCCCGGAAACGAGATAGCCCGCCTCATCGTCGTCATCTGCATCCCAACACGAATAGACCGATTGCTTCGCAGCACGCATGCGCTCGAAGGCCGCTTGACATTCTTTTTCTCTGTTGAACTGTGTGAGCCCCACCCTCGAACTTGAAAAGAGAACCTACTCGTTGTTGTACACAGTCATAGCTGCAGCCTGTGCCTGCTCTATCTCTTTGATCTTTTCGGTCACCGCTATAGGTATACGGCCTGCCTCCTGCATTTTGACGTCCGTCCCATTCGAAGGCGCTTCCCGCCTTGTATAAATCAACATATAAGCGTCTTTCGATTTGATAGTTGGTATTTCGTGTTCCCTATCATCGTCCGAATCGTCTATACTTTCCTTCTGCCTCTTGCTTGGTCGGAGGTCCGCGTTGCTCAATGTCGATGGCTTGTATGCGCTCCGAGCGCTCGTGCGGACCGTTGGAACATTGGCATTGCGCTCATCTTCCGAATCTGATATGACTGTGATCTCGGGCTTTCGCATAGTCCCTGCGCTGGCTTTGCCGCCAGACGAGTAGAACGAGTCCTTGTCTACTGTTCGCGGACCCGAGTCTCGCGAAGTTGGTCTTGACGATCTTGAGGTTACAGTTGGCTTACTCTTGACTTCCTTGACGATGTTCTCCTGATACACAGTTTCATCATCGAAGATGTACCAGTCACGATGTCTGCAATATAGATCAGCTCGTTCGGCTGCAGTGACAAAGGGGTTTGCCTACCTGGCATCGTATATATGTGCTGTATAGTGGCCAGAATGCGCCGAGGTGCCCCGATGCAGGAGAACACCTTTCAGGTCATACCAGACCTCGGCCAGGCTATTGTTGGACCCACAAAGGTATTCTGACATGTCGATAGATTTGGGGAAGCTTATCGGAACGGTAGTCTTCCTTCGGTCCATGGTCTCCGGGTCGAACACAAAGCGAAGTAAAGAAAAGTGCAGAACAGGCGGAAGGGTAAGAATCTCGGTTAGGCGCTTGGCGTCCCGCAGGCCTCCACAGTGTTCGCAACGATACTGATTGTTGCCATCGAGATACTCGGGCGCCAGCGACTTCTTCAAGAGCTCTCCTAGAGTTTTGTTATTCTGCGATGCAGTGTTATCGGTGATACGTCAGTCCAGATGCTCGAGGATCCGACGTACTTTTAAGGTGATTTCCAGTTCCCTGAAGGTGCTCCGATTCGAGCTCTTGATATTGCAGCTGGAGCAGAGCGTACTGTAGCTGATTGTGCCTTCAAATTGCCTCCTGAGCAGGCCCTTGAGTGTTTCATCGTATTGTTGTCTCCGAAAATCTTGATCTAGATGCTCCATGAAGAGTTTTGCAAACTCCTGAGCGTCTTGTTGTTCCGTTTGATCTAACTTGAGCGCCTTGACCAAGGCTTCTGGATTGAAAGCTTTGACGTTTCCACTCTCCAATGCAGCGAAAACAACTTGCAACTGGAATATGGATTGCTCTTCGAGTGATGGTGTCTTGAGATGACGGTGAGAGTAGACGCCGGCACGGAAGGTCTCGTCTTGAAACCAAACTTGGAGGAAAGAGTTCGCATAGCACGTAGCACCGAGATTCTTGTGTGGTCAAAGAGAGGTTTAGCTAGGATACCACGAACGAACGCTGCATCGTGACGTACTTTCAGCCCAACAGGGATATCTGGATCTCTCAGATCGTCCAAAGGATTAGCACCCAATCCCCATTGACGTGCAAACATCTCATAGGCTTTCTTGTCTGTTATTTCAACTCATCAGCTACTTCGCGATGTTACTAACCGGGAATCAGCTAACCGTCCTCCCACTTCTCCTGTCCTAGATAGTTTAGACATCTTGGGTTGTCCCTGCACGCGTCTTTGGAGCATCCGTCCACAGCTCTTGCTTTACCTTTGCTCCTGCTCTGACCTGTGCTGTAGCCTTCGTCGTCGGCTTCTGATGATTTCCTTTTCTTCGAGCTCGATGCAGGAGCGCCAGTCGCCGCTTCCGCTACAGTGCTATTGCTTTTCCAGATATTGGGACATGATTTGTAAGGATGGACGGCGGGACGTATAACCTGGCGAACACCGTTGCTGGTCCCGACACCTCTGTCCGGCTCAGCGTCAAAGTCTTGGATAGGATCATCATTGTCGTTCGAGTCAATAGGAACGTCTTCATAGTAGCGCTTGCCGTCCTGGAGCCTGTAGATCTGCAGCAGCAGCTGATCGTCCAGTTGATCCACGCTGTCGACGTCGTACGCCTTGAGGACTTCGGTCAGGGTCAGTACTTTCGATGATGGTTTTGCGCCAGATTTGTTCGGCGCCATTTGCTAGCTTCAGCCAGCCAGCCTTAGCTGTCGCGGTCAGCGCGAAGCCAAAAGACCAAAGGTCGTGCAACTTGGAACCAACCAATTCTCGACAATTCCGAGGGAAATCTATGTCATTATACACTCTCAGACTTCGGCAAGTACATGTAGTATCAGTCTATAGACGATTGCTCTGACTTTCCAGTGCTTTAAGCGGTCCTAATGGCGTGTCGAGCGAGTTCCGGTGTCTACATGACGAGTCCCTCTGGTTCTGATGCTTCGAGATAGCGATCCAATTGGCATCTACCGCGACTCTGCTGGATTTGCGAGCTGCTATAACCTCTTCTACTGATATTCCACCCGAAAAGCAGCAACGTAATTGACCCTCCTTTGTTTCTGGCGGAGTTCCTTAAAGCTGACGGTTTAGATCTTCCACACTATTAGTGCGAGCAGGCGTCCCTCCCAAAGCCTTGGACACCAGCAAAGGCGATGGCCTCTCGCTGACGGACCTGGGCTTGAGATCCGGAGATGTCCTGATCGTTCAGGAAGGCAAAGCAGAGTCCGCATCAGTCACATCTGCGGCAAGCTCTCATACGCTATCTACTCAACCCGATGCAACGTCCTCTCAGCCGACACCGGTTCAGGCTGCCCCACCGCAAGCGCTTGACACGCATATCCCTGCTTCTTCAAGCAAACAAGCTGCGATCCCGTCGCATCAGCAGACAGCAGGGTTAAGCGGCGTTCAGCGCATCAGCGATCTTTCCAGTACAGGCACAAGACCGCTAGAAGGCGCACCTGCTAGAAACGACAGGCCGCAGCAGCCAGTCCAACTGGGTTCAGGCGCTACAGCTAGCTCAGGCGCCATGCCAGTGCTACGCGGCACTGATGATGCAAATATCAAGGTGGACGGTGCGTCTATCGCTGTCCAAGCTTTACGGATCCTGCTGACCTTTCTTGGCTGCAGGAGGCTGGATGGTTCTGCGGGTCGTTCCAGACGATAATTCGTGCATGTTCACCTCGCTGGCAATAGTACTCGAGAATGGACGATCTGGCGCTTCTACCAAGTTACGGAAAGGTAAGCTGGCAGAAGATCAGGAGAACAGCATCATTTGCTCAATAGTCGTCGCATCGATAGTCGTGGCCGATAAGATCAAAGAAGACCCATTCACATGGTCCGAGCCAGTTCTTGGTATGCACCCTGCCAAATACTGCGAACATATACAGAAGAGCACCTCCTGGGGCGGCGCTATTGAGCTAGCGATACTCTCGCAAGTATACGATGTCGAAATCGATAGCGTAGATGTGCAAAGTGGCAGAGCAGATCGTGAGTACCGGTATCATTTGCCATCGAGCACGCCATGTCGACTAATGCGCTTTGCTGCAGGCTTCGGCGAAGAACAAGGCTACGAGACACATGTTCTCTTGATCTACTCCGGTATTCACTACGACGCTGTGACCTTCACACCCATGGAGCCTGAAGCAGGCGCAACATACCCCTACTCCTTGGACTTCGACCAAACGCAGTTCCGCAAGACCACGGACGGATACGCTTTACCTGCGACTCTGGAGCTTGCGCAGAAGCTGCGTGCGAAGAGGTACTATACAGATACTGCTGGCTTCTCGCTGAGGTGCGAGATCTGTAAGAAGGCTCTCAAGGGAGAGAAAGAAGCTCAGGCGCATGCTCAAAGCACGGGTCATACCAGCTTTGGAGAGTTCTAGGGGACCACAGAGCAGCATGTTACGCTCAACTTTCGAAGAGCTCATTCTTCGTATATTGTGATCGTGCTTCAGCAAGATGGCATATTTCATACCAGCATACATAAATTCAGTGCCATTCCCTTCAGTGTAGTACGCAAAGCAGCAATCAGTGCAGGTCCATCTCACACACAAATATGTTTCAGATTCGTGCCTCTCTTGTTCCTGTCAAATGCCCAAGCCAATGCATCGACGGCGGCGATGTTCGTGCGCCGTACGGCTGAGCAAGCTATCGCTGGTCTTGGCTGCTTTGCTGCTGGTCTCTGCAACTTCCTCGACGCTGGCTCAGCAGAACCAACGGCGTGACCTTGAAACAGGGCGTTCGCAACATCAGCAATATGGCCAGATAGCCAGACGGACGCCTGTGAAGCGCGACTATGATACGCATGCATACTATGTGCTCGAGCTGCGCGATGGATCGACTTGGAGCGAAGCAGAACAGCTTGCACACAGCTTAGGCGCCGAAATGGTCGAGCAGGTTGGGGAGCTGCAGCATCACTGGCTTATACGAGCACCCTTCAATGATCATCTACACAAGAGAAGTGAAGGTGGCGGCCCTTCAACACAATCCGCCGACCATGTTATGGATACCTTCTATGAATTGGTTGGGCAAGCTCAATTAGGGTTTGACCAGCGGCAGACCCATCCAGTAGCTGGACATAGAGATCTCATCTCAAACGTGCAGGATGCTTCATCCCTGCATGCGAAAAGGGCATTCTTACATCCTCGGATATTAGGGCTCGAACGTCAAGTCTTGAAGAAGCGCGTCAAGAGGCAGCTAGACCCGTCCCATATGCAAGGCTTGATGCCGCGACAGGAGGAAAGCCGGCCTAAAAAGCAGACGCAAGTGTCTCAATACTTGCGAGATATCGCATCTCAGCTTGGCATAGCAGATCCACTCTGGGCGAAGCAGTGGCATCTTGCAAATGATCAGATGCAGGAGAACAGTATCAATGTGACTGGCGTGTGGGCGCAGGGCGTAACGGGAAAAGGCATAAAAGTCGCTATCGTCGACGATGGACTGGACAGTAAGGGATCGTTTTTAGATTTATTCGGATTTGCGAAGCTGACATGATGTGCTACTAGTGCATAGCGACGATCTAAAGGACAACTTCGTATGTGCACCCAATTCCCATAGCCCTGAGCCTTGCTGACTTAGTTTGCATCCGCAGTACGCCGATGGTTCTTGGGACTACAACGATCATACCGATCTACCGGAACCTCGACTATCTGATGATCAACATGGTACACGCTGCGCAGGCGAGATAGCCGCCATCAAGAACGATGTCTGCGGAGTAGGCGTCGCATATGAAGCGCAAGTCGCAGGTATCAGGATCTTGAGCGCCAGTATATCAGATGCGGACGAAGCTTCTGCGCTCAACTTCGGGTATCAAGAGAATGACATCTATTCGTGCTCATGGGGTCCGCCAGACGACGGGCGCAGCATGGAAGCTCCTTCCCCCCTGATATACAAGTCAATGCTGAATGGCGTACAGAACGGACGAGGAGGCAAAGGATCAGTGTTCGTATTCGCGAGCGGGAATGGAGGAGCTGTAGACGATCAGTGCAATTTCGATGGATATACCAACTCTATCTTCTCCATCACGATATCAGCCATTGATAGGAAAGGCCTACATCCATACTACTCGGAAGGCTGTTCAGCCAACATGGTCGTCACCTATTCTTCTGGAAGCGGTGACAATATCGTGAGTGAATATGGGGGCCATCATTGTGCCCAAAGCTGACATACATACCGCAGCACACCACCGATGTCGGCAAGAACAAGTGCACCGATCATCACGGTGGTACGTCTGCCGCCGCACCTATAGCAGCAGGCATATTCGCCTTAGCTCTCCAAGTCCGGCCCGAGCTCACTTGGCGAGACATGCAGTACATCACTTTGCAGACCGCCGTGCCTGTCAACCACAACGACCCAGACTGGCAAGTCACAAACGCTGGCCGCGCATATAACCACAAGTACGGTTATGGCAAGCTAGATGCCTATGCAATCGTCGAAAAGGCGAGAACCTTCGAGCTCGTCAACCCGCAAACTTGGCATCAGTCTGAAGTCATCACTGTAGATCAGCCTATCACGGAAGCAGGAACAAAGTCAGTTTTGACAATCACAGCAGATGACGTGAAGAGCGCGAGTTTTTTGAACTTGGAGCATATCCAAGTGACTGTGACTGCTCAGCACCAGAGGCGAGGAAATATGGAAGTATGGCTAGAGAGCCCAAACGGCATTAAGAGCATACTGGCGCGGCCAAGGCGATTCGACGATGACAAAGACGGTCTACCAGCTTGGACATTCATGAGCGTCAAGCATTGGGACGAGAACCCCGTCGGGAACTGGACGCTCACTATGCTTGACCGACAAGACAATGGCAAGAACGGCACCTTCCAAGATTGGTCAATGATGCTATGGGGTCAAGCTTCCGATGCCAACTTTGCGGAGGTATACAAGATGCCGCAAGATGACCAGATTCACCTACCTGCTGCACCTCATCATAAGCTGCCTACCAACATGACCGTAGTTACGAGTACGATTGTAGAGGATGGCATTACCCGAACAGAAACCGCTACAATTCCCTTGAAAGCAGCACAAAGTACCAAAAGCTATGCAAAGCCTACTGCGCATCTACCTGATGATCATGGTCAAGCTACGGGAGAAAGCGATCATCCTCTCGATGCCACACCTACTTCGTCTCCTGTAGAGAGTACTCTTGCACCTAGTGCAGCGATCACATCGTCTGAAGCAGCATCAAACGGCACAGCAGAAATTGTGGAGGAAGAGGAGACCTCGCCGCTGAATTACGGTCCTTGGTCTAGTCTGGCCGGCTCGTCTACTTGGTTTTACGTAGCCATTGGCAGCGTCATTATTTTCTTAGGCGGGACAGTCGCGTATATCCTGATCAGGCGGCGCAAGCGAGGAGCTGGTTTCCAGCTTGTGTCCGGCGATGATTTCGGACACCCCATGTCTGCGCTCGAAAGAGGCAAGATGAGACTGACTGGACAACAACAGCCTCAACGAACAAAAGCGCTATACGATGCTTTCGCCCTAAGCGATAGTGACGAAGATGAGGATGGCCAGGAAAGGGAAGGTCTAGTAGGCGGAGGTAGTGGCAAAGTGGACGATAGCTACATGTCGGCGTTCTTGGAGGATGAAGATGATGGTCCCAGTGGCTCGAGTAGGGGACCACGGTCTAGTACTCCGAATCTGACGAGATACAGGGATGACGAGGGCGATAGAGAGGATGTACAGCCTAGGCCGTAGTAAAAACGTTTCCATGCAATGCAGTTCATTTACTTGTAGTGACTATGCACATGCGTGGTTGAGCTGAGCTACAGAATTGAGCCAATGATGCTATGAGCTGTCATCACAATGTGTCGCTATACAGACACGATTTCACAAGATGCCTAACGGCTACCAGCCTGGGCCGTTCTTCAGGAATTCAGCTTCTTCTGGTGTATTTTCACGGCCCAGAGCAGCGTTGCGAGAGGGGTATCTTCCAAACTTCTCGATGACCTTGGCTGCAATCACAAGGAACAGGACAAATGTGATCATTAGGAGATTCTCATGCCGCCCAAGCCGCAGGTCGCAGGTGCGCATCTGCGGCAGCATGAACACGCGTACTTACCGTGCTTCTCCTCGAAATCTCGCGTGTAGTTGATCATCCCCTTTTCGCTCTCCGACTTCGATGTGTCTAATGCATACGCCAACTTTTGTGACATAAGGTTGTGGTGTTCCATAGATTCCGAGTGCATCACTTGTACAGTAACAATATCAGCCAAGGAGATAGGCGTGCTTTGATGGTTAGTTGCGCGAAGCCACATGACCGGGACAGTCCAGCTTACATGGCATGTACATGATGACCCACTGCTGCAGATGATTCCAAATCTTCCTCTCGTCTTTGTATTTTTCGGCAAAGATGACGCTCAACTCCCTGGCTTTCGGGTCGCAGTCTTTATACGCGACCTTTGCTTCTTCGCCCCTGTAGATGTTGCGTGGCATCTGATCTAGGAGGGTGATCAATGCTACTGCATCGTCTGGCTTCTCCACCAAGCTTAGTAAGTCGGTTGTTGGGTTGACTTTGAGAGCTTCTTCGACTGCCCATTTCCAGTCGCTCCTGTAGATTATCACAGTGTGAGTACATATGCATGTGGATTAAAGAAGCCACCGACCTGCACTTTGCATCTACCTCTTCACCGCCCATGTACCATCTCTTCATTGCGGCATTGGGCGGTCCAGGCTGCTGTCCAGCCTTTATCTTCTCGTCTGCTTGTGTATCAATCTCTGTAGGGACTCCTTCCATCCACCAAGCGTGTAGTTCCCGAAGCTTCTCGGTGGTCAGGTTTGCCGGCATTGTGGACGAATGTCGCAGGCAGCCGAAGACAAAAGTAGTCCTTGATGTATATACGGCACAGCGACGCAGCTGCTGCAATGCCCTGGGGACGGTCAAGTAGGAAGCCAGATCTGCCTGGGGAAGAATGAGCGCAAGTATGAGGAAGAGCAGAGACAAGGAGAGCGGAAGGAGCATCAGTCGGATCAATGTAGAAGGGAGCAGTGGATAGTATCAGTACTGCGAAGAGAGATCCAATGATTTGTCAGCTGGCAGAATCAACTTCTCGCAAGACGCGTCGCGTCGACTTCCTCTCGATACTCCAAACAAAACACCTCTTTCCTTTCTACCAATCATTTGAGTATACACCATGGCAGCGCTTCCAGTCGTCGGTATACCGCTCGACTACGACGACGAGCTCGACAAGATAAAGGACTTTTTGAGCACTGGAAAAGCAGCCAGACTCCCCATGGTCGTGGGCGAGGACAATAACGACGCAGACGCAGATGAAGATGGCAACAACGACGACGATGATGACGATGATGCTGCACTCGACGTATACCTCGGAGACGGCCTTGACCTGAATGGAGGCGCGCCCAGAAGGACTGGCCTCAAATACAAGGATGCAATGGTCAGTTAGAAGCTGGCGAAGACGTACTTTACCGTGTTCTGATGATGGTACACAGCAACGGATAGCAAACAGAAACCAGGACAAGCTCATCATCGACCTGGAAGACGTCGCAAACGTGAGTTGAGCGAGGCGGGCATGAGGAAAGACGGCGCTAAAACACGATATATAACAGCACGGTGAAGATGGACGCGAGCTAGTATACAACATCAAGCAGGTAGGCTTCACCTTTGTGTTTCTCAGCCTGCTGCGCCTAACGACCTTGGCTAGAACACGCGCCGGTATATCGACCTCTTCTCAAAAGCCGTAGATGCGCTACTACCACAACCTACAAAGGATATAAGCTACAAGAGCGACGTACACGATGTCATTATGGCGCATAGACGCGAACGAAACCAGCTCAACGAAGAGAACGAGATGTCTGGCTTCCCACCCGACCTGCTCAGACGATACAACCTCTACTTCCGACCGCAGAGAAAGACACAAGATCTAGCTGTCAGGGAAGTCCGAGGAGAACACCTAGGGAAACTCATCACTGTCCGAGGAATAGTCACGAGAGTCTCGGAAGTCAAACCATTGCTGTTGGTTTCAGCATTTTCGTGCGACTCGTGTGGATGCGAAGTCTTCCAGGAAGTAGACAAGAAGACTATCACACCTCTGCAAGAATGTGTCTCGATAGACTGCAAAGCAAACAACTCGCGCGGTAAGCTGCATATGCAGACAAGAGCATGCAAATTCTCGCCTTTCCAGGAGGTCAAGATACAGGAGATGGTGCGTGCGACTATCAGCAAGCAGATAGAGCGGAAGCTGACCTCAGTGCGCGCCTAGACCGACCAAGTCCCAGTTGGGCATATTCCGCGCTCCATGACTGTCCACCTTTATGGCGGCATGACACGCACAATGTCTCCTGGAGACGTCGTTCATATCGGAGGCATCTTTGTGCCTATACCCTACTCTGCTTTCAAAGCGATGAAAGCGGGTCTTCTGACCGATACCTACCTTGAAGCGCAACACGTCAAGCAGCTCAAGAAGCAATATACGAACATGGCTCTTACTTCCGAAATGGATACAGCCATCCAAGAACTCCGTCTCGGATCAGACGTATACAATAAACTAGCATCTTCGATCGCACCTGAGATTTTCGGACACGAAGATGTAAAGAAAGCGCTACTATTGCTGCTGGTGGGAGGAGTCAGTAAGAAGATGGGAGATGGAATGTCCATCCGTGGAGATATCAACGTCTGCTTGATGGGTGACCCCGGTGTGGCTAAGTCGCAGCTGCTCAAGTATATCGCAAAAGTCGCGCCCAGAGGCGTATATACGACTGGTAGAGGATCATCAGGTGTCGGTCTTACAGCTGCAGTAATGCGAGACCCTGTCACAGACGAGATGGTGCTAGGTAAGGCAGTACTCCATCACGAAAGAGATGTATCAGCTAAGTCGATCGTGCTTCGCAGAGGGTGGAGCACTCGTTCTTGCGGATAATGGAATCGCCTGCATTGATGAGTTTGACAAGATGGACGAATCCGACCGAACTGCTATTCACGAAGTGATGGAACAACAGACCATCTCGATCTCGAAAGCCGGTATCACGACCACTCTCAACGCTCGTACTTCTATTCTCGCAGCCGCCAATCCTCTCTATGGCCGATACAACCCCAAAATCTCACCTGTCGACAACATCAATCTTCCCGCTGCTCTTCTCTCAAGATTCGATGTCTTGTTCCTCATCCTCGATACACCTTCAGCAGAATCTGATGAGCGCCTTGCTCAACACGTCACATATGTGCACATGCACAATGAACACCCTCCGCTGGCGCACGATCCGATAGATCCCGTAATCATGCGGCACTATATCGCTGAGGCACGAAAGAAGCGGCCTGTGGTTCCTAGAGACGTCTCAAACTATGTGGTATCAGCATACGTGCAGCTGCGTAAATCGAGCAAGGAGGAAGAGGAGAAATCGAACTCCTTCGGATACACATCAGCAAGAACACTTCTCGGAGTATTGCGATTGTCGCAAAGTCTGGCAAGGCTACGATTCTCGGACTTTGTGGAGATCGCAGATGTAGACGAGGCATTGCGCTTGATGGAAGTCAGCAAAGCCTCGCTTTTCGACGAGGAAGATACCCGCGACAGGGAGCAAGACTACACGGACACGTCCAAGATCTTCAGAATCATCAAAGAGATGGCCAGTTCTGGAGCAGGCAAGAAGACTGTCCGCCGCCCAAGTCGGAAAGTCAAGAAGCTTGGCCGAGGACCCGCTCGAATGGACGATGAGGACGATATCGAGATGGAGATGCACGATGAAGAAGACGAGGATGATGAAGACGATGATCGTGCTGGATTCAGAGCGGAACAGAGCATGCTGGAGATCAGAGATCGTGTCTTCGCAAAAGGATTCACGGAACATGCGCTCATGACTTGTATACAAGAGTACGAAGATCTCAACGTCTGGCAGAGGGAGGCAAACGATACCGTCTTGAGATTTATCAATGCTGGAGAAGATGACGATTAGTTTAGTAAGCGGAAGGCGTTCTTGGTGGATTCTGTATATAGATGTACTCTCTTGTGTTGTCATTCTCTAGTATACCACAAGAGGTCGCCTTGAAGGCAATACCGATACGATTCTTGAAAATGCGATTGGAAGGTCGTCTACATACTGAGTTGCTACAGGACGGGAGGCACGCCTACTCATTACCAGATCTTAGTGCTTACAAGAATCCTCGCAACGCCGCTGTCACGTTCGCTACGTCCAGCAAGAACGTATCGTGTCCCATCGGACTATCCAGCTCGTAGTATACGACGGACTTATTACCATTGACGCGAAGTGCCTCTGCTATTTCTCTTTGCTGCACGAAGGGAAAGAGTGCATCGCTCTGCGCGCCCATGACGAGCGTAGGAATGTTTGACAGATTCGTCAGGCCTCTAGCCAAAGATTCGAAGTGAGGCGCGAGTGAAGAAGGTAGGGAAGAAATGTGTCTTGGTGCGCCTTTGCCTTTCGGAGCGACTGCTTTAGGCGTGACTTCGCAAAGCGCAGGCGGAACGCTTTCTTCTTGTCCTTTCCGCTTCTTCTCGTTCCGCAATTGCCTTCCCACTTCTATCTCCTGTAGGGATTCGTACGACATGTCGAATAGGTCCATGGCTTTTGAGATATAGATGAGGGAGTTGGCATCGTATTTCAAGCAGAAAGATTCGCCTTGATGGTCGAGGTAGGTCTCGATGAGGAAGTCGGGGCAAAGGACGGGAGGTGTGTATGGGTTCTCAGAAGGAGAGGTGTCGGAGGAAGGTGAGGCGAAGGAAGATTCGGGAAGTGGAGTGCGCCGCCGCCGACTGAATCGCTGCTCCCATTCTGGTCCAGATCGATAGGTGATTGTTGCAATTTCTGCACACACATATGTATCAGCATAATGCGTAAAGTCTGTCTATGTTGCACTCACGCCTCGCCAACTTCATGCCAGTGTGCGGCGGGATCCCATCGTAATAGAAGCCTCGGTTCCAATTAGGATCCGACATGAGGACTGTCAGAGCACGTCAGATTCTGCACAGACGTTCCGTGAGTCGACCACATACCCGATCGCTGAGCGTATCGAAGTGCAATACTAGCAGGACTACTCCTAGCACTTCCGCTAATGCTGACCAGCTTGCCGACCCTGTCTGGGTAGAGGTGCGCTAAAGCGACACTCTGCATTCCTCCCATGCTACTACCGACACTCGCGTACAGCTTGTCGATACCGAGCGAGTCTAGCAAAAGTATTTGTGCCCGAACCATGTCGAAGATGCTTAGTATGGGGAAGCGCGTTGCGTAGGGCTTTCCATCTGACGGATCGATTGACGAAGGTCCAGTTGATCCATAGCAGCCGCCCAGCACGTTTGTGCAGATGATATGGAAGCGATTCGTGTCTATCGCCTTTCCAGGGCCGATAAACTTCTCCCACCAGCCTTCCGAGGTGTTTTCAGGCGTGCTATGAGCGTGCGAGCTTGCTGAAAGCCCGGTATGTAGGAGAATGACATTGTCTTTTGCAGCGTTTAGCTCTCCCCATGTCTCGTATGCGATATCGAATCGGGGCAAGCTTCCTCCATAGTCGAGTTGTAGCGCTTCAGAGTGATGATACACCTTGTATCCTGATACGATCTTGCTGTAAGCTGGCTCTGGCCCAGAGTTGTCTACATCTGCAGCTGTCTCTGCTTTTGTCACTTCTTCTTGCTCTGGAATGGCCTGATTCGCGCGCGACTGCGACGTAGAAGCAGTGCTATCGCCTGCATTGGATATCTTATTGCTGCCTAAGCCGCGCTCTTCAGCAATTCTTCTGGCTCGAAGCTCGTTCGCGTCCAGGCAGGGAAAGCTCATGGCAGGGTTGGATCCAGACGCATAGCTGGACGTGGCAGTAGACGAGGAGCTGCATCTTGCTGGGACATATCTGCCGCCTTTCGGGCCAAGAAAGCTGGCTGGCTTGACCTTTGCACCAGGCCGGCGACCAGAAGATGTCAAGACTTGCGAAATGCTCCTGGACAGGCTGCTCGTTGACGGATGAGCAGCCATCAGTACTGCTGTATAACACCTATATGAACAAGAGACAAGCTTCAAAGCTCTCAATCGATTGACTATCTTATCAGATGACTAACTCCAGAATGGCGTGCTCGAAGTCTCCCCTATCCTCGACAGGCCGGTCCGTTATGCTTAAGACAACGCTTCATGGACGTTCGACACAGCGTGAGAGTATAAGCCAGCGCTGCTACACCCGCAAGACTGCTCGATGATGAACCGTTGCGACTCCTGCCCCTCATCAAGCCAGGTTTAGACAAGTGTTCTAATGTCTTGCGAACATGACGGTACAGTCACCTTGTCACAAGATCACCAGCATTGTACTCAACCTTTGTCATTTCGGGGCCCCTTATATCTTGCCGGCCCTATGATCCAGCAAGTGCCAAGTTATCGCTGCTGGCCGTCCTCACCTTGTGCACACACCACATCAGCTACGATAGACAACTATGAACGATAAGAAAGACGTCCGGGTCATCGCACGTCAGTGCAGCAACGTCTCGAGCATTTCGACAAGGTCTGGCACCAGTCGATCCTCACTTGGGTCCAAGGGTACAAAGGACACGGCATCTACACGCTCTATTATCTCAAGCAGTAGCAGTACACCTACCCTGGCTCTATCGCACACGCTATCAGCCACCGAGCGGTTTATATACCCGTCGAAGCGAATCGAGCCATGCTCAATTGAGCGCATCGACGGCCTGAAGATCAGTTTGCTGGATACAAGTGAACCTGGTCAATCGAAAGTTGCACGCCTACTGAACGGATGCAAAGATGTGTGCAGCTCTTATCGCGACTATGACCGCCGCAAACACATCGAGTACCAGATGCCGCCCATTGCTCAAGCGCTCAAACTGGAGTTCAGCGTCAGCCTCCCGACTGGAGCAACGAAACCATCATGGATACATTTGAGTAGCTGCCGCAGATGGACAAATGAGCAGGTGGACAACTTCATCAGGGCCTGCACCATGCGACTTCTTCAAATCGGTGATTCCACACATGGCTATATCGCGCTGCCCCCGTGTTTCTACCTTGAAAAGGTTGAATTCGCCCTGGGCATAACGTCTAGCTGCGCCACTTTCGCTTGGTTGGGTTTCGATGCAAGCTGGATCGACCCCCGGAAGACGGTCAAGTCTGGCTTAGTGACGGCTATTGTAGGAGATCTTGAACTATGGCGGGGCAAGAATAGCTATTGGGCAGGTCCCTCCCAAATCCAATACGAGCGGAAGGGAGATGGCCAAACGGTGTCCGCAGAAGTCAGTCCGTCCCGCATAGACAGTAGCCGAGCGTTCCCTGCCTGGCTTGACGCGAGAGACGCAGAAGATTTCGTAGAGTGGTGCGGAGCTCCGGAAGCGAGAGGGAAGGGAGATTTGGCCTACCATCGAAACTTCCTGGTCAGAAAGATCCGCTTCAACTACTTCGGAGACATCGTCAGGGCAACTCTGGTACGCGCACCAGGAGCGCCTAATTCTCTTCCTGAACGGCCCAAGGCTGAACCTGTCAAAAAGAAGGGTTTCCTCCGCAGGCAGCGATGAAGTTAGAGAGTACGCAGACAGGGAGAACGCTTATATACCCATGCACTCGGAAGAGACATGGATATACCGAAAATTGATTTGTGCTATCGCCTTCCAAGGATCCCATTCCGCAAGTGAAGGCCCACACCTTCTGCTTTAGAGATGCGTCCCTTCGTGAAGTCTCTGCCAGGATACATATGATTTGCTAAGAGCATCACAAGCGTATTCACCAAATGCGATCGTAGCCACGAGATCGCCCACCCTGTACAGCTGCGATGTACAGGAGGGATGGTCAGCCAGCTGTCGTACCATTCGGACCAAACTTCCCACGAAAACAACGGGACCGCCGCACCTTAGACTCTGCCTAGCGCACTCCGCTTGTCGACTGAAGCTCCGCTTCACCCCCTGCAGCCCATTCAAGGGCGCGCTGTCAGCGTATCGCTGTTAGGCATGGTCAGCTTTCGGTCATACCGCAACAGGAACAGTAAATATCCATGAACGATACGAAAGACATCAAGTACAAGGAGCGTCGCAGCAGTGAAGCCTCGAGCATCTCAACTACGTCTGCCGCCAGTCGATCCTCGTTGACAAGCAAGCATGCGAACAGTTCCCGATCCACGCGATCAAGCCTGTCCGTTGCTAGCAGTGCATCCAATGCTTATGCTCTATCGCACACTCTCTCCTCGTCGGGCAAATATGTAGACCCGCTTAAGCGAGTGGAGCCTTTCCGAGTTGAGCGCATCGATAATCTGGAATTACGACTCCTCGACATCTGTCAAAAAGCGGTACCTGCACGCTTGCTGAGCAAGGAGCAAGCCGTCAAGCAGGATACCAGTTATAAGCCTAAGACCTTCATGCTGCCAGCTATCGCCAGCGCAATGGGCGTCTATTTCGATGCCAGCCTACAGGGTCTAGGAAAAGAGCGATTCTTCATTCATTTGATTAGCTGTCGAAGGCAACCAAATGACAAAATGGACGCGTTCATTCGGGCGTGCTATGTGCGCTTGACCGAGATGGACGACTCAGAACAGGCTTATATTAGGCTTCCTCCCTGCTTCTTCCTCTCGAAAGTTCAGTTCGACATGGGCCATAGGCCAGGCTTCGCAACTTTTGCGTGGTTGAGCTTCGATGACCAATGGGTTCGGAAGACAATACGCTCGGCGAAGATAGTCTCAATCGCTGGGAGTCTTTCTCGCTGGCGCGGCTACAGCGACTGTGACTGCTCTATGGGTTGCTACTGTCCCCGGGCAATCGCGACAATTTTAGTCAATGCGAAGATCAATGGACAGGCTTCACAGATTGAGCATCAAGTTTCCCCAGAGCAGGTAGATAGCACTAAGGCATTTCCAGAATGGCTCCGGTCGTCAGATTACCAAGGCTTTGACGATTGGTGCGGTACAGCTCAAGCGGCACGCAGTGGAGGACGTCCGTACCTCAAGAATCCCGAAGTACACAATGTCAAAGTCAACTACTTCGGGGACATCGTCAAGTTGGATCTAGTCCGTTCACCTGGAGCTCCAGAAAGTCTACCTGAGCCTCCTCAACCGGTCAAGAAAAGAGGTCTTTTCCGTAGCAAACGTTGATGCGGATCGACCTGAGCAGAACCGCTGCGGATGCGCAGACGGGCATTATTTGACGATATCGCAGACAAGTAGGACGTGTATCGAGTGTCTTCCGTTACGTTATATAAAAAGGCTCTCGATAAACGATGTGCTGAAGTCTGCAGCATATCGAGGGCGCGTCAACCTATACGTTCGCGGACTTACTGCACTGCGTGAAGAGCTAGCAATCACCATCTGGCCTCTCGGCTCAATTATACAGAAACGATGTACAAGGTCTCTGTGCTGCACCAACCTTTGAAATCGGCAAGTCCCTTTCGACCCTTCAAACCTTTGAATAGCGACTGCAGACTGCAGATCCAATCTATCGTAAGCTTGCCTTCACACCACCTCAAATACAGCAAACAAACGATGAACGATAAGAAAGGCGTCAATATCACTGAACGACGTTACAGTAAGGCTTCGAGCGTTTCGACTAGGTCAGGCACCAGTCAGTACTCCCGCAAGTCTAAGCCTGCCGAGGACCCCTCTTCAAGACGCTCCAGCATCTCCACAGCCATCAGCACATCCAGCGACTACGCTTTGTCGCATACGCTCTCCTCCTCGAGCCACTTTGTAGACCATTTGAAGCGGGTCAGCTCCATACCGATACTGCCACGTGCCGATAACTTGAAGATCAGACTGCTATCAACAGCTGAAATGGGCATGGCAGAGCGCCTCTTTGATAAGGAAAACCGTACATCATCGTACGACAACTCGGAGGAGTATTCGCTACCAGCTATCTCTGGGGCACTAGCATTGCAATTCAACGGCGGGCCACAAATTCCGATGACTACCAGCCGGACCTGGATCCACTTAGGCAGCTGCCGAGCGTACCAAAATGCTCGAGTGAACCAATTTATCAAAAATTGCTTTGTTCGCCTGAGGGAAATGAAGGACGAGCAAGCATTCCTCGAGCTTCCACCGTGCTTCTACCTGTCAAAGGTTGAGTTCAAGCTGGGCCTGAGTGGTGGGTGTGCAACCTCCGCCTGGTTAGCCTTCGACGCAAGCTACGTCAGAAAGACTATCAATTCGGCCAGGGTGTCCTCTATAAGTGGAGATCTTGCTCACTGCGAGCGAAGCGAGCGCAGACTCCATCCTTGCAAGGACATTTGCTCTCATCTGATGGATGATCTCTCATCAATGATAACCTATATCCCTGCGGGGAGAGCTTGCTGCCATCTGATGAGATCCACGATAGATGCATCCATGCTAACAATGATCCCTGCTGGGAAAATCTGTTTCCATCTGATAGATACCTCATGATGAAAGCACCATCATCTCATGATGAAAGCACCATCATCATGAGATGGAAACAATGATCCTTGCAAGGAAGTTTGCTACCATTGATAGATGCATCATGATGGATCATCCATCAGATGGAAACAAAGATCCCTGCGGGGAAGTTTGCTATCATTAGATGCATCCATCATGATAGATCATCAATAGAAACCAGAATCCCTGCAGGGATGGTTCAGGAGGTGGTTGGGCGCGTACCCCTGGCTCGATCATCAGGGGTTCATCAGATGGAAACCATCCATCAGATGATGAGAACAAACATCCTTGCAAGGAGATTTGTTATCATTGATGAACATCCATCATGATGGATGCCCCCCCATCCCTACCCTTCCCCCCCCATGTTTTCACCGTTTTCGATGTTGCAGCTTTCCCTTCGAGTTTTAAAACGTGATCGGTGCCTGGATAAAGATAGGGGTACATCACCATCTGATGATAACAGATTTCCCCGCAGGGATCTTTGCTATCATCAGATGGATGCATCTATCATGATGGTTCATCAGATGCGAGCAACTTTCCTTGCGAGGATATCTTGTTTCCATCTGATGGATGAGGTATACATCATGATGGTCCATCAGATGAGAGCAAACATCCCAGCAGGGATTCTTGTTATCATTGATAGATGGCTCATCATGGATCTCATCAGATGGAAGCAAGTTCTCCCCGCAGGGATTTTAGTTATCATGGATCTCATCAGATGAGAACAAATTCTCCTTGCAAGGATGGAGTCTGCGCTCGCTTCGCTCGCGTTGGCCAACCTAAAGATGCTTTGATGCCGGCCGTCTCTCGACAACTTGTACTCGATCTTGCAGTGCATGACCAGCACGGTATCGCGCAAACTGTCTTCATGCAGCTTAGCAATTGTCGGATGCGAGATAATCCTCAAGTCGCTTCGTACGTCAACAAATGCTATAAGCGCCTATTGGAGATGAAAGCGACCCAGACATACATAAACTTACCTCCATGCTTTTATCTCAAAGAGGTATCTTTCAATCTGGGCATGCATCTGGGGTGGGCTACCTTTGGCTGGTTTTGCTTCGATGCAGACATGGCCTTTTCCAAGGTTCATCAGGCTGCACTCATCAAGTTGGACGATCGCTTCTTCAAATGGAAGAAAGAGAGTCTGCTTTGGCCAGACCCACCTATGTTAGTTTACGAGCGTGCTATCGAGATCGCTCTACAGTACGAGGCTTTTCAAGATGGCAACAGGGTATCGAAGACGATCTTAGCAGGCCGCAGACTACTCGAAAGCGGTGCGGCCTTCCCTGCATGGCTCAAGGGCAGGAGTGACAGCGATTGGGAGACTTGGATTGGCAAAGCTGAAGTTGAACACGGGAAGGCACATTATGCAAACTTTACAGCGTACAACATCCGGCTGGACTACTTTAGCAACTACATCAAGGGAGATCTCAGACGATCACCTGGGGCTCCCAAATTTCTCCCAGAGCTTCCACCTCCGGAGCCTGAAAAGAAGAGACGTTTCTATAATAGACACAGGTATACTTAGTGATGACAGAGTCCATCGGCATGAGTTTATGGCAATTCCAGATTCCGCTGCTTAGCTCTTCTCCAATTTGTATGCAAGCGGAAGCCGTCAGGCCTGCCTACGACACGAAAGATCAACGCCTTCTACGTATTCCCATTGCGCTGCCAGGTTCTCGACAAATTACCTTTGAGATTGAGCAAAGCGATGCATTCCTCGACACGACTGGAACAACGCTCTGGCTAGGCGGCCAGGTAGCTCGCGTTTGTTGCATCTTATGCCCATCTCTTTAACGCAATCATAGGTCTTAGCTGCCTACCTTCTCCATCTGAATGCGACTTCACCTGCAAATGCACCCCGAGGATCAGCCATCGATCTTGGCGCTGGCTTAGGTGCGCACTTGATCTGTTGTATGCGACTTGATACTGATGATAGTCAAAGGCCTCGTCTCCCTGACGCTGTCAGCCTGCGGATGGAGCACCGTCGCTACTGATTTACCTGTTCTGACGGAAGGCCTACTGGGAAGCAACATCGAGAAGAACAGAGACAATCTCGCTCGACTTCCTGCAAGCGGCAAGCTTGCCGTCTGCAGTCTTGATTGGACATCAACTCTGGACGAAGCGCGCAACTTCGAAGTCCGACAGCCTTTCGATCTGATTGTGTCCTCAGACTCTAGTGAGTATGCGTGCGTCTTGCATGTCCCACGTATATTGAACTGACTTTTTCCTAGTCTACATGGAAGCTCTCGTCGAACCTCTGCTTCAGACTATCCGTCGGTTATGCAATACCTCATTAGAGGCTGGGAAGAAACCCAATGTATACATAGCATACGAACATAGAGATGATGCTCAGTATTATTCTTTCCTGGCAAAAGCCGAACCTCTGGGATTTAGAGTCAAACCTGTTCCGGCTACAAAAGTCCGGAAAGCTGTATACAAAGCGTATGGCTGGTCGCCAGATATGTATACAGACATCACTGTACTGCATATGAGAATTTAGAACTGGAGAAATTAGCTTGCCCGGCTTTACCGTTCACTTATTCTCTGTCTTGCCGGGTTAAAGTCATGGGATTATCTGCCAGCCAAGAAGCTTCACTCTTACTGCGACTACTTCCTCAAGAGTTGCTTGTCCTCATACTGGCTCAGAGCGATATTTCTAGTGTTGCCAACTTCCGGGCAACTTCGAGGTTATGCCGCGATACGGTCAACAACGCCAGCGAGCACATCTATGAAGAGCTTGCCCAGAGGATCTTTGATGTCTTCACACCTAAAACAGCCTCCGATACTGGCTTGAAGGCCGCAACACCTGACCTGGATGTCGGCAAAGCTGGATCCATCAAACATGCCATAGCCTGCCAGAGGACAGCTTCTGTAGTCTACGATGGCTGCAATACCTGGCAGAATCTAGGCAAGCTGCTCTCCGTATTGCGACGACATTTACTGAGCGCCTGCCTCAGTGAACAGACTATACGTCGTCCAGAAGAGCTGGCGCAAAGGCACTCCTAGAATAAGGCAGTACTTCCTGTCAGCCATCAACGATAACCCTACTCTGGTCTGGCGGTTCAAGATATGTCCGCAAAAGCGCATGATTCTGGCCAGTACACCTTGTGAGTGCGGCGCCAGGCCCTAGACTCTGCTGATGCAGCAACAATAGCGCTACCATGGCTGGACGAGATGACCGGACTTGTCTGCGCAAGTTCGATGGGCTATCGTCACCCCGGATCGCCCAATCAGCCTTACTGTCCCTGGGTTATCTCGGAGCGATGCTTTACTCATATAGAGTACACGAACGGGATGTTAGTGTGTGAGTGTCCCCTTCAACATATTCAGGCGAAATTGACCGCATTTGAGTAGTCATCGATGCTAGCGAGAGAGTAGCGGTGTGGGAATGGAATTCTGCGGATCCACCTTCGGGTCCGCCAAGTGCTATGGTTTTAAAGCATACAATCAGTGTCCCGAGCCGGATCTCGTCCTACAAAGCTCGGCATCCTCATCTTTTGGCTGAAGCCTTCGAAGCTCGAAAACTATATCTAATTGATCTTACGCGCGGCACCATCCATCGAGAATACACTACAGACTTAGACGAGCGAGTGAGACAGCTACTCTCGCTGTGCATTACTCGGACTATTCTGACGTGATTTGGCGCAGAGCTACGTTGAGCTGGATCAGTGGACGCTGTTCCAGGCTGGCGACTCTATGGTATGCACCGATATAGAGTCGGGACAGAGGACAGATCTGCTGGCCGAAAGCTTGTACCCAAACAATACATCCGACGACAATAATGAGCAAGTCCCTAGCGTGCTGCTTGCAAGCCCCTCCTTCATAGCTGTGCATCACAGTTTGGATAGTCGCCATCTCATAGCTATCGGTAGCCGGGCCGAACTTATATGGTTCCGCGACTATCGCAATCAGGAGACTGAGGCGGATCGCCATCAAAGCGTAGTTGTCCTGAGGTTTGAAGAGTGGGGTAACATGCTCATCGACAACCTTTGCATCGAAAATAACAGAGGTGAGTTACACATCCTCTGCACTATGCCATACTGAATACCCCTCACTCCAGTCGTATTCTCTGGAAGAGTGGGCGTTGTGCCTCGGCGTACAATGCGTCGGGACTGACATATCAGTTTGCAGCGCGACGATTACTTCCCCACTCTGTACTGCTTCGAACTGAGAGACTGGCAAGATCTGGCAGACTTCCGAGCGAGGCAGCCAGAGATCAGGTTGCTGTCCGGCGGTCTTCCAACCGGCTTTGATGGCATTGTGCGTATCCCCGTCAGATTATCCGAGCGTCTCCTATCTAAACGTTCCTTATAGTCACGAATCGAGATGGACAGTAGTTCGATCTATGTGACCAGCTCACACAACAATGCCTTCTTGGAGCAAGAGGATTTCGAAGCTCCTTACGAAGATGATTTCAGAGCTACCTGGTACACTATCTCTGGCGAGGCCATTTGTCCGGCTGACATCGTGCCTGTCTGGCCAAGCGAAGGCCATGCCCCGAAACCCGAAATGCGGGACTTCTTGAGCGAGCATCGGATTATACGAAACAACTGCATTCGTGTCTACGAATTCGGTGCATGCGACTCAACGAGCGAAGGACCATAGTATGGGCATCACTGGCCTGGAATTGAAGGGCACTATACAAAGTCCTGCAGCCTTCTGGCTATGGTCGGCGGGAAACGGATATCATCCAGATAGGCTGCAAAAGTCTGCAAGATGCCAACAATTCCTTCTCGCAACACTTCGAGAATGGTCAGCTGGGACGCGGGAGCTTCCTCTGAATTAGGACGCTCACCTTCTATCGTGGGCTGCACACTGGCAGAAATCTGTGTCTGTACAATCGCGCTAGGGAATTGTCCTTCTTCACCTAGAGAAGACAGCTCGCGGGAGTAGCCTTCTAGGGCATCCAAGTACAGCACGAAAGCCTCCAATACTTTCGGTATATCGCCCTGCGCGACGCCATACTGGTCCTCGTGTAGAGATGCCATCATGAAGGTTGATAGGGCTACCATATCGTACATCAGCATGTAACGTTCTCTGGGGGAGTGCAAGGGCTTACAAGTAGCTGCGCAGCAGTCAACATCGCCATGAGGCAGACATTGCAGTACTTGATGCCGAAGTAGCGGTGTGAAGAGATGCTTGTATATAGCAGAGCTCGTAATCGTCCGAGGTGAAACTCCCTGAGACACCTCAAGAACCGTTTTCTTAAGTTTGGAAGCCTCTTGCTTTGCCTCCACTGCCTTGTCTTGCACTTTGGCCGGGACCACTTCTTGTACCTTCCGCTGGAAGATCGCTGGTACATTCGAAACAGCAGAGCTGACTGCAGTAGGCGCTGTAGACTGCAGCTTCTGTGCTGCTGTCGAAGCTACCTGCGAAGCTTGGGCAGTCGAGGTGACGGCCTGTTCTGATAGCGTGTCGAAGAACGACCGAGGTGCTGGCCGGAAGGCGTTCTCTTGTGAGATTGGCATCTTTGCAGTACTTTGTGCGTTCGAAGCAGGAGCAGGAGAGCCCGATGAAGGAGCCGAGGAAGAAGCAGATTGAGGTGCCGCCGTCTGGCCTCTGCCTTTCAGGGTTCGATACGATATTCCCAGCGTTGTGAGACACTGTCGACTATACATTTGGAACGCCTGAGTCTTGATGTCACTGAAGACTTCCGCTCGTCTTGCCTTACTCGTTAACGTCAACTGTCGCAACTCCAAATATGCAAAGCGCTGATTAATGCAGCTTAGTACGGTTCGGGAGCGCTCAAGTGATGGTCTTACCTGAATATACGGGTCTCTAGACTGTAGGCCATCAAGTAATGTCCGCCTGGGCTCCGAAGAGAAAACAGATATAGAGACAGGCTGTCGATTGCGTGCTGTCAGCGCACATAGAGTGGACGGATTATGTGTCTTACCTGAGAGTAGTACACGTCGGCTAGGATATTGGCTACTTCAAGTATGAGCAGCGAAGCCAATGATGCGCAGAAGCTCGCCAGTATTAGGCTGGCGGATACGTGATTGACTCGCAGCAGACTCAGAAGGTAAGGTCGCAAAAGCCTGCCTCCTGGAAGTGTGTATATCACGAATCGGAGAGTAGATCGCTTGAAGAGGAGATAGAGGCCAAGGAAGGTGATATTGATCGTCGCAGCCAGGGAAGGCAAAGTAGGGAAGTTGTTCCATAGACGCTCTTGTAGGCGTGCAGGTATAGATGACTGCGCTCAATCAGCATGAGATGATATATGAGCCATCGCGCCTGGACCTACTGATTTCGCCTCGACTGGAAGTACGTGGCGTGAAGTCGTAATTTGGCGAGCAGCATACGCGAGTACGCTACCAGACAGGGTCATGTATAGATATAGAAAGCGTTCGTTTAGGGAGTATAGGTCTCGCCTAGATATCAACTTTAGCCTGATACTTGTAGCACGAACAACAAAACCCACCCCGGTGTCCGCACGAATGGATAGAAGGATTGTGTCGGCGCCAGCTTGCCAACGAGCAGTATGTACGAGTAAGTGAGGAATGAAGATGCCAGTAGATATGCTAAGACGATCCAGCGCGTTTGCGAAGCTACGAGCTGAGCTCGATACTGAGAGAATCGATTCGGCCAGGTTTTCTGGGCGACTATATCGGTTCATATATCAGCTACGACTGCCAGCGAAAGCTTTGAGTATAGACCGACTGGATAGAAAGCGCTTTCTCGCGACAAAGACAGGAAGCGTGCCAGCCCAGCCTACAGCCAGATAGAGCCAGGCAGTCGGAAGTACGAGCGCCAGAACGGCTTCTGGTATAGGATTCAGTTGATGAACAAATTACGCTTAATGATAATCATTACCTCCAAGTCCAGCAACAGGCAGAGCTGCCGCAGGAAGCAAGACGGCTACGCTTGCAAAAGCCAGCGCATAGACGCGTTTTTGACGATATTGCAGGACAGCTTTGCATAGTCTAGCATAGCTCTGGGGCGGCGCAGGACCAGCAATGGCCTGGCGGATGGACAGCATATTTGTCGCCGGAGCAGTAAAGGTGGATTGTATGGTCGACATGATGCTTCAAGGTGATCCAGATGCTGTCCAGAAGCAGCTGCAAGTACTTGAAAGTCTTGCTTTTGCTGGAATCTCGCTGATGTTTTGGTTCTTTTCGTCTTGCTCACGTCGACACGCTCTTTCAGCTATCTTGCGCGACCTGGCCGCCTTTCTTGGGCACCCTTTCTCGTTATCCTCCTCCTCTTCTCGGTCTTCTCCTCTGTGATCTGCTTCGTTGATTTCCGTTCAGTTCTCGGAGGTCTATAGTATAGTCAAGAGCAAAGCCAAGTCACAAAGCCATCGTAGGGAAGATGTCTACCACCATGCCGCACGAAACAACGATAGAAATCCCATGCAGGGATCTCATCCTCGTTGGGACTCTCGCCCAAGCTGACCCGGCAACCAAGAGTGACGGCCTGGCACTGATACTTCACGGCCAGATGGCGCATCAGCATCAGCTGTAAGACTGCCCTCCTGAGTCTTGGAAGACTTCTGACTGATGCTCTGGCGCAGCTATCACAAGCCATTAGTCCGGACACTCGTTGCTCAGCGGTCAATGGACTCTTTCCGCTTCGACTTCGTACATGCAAAGTACAATCAACCTGGATGGGTATGGCATATGGCACAGATAGAGCGGGACGTCGAGGAACTTGAATGCGTGGTGGATCACCTAAAGACAGTACTCGGCTATAAGATCCGGTATTGTAAGTGTCAAGTCGTATGTGTCTATACGCTCGCTGACACTTTCGCATCACAGTGATAGCACATTCCAAAGGCTCTTTGGCGTCTTTCAAGTTCCTTTCGCAAACTTCAGATCCGCCGCCTTTCTATGTCAACCTGAGCGGTCGATACGATATGCAAAGGGCGCATGGTATGTTGTTTCCCTCACTAGCATTCTCATGTATCGCTCTGACGCTCGAGACAGAAATCATGGGGCCGAGGTACTATCCTGCGTTCAAAGAGCACGGCTACTACGAATGGAAGGCGAAGGTTGCTGGTCAACATATCGCGGTCAAGGTAGGCAGTAAGCCTAAGTCGCAACCCGCCTTACTAATCGCTATAACAGGTGACTCCGGAGCAGTTTGAACAGTTCAAAAGTTGGGATACCTCGTTTGTCAAGGACCAATTCCCGCTCGTAAGCTAGTTTCATTCATCACTACAATTTGTTCGATCTGACCTGCATACAGACAACCAGTGTCCTAACGATACATGGAGATGCAGACCCAGTCGTGCCGATTGACGATGGGAAGACATACCATTCGATACTGTCCAGCAGGCCTGGACCAGGTACTTCCACACTGTATATAATGAAAGACGGGGATCACAACTTCATTGGCCGCTTCGATGAGGTCGTCAGTACGATCATGGCTTGGTTGGATGAAGTAGATCCGCGACCCAGTAAGCCGGGCAAAGGCAAGCTATAAAGAATGTGTAAAGCATTGACATACGAGTAGAGGTCAAGCTTCGATACCAGTCAGCAGTCATTGAGCAAAAGTCAGTACATAGATTGTCCGGATAGCAGCCCCGTTAGAAGTCGGTGAACAAGATGTGAGCTGTAGCATGGGAGGCAACTGCTCATAGCAGATGAATAATGATGAGTCTATAGCTGCATTATTGCGAGTACTGTCGGGCTCCCCTCTATATACACTTTCGCAAACCGACCAAATCCCACTAATCCAGCGCCCAAGAAAGAAGAAAACGAAAAGCCTTGTACAGCGGTACCATCTGCGGCTTACCCCAGACCCAGCGTGGTCATTAGGCAAGGATGGCGAACGCGGCACCGAGGACTGCGAGTCCAGCGAAAGCAGTGTTTCCTGTCAGGGCGCTAGCGGCTCCTGTAGGAGGAGCAGCAGCGGGCGCAGAGGCAGCAGCGGGCGATGAAGCGGCAGCGGGCGATGAAGCAGCGGCAGGGGCCTGTTGAGCAGCAAAGGTCAGCTGGAAGTGAGCAAGCCGTTTGAGGCTCGACTCACCGATGAAGCTGGAGAAGAGGTAGCAGCAGGAGCAGTAGTAGAGCTTTGCGCACCAGCAGCTGACGATGCAGGACCGTCTGCTAACACTGAAGAAGCGTATGCAGGAATGGAAACGGTGAAGCCAACGGCAGCGCAGAGCTACGATAACACTTGTCAGCGGGTTGCCTTTGATGAAAAGATCAATGTACACACCTGCTGTCCGAGTGCGACACCGGTTGCGGCATCCTCAGCATTGCAGGAGATAGCGAAGCATTGCGCAGCCGAGTTGATGAAGGTCTCAGACTGGCACAAGCAAGCAGCGTCCATCTGTTACATACGGGATCAGCAAGAAGTCGCTCAGAATGCAACGTGAGATGAACGTACAGCTGCTCCTACACCCCCACAGCCAGAAGCTGCTTGCGAGGTACCGATGCAAGTAGCCACGCTGAGAGCACAATATTGGTCAGCTAATGACATGGACTCGTAGGTTGACTACTGAAGCTCACCATGCAGGGTAGTTTTGACGCGCTTGAAGGGCAGCACCAGATACGGAAGCGATAGCGCTGATGGCAAGGATAGATAGAACGGATCGCATCTTGGACGGGTTATGAAGGATTTGAGTGAGAGTGAATGAACTGCACTGTGAATGTCAGCTTCTACTATGGCGACCTTTGCTGATCTCGCAGCTTCGCACCTTTGCGCTGAGACGAAAAATGTGGATGGGAGGAGGAAGAGAAGAAAGAGCTATCTGAGCGTTTTTATCTTCTTCATTTTCTTTGCTTCTTTCAGCCTTCTTGCTCTTGTTCTCTTGTTGCCCGTCTCTTTTGCTTTTTGTCGATGCCAAATTCAACCACCACCGGCTTGGCCCGATCGGCCGTTGTGCCTTTTGTTGCTCGATCAGGGCCGAAAAGGTCAGAACCCAGAACGTTCGAACAGCTTGGTGCGGTTGCAGCTTTGATGCTGATACGCGTTGTGAATGACAAACAACTTGCCCGGGCGTCATTGACGGTGCATTTCGTTGGCAAAGACAAATCCCGGGGAGAAGCGTGTGGCTGTATGCTAGCTCGACCAGTAAGCCAGCTGCCGTCATGCATAACATGTTGCATAGAGTATGCTTATTCGCTGGCCTGCGCCGTCAGAATGCCCTCAACGGCGGAATAGGCATCGATATGAGGCAGCGCTTTTGCGCCCGGCCCGAAAAGCGCGAGAAGCAAGCCAGTCTCCTTGATACTGTCGATCAACGAAGGGACTTGCGTCTAGTGCAAAATCAGGTCAGCCAACTGACGCGATCGCGGAAAGGTCGCATGCCTACGATCATTGTTGCGTCCAATAGGACACCAAGTAGATTGTTGGCTTTCGCAAAGCGCACAGCGCCTTCAATACTGGTACATCTCTTGTCCGTCTCGCTCCGGTTGGGCGGATTGAGCTGGCCCTCGGGTGTGGACCGGGACAGGCCACAGAAGCTGGCGAACAGGACTGCATCTATTACAGTATCACATTAGACATTGTCTGTATAAGCTCGAAGCGATCACTTACAGTTCGGTTGCTTCCAGTTCAGGCAGGTGCAGATGGATGGGTTGAAGGAAGAGAAAAGGATTCGGCGAGCGGAACCCGACGATGTAAGGGTATTCGCATACACAACCTTGAGGACTGCATCCACACACGCATTGACGTCAAGTGGATCTCGTATGCCTAGTCTGAGTGCGTCCGAGGGCGTCGGATAGCGAATCTCGAGATTCAAGCCAATATCGTCGGGCAGGTTCTGAGGATCTCACATCAGTCTTTGGCGCTCAAGTACGAGGGGAAGCTTACCGGTAGGATATCTCGAAGTGGCGCAATCACTTCGGCCAGTTGAGAATACGTACCAACACCGTTCATCGATGTACCCGCTTGCTGTAGGGACCGGCCAGTACGGTCGGCAAGCTTTGACAGCTGTTCTGCAGTAATATCCAGGACGAACAGATCGCAGACATCCGTCGGTAGTAGCCAGCGTGGAAAAGCGAAGGGAACGCCATCACGCGTTACTTGCACGACTATCTTTGCGTAGTCTCTGCTTAGAGATGACGCAGTGATGAATGCCAATTCCGAAGCGCCAGTATTCTTCCACGACGTTGGCTTGACTGCTGGCTCTGTTGTTGTGGATTTCCAGTAGGTCTCAAGTCTTCCTCCAATCGCCAATTGCACACTCTCGAAGTGGCTGATGCGGTTCAGCTCGAAGCTAAACTCGCCGATTACGTTCAAGTGACTATCGACGATGGGCGCCGTGAATGCATCGATACTGCGGAGCTTTGCGAATGTAGAAGGTAGGCAGACGACTTTGCCAATTAATCTTGAGCCGAAGACAGGATATACCTCGACTTGAAGGGTAAATTCGTCTATGGAGTCGACGAAGAGCGGAATGATTTCGCGCTCATCAGCCTGCGGGAGCATGATAGTGTGCGGAACATGCAGTCTATCTCGCTGGGAAGTGATGACCAGCTTGATAGACGACAGCTGGTCGTGTCGATAGAAGCGAATACAAGGAACATTTGCAGCGGATGTCGTGGGGTGGCCAAGGGCAAGTTGCACAAGTGACCGCTTATTCTCCAGGTAGGTGTGACCGTAGGTACGCAGCGGAATAGCAGGAGGCGGTAGAGACAAATCTGGGATGAGATCGCCGTCGAGATCCATATCGTTGTTCATTTGCGCAGCATCCCGCTTGCGAGTACCGATCGAAGGTGATAGCTTGGCTTTCGACTTGGGACTCGCTAGCAGAAGTGCTGATACTATTTCCGGGTGTCCGCTCCATGCGGCATGATGTGTGGGTGTTTTGCCTTGATCATCGACCACCGTCACGCTGGCACCTGCCCTAAGGAGTGCTTGAACGCAAGCTAGATGGCCCTCGTTCGCTGCGTGAAACAAGGGTGTCCAATTCGCAAACTTGTCTGGCGCATCTATAGCAGCACCTGCTCGAAGAAGGATGTCTAGCGCCTCGACGTGACCCTCCCGAGCTGCGATATGTTGAGGGAGGAATCCTGATGCATCTGGACTTATAGAGTAGCCATGCGAGAGTAAGAAGGAGATGATGGGAAGATCGCCTTGCTTCGAAGCCAGTGCGAGCGGCAGGACAGATTCGGTAGGTGCAGAGGTTGGTAGGGTGCCGGAAGTGACGAGGGCTTCCACACAGGGAAGGTTTCCGGCGGTGATGGCATGTATCAGGGGACTATAGCCATCGAAGTCCACCGGGCTGCGATCTGCTCCATGTGCAAGTAGGAGAGCGCATAACTGCGCATCGACGCCTGCAGCGTAATGGAGTGCTTCGCGTCCGTATATATCTCGATGATGCACGCTGACGCCTTTCTTCACGCACAGCTGAGCCAACTCCCGTTTGCCTCGTGCTGCAGCCTCTATAAGAGGTGTTCTACCATTGATATCGTCGATGTGGGTGAAGTCTAGCCTTCCCGAATTGAGAAGCGGTGCGATAGCCATAGGTTCAGAGATTGCGGCCCTCCAGAAGATCCGCGCAAGCTGCGATTTAATCTCGCCTTCGAAGGTATCGCATGAAGGGATGTTGCCGAGTATATTTTGCAGAGCGTCCAGATCTTGCGTCTTAGCTGCTAACATGAGCTCATTCTCCAGATTCGACAGTAAATCGCCTTGCGCTTGTGCGTTTGCGACTGCCATTTCTGCCTTTCTCTCGCTGAGTATGCCATCTGCAGCCGGGTCGACCGTTGTTTCTCCTCCTTTGGCTATACATAGCCCTTCCAGCTTTCGGACGTTCGCAGCTGCGGTATCTGATAGCTCGCTTATGACTTCGCGGTTGAAGCATGGCTGCACATCCACTTGTCGAGCCAGATAGAGCTCTTTTGTCGAAGACTTTGACCGCTTGTCCCATTTCTTGAGTATCTTCCGAAAGCCTGTTGCATTCATCTCGATGTAGTTCTGCCAGGTCACTCCTGTCAGCTCTTGGCCATTTGAAAGGTATCCGATAGGAGCCTACCTGCAGCTTGCTAAGATCGCGCTCAAAGTATCGCAGGCCATCGTATAGAGCCACGAAGGCGGCAGAATCCCTAGAAAGTGTGCCAGCCAAATGACCTTGTATCATCTTGCGCTTGTCTATTAGCGCTCGCATCCGGCTTCTCATTTCTGCTTCTTTTTGCAGGTAGAAGGTATTGATCTGTACCGCAAGTATCAGCACAAAGTGAGGATAGATCTACGAGACTGTCTCATATACCTTCTCAAGCTCTCGCTCCAGCTTGAAGAAGAACGCGGCTTTATGAGCTTGCAAGAGAGCCGACTCTCCAGAATCTGGAAGCAGATTCGGACGATCATTCCCGAGATTTGCAGCTGCTGAAAGCTCAGTCGCCGTAGCTGTATCTGGGAGGTTGAAGGGAGGACGATAGCCAGCGGCCAGAAGAGCTGCGTCTGCCGGACGACCTTTGGCCAGCGAGTTTATGATCTGATATCTTGATCAGCGGTTTAGTATATACGATTGAAGCCAGAGTCAAAGCACCTTCTTCAAGCCTTTATAGTCGATATAGCTCTGTGCCCATGGCGGTATCTGCTGAGCAGCCAATTGCTTGCCAAACTAGAAGTAATCTTTAGCTTTTCTTGCAGAGCATGATCTACATCAGCGCTTTTACTACATCACTAGGCTTTGCGACTCAAGCTCACCTCGTTCAACACATATCAGCACTTGGCACTTTCAGCGACCCACCTTCATGGCAGCTTAGACTGTCTTTCGCAGTAAGCCAGATATGTTAACGGAGTATTGTAAGAGATCTCAAATCGCATCTAAGGGAGGCGGAGTCACAGCACTGATTAGCATATTTGCAAGGAATTGCTGCCCCGCGAAGACGACACGTGCGGCACTGACGAAAATGCGTGTATTTCAAGCAGGGAACCTTATGAGGCAGACTATGATGTACTACAAACAACGGCGAACTGGAAGATGCTGCTCCGAACCGTGCTAGATGGTCTCGCGTTGACGGAAGACTGGTCGCGGAGTCTCTGAAAGCGAGTGTATGAAATCCTCTACGCCCCATATGTACGACTCGTCGACAGCTGTGGTACTGATTCGAGGAAGGTAGAGTGATTGTGATACTCGGTCATGCTCCGAAGCATCATCTACATCGGAAGAAGCCGAAGAGGAGATGCTAGACAGCGGCTCTTCATAGTCGCTTAGGATAGAAGCGCACAGCGGGGACAGTGGAAGAGATCCTCCTAGATCCACCAGCTCATACCATGCTTGACCTTCGTAGAAGCCCAGCACCTGCCGAACATCGGCAGCTGTCCATTTAGCTCCATAGAATGTGACGACAAGCTTCTGTCCCTGCTCATCCAGTACGGCAGTCGCAGCTGGTCGAGATGTATCGGGATCGATATCAAAGCAACCGGCCCTTTCGAGCTTGCCGATGAGATTGCGAAGCTTGGCATGGTGATTCCCGTGAAGCTCGCTCAAGAAGCGGAGATCGCTCATGAGCATGGCTGAGAAGAATGCATCTCCGCCGTCGGCACTCTTGTCAAAGGAGAGGAAGCTGGTGGCCGCGTTGACGGGATTGAGGGGGATATAGAGCTGAACGGACGGCTTAACCTCGTCTGTTGAGGCTTCGCCAAAGTAGTAGGCCATCTCGGAGTTCCTGCCTTTAATAGTTATGGGCTCAAATAGACTAGCTGAAGCGCGGTCTTTGGCCTTTGAAGCTTGTCGCTTGAGCATGGCAGCCTTCATTTCCTTCTTGAACTTGCGCATGTCGAGCATATCTGCGTCCCCTAGGATTCGCAAGCCCAATGGTGCATTCTGCACTACATTCTGAAAGATAGGCTTTGCGCTTGAGAAGTTCCTTGCGCTGCCTAGGCCGACTTGAGACGTGGCTCTCGGTACGCCGGGAGGTCGCATACCTCCAGCTCTTGCAGCAGGGCGAGCAGCTGTATGCAAGCCAGCACGAGCAGCAATTGTTCTGCCAACTACACGAGCAGCAGGCTCATAGATAGGTCTTGCTGAGCCAGATCTTGCGGCTGCCTGACCCGGTGCCCTCAGTAGTGGCGACAGGGCTTCGACGAGGAGATTGACGAGACGGCCGCCGGAGGAGGGAGTAGATGTAGCATTGATGCTTGCTGTAGTACTGGTTGTACTTTGATGATGGACATTGGATTTGGCGGTTTGCAGCATTTGCCGGGCATGGCTGCCCTTTCCGCGTTGCCAGAGCTGCTTGGAGCGGGCCCAGAGGACCTGCGAACGTATCCTGTGATTAGTAGACATCTTATCAGATTGCCCACCGTCTCACCTCTCCAATCGCTCGACCTGGCGGCATTGCGAGTTTGATAGCTTTCGAGTTGAGCATACGAAACAGCTTGGGTCTGCTCATTTGAAAAGGCGGAAGTAAGCGCAGGACTTGGGACACGTACGGAAGGTGAGTACATAAATTGTTTCGGAAGTGGTCTGTGTAGCTGATTTTCGAAGCAGATGGCCGCCCTCCTGGATCTCCCAAATGAAGTGCTCGAGGCCATTTTTCGCGAATTCCTCTCGAAGCGCCTCACAGAGCACAGATATCTTTGTGCATGGGTCTGTGGACGAGATGCTAGGCGAGTTAGAGCCAATCTAGTCTCACTGGCGAGAGTCTCGCGGCGCGTGTCTGCAATCGCCCTCCCTATCCTCTACGAGCAGCTGTTCCACTTCAACGATATCTCTGGAATCCTCTCATCAAACACAGATGGAGTCAAGGCCTGTTTTCAAAACATGGCGTCAGTTCGCTACCTACAGATCGTGGGACCAGAGCGCTCCGCCTGCGGACGTATAGCACTCGACGTGAAACGACTTCGCCAGATCCTCCTCTCATGCTTCGAGGTATCACATCTCTTTTTGGAACTCACTGGCAGCTCCTCAGAGACCAGTACGTTCCTGCTTCAATTGGCAAGGCTTCCTGGATTTCGTAAATTACGAAGCCTTCGTGTACACATGCATCAGCCCCGGGACCTAAAGCATACGCTTTTCCGAGACTGCCCCCAATTCCAGTACCTGACCGGTCTGTACATAAGCCTCTTGGACGAGCGCCTTACATCAGTGGGCCGTGCAGATCAGCCGATGCCACATTTGAAGCATTTAGCGGTCGGTTCCCTCCCTAACCCTCGAGAGGCTTCTGCATGCATGGCTCTTGCATCGCCAAAGACTCTCGAAATTATGGATTTGTGGGTGCTGGACGCAGAGCAGGACTCAGTCGTGTCCGTACCCGCAATATTCAAGTCACATACGTGGGAACGTTTGGAGCAAGTGACGTTGGATGCCTTCTCGACACTGGCGATCAGCACCTTCTTGACTCATTCCAATCAATTACCAGCATTACAGGCTTTTAAGCTTACGCTCAACGAATATATGTCTTTCGCGGACGCAATGCGAGCTCTACCGCAGAGCTTGACGTCCTTTAGCGTCAGGCCTCGCAATATAGGCCAGCTGTCCGATTGCCTGACTCTCATCGCGGGAGAATGGCTATGTGGGAATGTTCGACACATCGAAATGGACTTGGTCGACGTTTGGCTGGATGAAGTTTATACGGAAGATGCAGACTCAACAAAGGCTGAGCTGTTACGCCTGGCACAACAGGCACTCAGCGCAGCCGACTCCATTGAAGCCGGGTAATCTACTAGATGAGGTAGTTGGCTTGAAGACCGAAGGATTTACAAAGTATTAGCGACCTATCATAGTGGGAATTTATTGCCTGCCATGTTGATTCATGTAGCATATCATGTTGTCGCGAATCTGCATATCTAATCAGTATATACAAGCAGCAACTTTGTGCAAGTCCGACTGCGATTTAAGAGTGGTCAGCAAACCAGGCCACGCTTGTTGAATCTGCACAACTGTCAGCATATCCGAGCAAAGCCATCTGCGTATGCGGTAGGTTGTAGCATTCATAACGATGGATGGAGCGCTTCTAAGCTGACTGCTCATTTCAGATGGCCGTGCTGCTGGATCTCCCAAATGAAGTGCTTGAGGCCATCTTTCGCGAATTCCTCTCGAAGTGGCTCACAGACCACAAGTATCTCTGTGATTGGATCACGGAACCAGATGCTAGGCGAACCAGGGCCAATCTATACAATCTGTCAAGCGTATTCAGGCGCATCTCCGAAATAGCTCTGCCTCTACTTTACGAACAGCTGTTTGACGGCAAGGATATGCAAAACATCCTCTTAAGCGATACAACCAGGCGCGAGAGTTCCTTCCAGCATATCTCGTCCGTACGCTATCTGAAGATTTCTGCGATGGATTCTTCACTGGGCACAACCTCGAGATATCTAGAGGGGCCCTTGGGCTGTCTGAGTATCTCACATCTCTACTTGGACTTGGACGGCGATATGCCTGATATCAGCGCTTTCCTACCCAGTCTCGCCAAGTTGCCGGGTTTACGAACCTTACGAAGTCTTCGCATCCGGGCAACTGGTTTCCGCGATGGCTTGGAAACGCTTTATCAAGATTGCTCTCAATTCCGATTCTTGGCTGGATTAAGTATCAGCCTTGGAAGGCACAGCCGTTCTATGGAACGTCCAAGACAGCCCCTGCCCTTTTTGAAGCACCTGGAAGGTCTCTTCTTCGCAGATCGACCAGAGATATCTGCTTTCATGGCTCTGGCGTCATCCGGAAGTCTCGAGATCTTGGACCTTTGGACTTCGGACGGGATCTCGCCGTCGACCATCTCCATCTCCGGTCTATTTGGACCTTCTACCTGGGACCATCTGGAGGACTTGTCCTTAGATGTTGACTCAGCCTTCGCCAGCGATACACTCGTCACGGAATGCAGGTACCTCCCGGCTCTGCGAAACCTCCGATATACTCCTGTTCTGGAGAACAACGTCGTGAACATACCACCTGCATTGCCGCACAGTCTTGCATCGCTGATTTCAGACCGCGGGACAGATCCCAGCTGCTCCAGTGCCTCCATCTCCTTGCGAGGAAGGCCTGGCTAGTTGGTAGTTTGGAACGCATCAAAATCAGTCTGGTTCAAGAATGGCTAGACGGCTCATGGTCAGGCGCTGATTTGCCAGGGGAAGTTTTCACAAAGGGAGAACTGGTGATTATGGCTCAGGAGGCAATCTGCGCCGCTGACTCGAAAGGCGTGGTGATAGAGCCGGAGGATATCCTGGACCAGATAGCCAGCTTGCCGTTCTAAAGAACACAAAATTAATAGTTGTTTACGATCTAGCCAGCCTTTATTGCCTGCCCATGTTGACCGATATAGCCTCTCATATTACGTAAGTACGGCATATGTATATACAAGCAGCGAATCTCTGCACGTCCAATGGGGATTTGAAGCTCCAGCAGCAAGCCAGGTACAGCTTGGCATCGCACGACTGCAAGAATAATCATTGGGCGAACTGACCTGCGCATGCGGTAGGTTGCATAGTTCACTACAACTGAGAGCCGTATCATTAGAATCATTAGAGTGTTGCTGACTTTGCAGCCCAGATGACCGCATTGCTGGACCTCCCAAACGAGGTGCTCGAGGGCGTCTTTCGCGAGTTTCTCTCGAAACGCCTCACAGACCACAAGTATCTCTGCGATTGGATCACGGAGCCAGATGCTCGGAGAACGAGAGCCAAATCTCTACTCACTGGCAAGAACCTCCCGACGTCTAGCCACAATCGCACTCCCTCTTCTCTACGAACAGCTATCCGACTCCAAGGACATCGAGAGAATGTTCTTATCAGATACAGCCCGGGAGCGGACATCACCTCCACACATGGCATTCGTTCGCTATCTGCACCTGTCTCTGGGCGCTTCCTGCCATTACGAGGATGCGACATTATTATTGGGAAGGCTGCATCAATGGCTCGCAGAACGCTTAGACGTCGCACATCTCTACTTGGATTTGAATGGCGCATCTGCCGACAGTAGCGCCCTCCTGGTCAATCTCGCGAATACGCCTGGACTGCGTAACCTACGGAGCCTGCGTATATTCATAGACAGGGCAAATCATCAAAAGCATACGCTCTTTCGAGACTGTGCTCATTTCCGATTCCTGACTGGACTATACATGGAGGTGCCAGAAGGAATCGATTCTTTCGGACGCGCAGAGCAACCATTAGCCCACTTGAAGCAGCTAGAGGCTTCTTTCGTCGCCAACCTAGACGATATCTCTGCTTGTATGGCCATCGCCTCGCCGCCAAAACTTGAAATTCTGTATCTCGAGACAACCGATCTCGGCATTCAACCAGACTTGTCCGTGGCCATTGTATTTGGAGACCAAACGTGGGAATGCTTGGAGAACTTGCGCATAGACACTGAGCAAAGGCTGGAGCGAGACATCTTTGTGACGGAACGCAATCAGTTGCCTGCGTTGCGAGCGCTTCAGCTCACACTCTGGCGCGACGACTTCCTGATCAAACAAATGTCATACTTGCCTCCGGGCCTGAAATCGTTCAGCATCGAACCTCGCGGCATGGGTCAGCTGGCGGACTGCCTCGTACTGATTGGGAACGACAAATGGCTCAGTGGGGGTGTGCAACAAATCAAACTGACTCTCATTAATTCATGCTTTTACAATACCGCGGACCAAACATACACAAAGGCAGATCTGACGGATGCTGCACACCAGGCGGGTGTCGCTGCTGAGATGAGGGGAGTGGTTCTGGAGCCGAAGGATATCGTGAGCGAGGTAGCCAGTTTATCCTACTGGAGGCGGTGCAGATGAGCAGTATCCACCTCGCCTTGCTTCTACTGTCTTCTATCAAGTTTTTGCAGATCTATATATCTAATTTTTTTACATTACCAACGAGTATGTCTACATCGGAGTCAGTCTCTGACTTTGCAGCTTGCCGGAAACATTGCCAGGCCATATCGTTGAACGCGTCTGGCCGGTCATCGAAAGTCGGCAGGGGTGCGCTCTCGATGTATTGGCCTGCGAACGGAGACAGACTTGTCAATAGTAGGACGTCTAGCACTCAAGTCACTCACCGCATCTTCGAAGCTGCGGTATCTTGTCCAGTTCTTCCTTGCGAAGCTCCCTGTTCGAAGGTCAGATGTGCAACATTGCAGGTAGCTGTTTGCCTACCTTTCTGAGTACATCTTCAAATCGTTGCTCAGCAGAACAAGATTTTCGAGGCGATCCACATTGGCTTGCAGCAGGCTTTCGTATAATGAGCGAGGGCAATGCGGCATGTATAGGAAGGTCGGCTCGTTGATATTTAGGTCATACTAACAACGAAGAAGTCAGTACTTCTACCATGACTATGTCCTCCGCTCACATCTTCGAGTTGCGCTTTATAGCCTAGAGATCTCAGGTAGTCTAGATCCTCCGGCGTAAAAGCTGGGTCCGCAAAGGTGACGGATTGGATAGACTGGAATGTGTTGAAAATAACTTGTCAAGGGAGAACCAGGAAGAGACGCGGAGAGGGTCATGCAAGCATACGGGAAATAGGGGAAGCACATCAAGCAGAAGAGCCAGTTGCAGCAGGGATTTCGGGCTGTCTCGCAAGCTTCCCAGTCCAAGACATATGCATTTCAGGCATCGATGAGGCTTCAACGACGATAGGTCCAGAGATTGAAACAGATCTGACGGGCACGATGGTCTCAGGCATTGTTTCCCTGCTCGTACGGGCATTCTGCGCTACCTCTACACGTCTGGCTGTACCGGCTACTCTGCAGAAGCTGCCGCTTGCTCGCTAGAAGTGACGATAATGGCTTCTCGACCGGCTGTTTCGCTTTGCCTTTTCCTTTGCGATCCATTCTGATGTTGTTCTTGTTGCGTGTAACTTGGGTGAAGCCTGTCTCGTCAATGTTTTGCATATTATTGTGCTATCCAAACACGCAAAAGATTTGGCGAAAGCGCGAGCCGCATTGGGTCTGTTTTGTGACAACCTGACAGACGTTTCTGCTTCCATGTCGTCTGCCAACATCACACAAGCGGACAATGGCATCTTCAGCATCCACGGCAAAGGCCTCAAGCTGACTTCGCAGGCCGACATACAGCCATACATCGAGATCCTCGAGCAAATGGGCCAGGACGTCAAGGAGATACATTTGGGAGGAAACACACTGGGCGTGGAAGCATGTCAAGCACTCGCGAGCGTCATCCAGACAAAGAAGAACCTCCAGGCACGTCGCCTTGTTTTGGGCGTTTTCGCTAGATTCATGCATAGCAAAGCTGACTATGTGAGATGCTACAGATCGCAGACTTTGCAGACATCTTCACGGGCAGACTCATCAGCGAAATCCCACAAGCGCTACAAGCTCTGTGCGACGCCTTGATAGGCATCGATACTCTCGTCCAAGTTGACCTTTCCGACAATGCTTTCGGCGGACGCGTCGCAGAGCCTATGGTTCCCTTCCTCACACAAAACAAACACTTCTCCATCTTTAAGCTGCTAAACAACGGCATGGGTCCAGCTGGAGGGACTGTAGTAGCCAATGCAATTCTAGAGAACGCAAAGACAACATCGCCAAACCAGAAGATCGCGACTGTAGTATGTGGGAGAAACAGATTAGAGAATGGATCGGCGCCTTTCTTCGCTCAAGCGTATACGGCTCTGGGTGCAAGCTTACGCGAAGTACGCATGGTCCAGAATGGTATCAGAATGGAAGGAATTGCTGCTCTTGCTAAAGGTCTACGTGCATGTCCGAATCTGGAAACACTGGACCTGCAGGACAACACGGCAGCCTATTCTGGCAGCCGAGCGATAGCTTCATCTCTGAAAGCTTGGCCAAACCTCAAACACCTGAATCTTTCCGACTGTCTGCTTCGTCCGAAGGGTGCATTAGCCATTGCGAATGCCCTGCTGGAGGGTGCGAATACCAAGCTTGAATCGCTCAAGCTCCAGTCAGACGAAGTCGATGCGAAAGCAGTGGATGTTCTGGCAGACGCAGTGAAGGTGTACCTCAAGTCGCTCTCTGTGGTGGAGTTGAACGGAAATAGAGTCGAGGCGGAAGATGACAGTATGGTGAAACTACGAGAGGCGTTAGGAGCGAATGGTTTCGAGGACGCAATAGACGAGATCGACGATGTGGAGGAAGTCGACGAGGAAGAGGAGGAGGAGGAAGAAGAAGAGATTTTGAGTGAAGAAGAGGATGCAGATGCAAAGGCTGAAAGTCAGGTAGTAGCTGGAGAGGCCGAAACGGGCGGTGAGGTTGTCCGGGGCAACGAGGCAAACATCGTCAAGCAGGATAAGGTGGGTCCTCCGCCTTAGAGATATGCTAAAGCATTTCAAGCTGACTTTCCGGCTTTCTACAGCTTGCAGAAGAAGCGGAGCCTAAAGCTAAAACCGGAGAGGATAGGTTGGGCGATGAGCTTGCGGATCTGGTCAACAACTTGGATCTGAAGCAGTAGACCAGCCAGTAAGGAAGTGAATGTGCGATAAGCTAGGAGAAGCTTCTTCTGCGAGCACGTTAGGGACCCCTTGTTCAGAAGCTACGACGTACACACACACAGTAGTGGTAGGGTGTATAAGTAGAAGCCACTTGTTCTGTCGACGTCGGCTCAACTCGTTACTTTGAAGGCGTGACCAGTCAGCTGAGCCTAGGCTGCCCCTAAATTCCGCTCGCCGTTGACCGAGGAATTGGTGAGGCCTGCTTGCTTCTCGTACAAAGTTTGCCTTCAAGCGACACTCGAGAACATTATAGCATCATACGCGCAGCCTAAACAAGCAAAACTCTCTTCGCTTATCGGATCTACGGTACACTCGACAGTCAGCCAGCCAGCCAGAAAATCCACGCAGCAGCCAAAGCCCGGCTAGCTTTCGCAGGACAGCAACATATAATATAGAGTTACACTGCAATGCAGGGCGAATACATCTTCCCTACACGGCGTCTGAGCCCGCTCAAAGGTGAGGGCGCTTTTTTGGGCAGCCGGGTGACTGCGCGGAATAGATGCTAACGTCTGCTTGACTTACAGATGCGACAAAGACACCACTGGTCCTCGTAGCATGTGGCTCCTTCTCTCCTGTGACTTTCCTGCATCTGCGAATGTTTGAGATGGCCCGCGACGACGCCCGGAGCAACACTCAATTCGAAGTTGTTGGAGGGTACCTTTCTCTAGTCAACGACGCCTACAAGAAGCCTGGTCTAGCTGCTTCGACACACAGATACAATATGTGCAGATTAGCATGCGACAAGACGAGCGACTGGCTCATGGTGGATCCCTACGAAGCGAGGCAGAAGGAATACCAACCGACCGCACCGGTCCTTGACCACTTTGATCAAGAGATCAACAAGACAAGGAAAGGCGTACCTGTGCTGGATACGGACGGAAACGAGACGGGGCAGCGAAAGGACGTCCGCATAATCTTGCTTGCGGGGAGTGATCTTATCCAGACTATGAGTGAGCCTGGCGTATGGGCAGACGAAGATGTGAGTCGCCCTATGTTAAGGTATCTCAGCAGTCGCTGACGCTTTCGCAGCTTCACCATATCCTCGGTCGCTACGGAGCCTACATTATCGAGCGCGCAGAGTCCGAAATAGATCAATCCATTTTCTCCTCCTCGTCCGTACATTCACGATCACCTCTCGTTCTTTATCGAGACAACATCTTCATGGTTCCTCAACTCGTCCGGAACGACGTCTCATCTACCAAAGTCCGCCTATTCGTCCGGAAAGGAATGAGCATAGAGTACCTCCTTCCAGGCTGTGTAAGCAAGTACATCCGGCGGCATCATCTGTATATGGATGGCGTAGTCGTGCAGCCTGATGGACAGCCAGCATCGTTCCCGCCAATGGAGCTGTCTGGTAAAGCGAGACTTGAGGAGGAAAGCTCGAGTGGGGAGTCGAGTGGTGAGGAGCTGGCTCCAGAGTCATGAGTATGAAGATGGAGACCAGGGCTGGAGGAGCATGGGTAAATGCGCAGGGAAGCATGTGTATTGTAAAGCAGCATGGAAATGTAGCCTTAAGCTAGCCAAAACAACGACATTCAGTGCTAGCAGTCTTATAAATCTTCTCGAGTACTTTATCTGGGTGGATGTGGTAGAATTTGTTGTATATAGGATCTCTTGGCCGAGGTGGACGATTTAGAAAGGAAAAGGCATAGATTCATCTTGTTTGGCGGGTCCGCCGGGAGCTACATTGCATCACCATTTGTGAGACGTCCGTTGCTTTCACTGACATTCAGAGCTGGACATAGCCATGACATCAGCTCCGGTCACATTATTCTACAAGGGAGGCGAGCTACTCACCTGCAATACTGCTGCATGCCACAGCCACCACCTTCAAGGACGTCAGCCTCTACAGCATCGTCTGAATCTGACGAAAGCATCGCTTACATTTCTTCAGCGTAGGTCGCTTCACGTGTTTTCGTCACTCCTCGTTGTCGCTACTTCCGACGTGAACTTCAAGGGAAGTATCCCCATCTTCCTCCATTGCAGCTTTCGCAGCAGCTACGATCATGCCGAAGATGTCGTCTCGTTGCTTGCTTACAGCTCTGTCACGGGCGCGTTCGGCCTCCCAATTAGAAGTCCACGCAACAGGAAGCTTCGGGGGAGGTCCGAAGCGTCCAGCCATATCCTCGTTGTTTCTTACGCGCTTGGACATCGAAGTGGGAGTGAGCGGCTTGTGCGGTGTATATGTACGAGGAGGCGATGACTTGTGTTCGGCAGAGTGCTGAGGGGGAGTACGCAATCAGTGGCAGATCTAGACGGCTCGAAATACTCTTACATTGCGAAGAACTCCAGCTTGATCTTGCTTGCGATGCAAGGCACCTAGAAGGTCGGTGTAAAATCGGCCCTTTCGAAGAAGTTGCTGGTGACGATTGGCGTCAGAGACAAGCTCGGAAGCAGCGCTAGCGATGATGATGTCCGGATCAAAGCGAAAATAGTCCCACGAGACGAAGAAATAGCTTGGGCGATCAAGTTCGCCAAGATTGAGCGAGAGCCAGATCTTACCAGCGGCTTCGGCGGCCTTTCGAGCGGCTTGCTCCTGAGCTTGATCAAGACCGGCGTAGGCGAGAGATGTTAAGGACTCGGCAGGCGGGCCGCCATGGGTTGCTATGTGGTTGGCGAATCTTGCTCGCTCTGCTGCAAAGGTAGCAGCATCCGTAGAGCGTGTGGACTTGGACTTGCGTTGTCTCGATGTAGAAGCAGATGTAGAGGGCTTTGCGATGAAGACGTCGTCCTCCAGATCCTCCTCGGCGCCCTCTTCATCCTCCTGAACATAGTCACCGTCGAGCCCATCAACGAGCATATCGTCATCCACTTCATCTCCGTCCATGAGATCATGCTCCATCTCATCGTCGGACTCGAATGCCTGCTTGCGCTTTCGTTGATGACCAGCTGACGAGGTAGGAAGAAGCGAGGTAGATGCATATCCAGATGTCGATGTGCTAGGTGTAGAGCTGCTACCGAACGAAAGATCTGGCGTCACTGAGGATGTGATGACACCTCGAGCAGAAGAGAACGCTGGAGTGCGAGGGGTCGAGCGCCGAGGCGGGGGAGGAGCCGCAAAGGCTGAGCCGTAGGCAGTCGTGACATCAGCGTAGTTGACCGTGTTGTTTCTGGTCTTGCGGCCGCCTCGCTGCATCCTTGCGACTTCCAGCTGTTTGAGTCGTCCGAAGGCAAGGTGGAGATCAGATAACGCAATCTGAGTCAATCAATCCGGCAACACGTGAAAACCAAAGTGCACAAGGAAATAAAACATTGTATACAAGGAACAGTGACGTTACAGAAGTCTCGCCCACACTTTCTTCAGCCTGGAAACGAGACCAGCTTTCTGCAAGACGCACTCAATCTCGAACTGTGACATCCCACTCTGGTTCTTCTTTGTCCATATCCAACGGCTTCCATCCTTGATGTATATCTGACGTCGAGCCTTGACTGTCTTTTCTCCTTTATCGAGTGTTGCAGGATCATTAGCGAAAGCGCCTTCCGTGTTCGTGAAGAGACGCTTTACTGGTATAAGGTTCCGAGATGATATACTAGGACGGAAGTTCAGGTCAATGATGTGAGCTCAATAACTCTCGATTCACTCACTGCCGGGCTTGTCCGATGTCCCTTCTGAAACGGATGTAGGAAACTTGTGTCGGATGTGTAGGTTGCTCGAGCCCTGCATACGTACGGCGGTGAGAATCATCTCTCATGTCTCTTACTTCTATTACTTCAGGGTACAGCCTTACCATTCTGGCTGTGGAGCACCTGTGGACTTCAGTACGCAGAACAGGTTATTGGCCAATCTCTTGACCAGGTCAGGGGTAGAATATGTGGCAGTGCCCTTGTCCATAAGGATCGAAAGGCTCCATGCCATAGGATTGTACTAGGAGGAATTTGGTAAGCTCGCTGTTCGCGTAAACGAGGTGACCGAGATCGAAGGTTGTTTTGGCGGAGCAGGGGAAGAGCTGGAGACGATAGATGGGAAGGAGGGGGAACGAGTGGAAGACAGTCGGGACAGTCAGAGAGAGCAGCCCGCATTTTTGGATCAGGGCCCAGACCTTGCTTCCCAATACAGTGAAACAGGGATCCAATCCTGATCTTGCTTGTTGTCTTTAAACCATTTGATCGTAGCAACGTGAATTCGCTAGATAGCAGCCCAGTCTTGACAGCTCTGACGATCGCGTTGGTTGTCTTACGCCAACTTGCTATCACCTCTTGGACAGCCAGCAGTATGGGCGTCAAGCACCTGCGACAAGCAGAGAATGCATTCGCACCTGAGAACTCTCCTACGCTGCCCGAACTGCTACAGGATGTCCCCTTCGTTCCCGTGTTCGACAAGGTGTCCGAACACTCGCTCTACAACCTCTATGTCCCCATCAATGCCACAGATGCTCGCTCACACTTCAACAAACTCATGAACGCAATCTATACATCTATATACGCGTCTATACCTGTTTCCTCCAGAATCAGGGGCGAAGTTCGGGAGTGGATCGAGGTGTCTACGCCTGAAGAGATGACTATTGTTACAGATAGCTGCATTACCGACGATCAAATCGACTTTCTTCTGTCGTGTCATCGAGGCGAAGCTTTCACAGTGGAGAAGCTAAGCAAGCTGGAAAGGGTCTACTCGGGAGGAGATACTGGAGACATAATCTACATGATCCTAGCTAGACCGCGAAATGTCGATGGCAAGAATGCATGGAAGTCGGCGTATGGCGGAGATCTCTTAAGGCCGTACGTGGGATCGACAGCCAGGATTGCCGACTTTGCTGGTTCTCAGCGCATCTACGAACACGGTGTAAGTCAGTGATGAGCTATTCAAGGACCATTTCTGACCACATTGTCTGCTAGGATGCGCGTATACGTTTGAAGACTGCCATACAAGACAACAAGGATAAAGAGGCATACAAATTCGCGTTCGGCGCCTTTGCAGAGCCTCTGGTGGAATCGGAACTGGAGCCTCCCTGCGTTGCGGCATTCGAGATCCTCGGCATCCCTAGCGACCTCAAGATTGCCGGCGTAGTACTCCTTCTAGAGCAAGCCTTGTGTCAATTGACGCATTCGTGGGGTCATAACTACTCGCAACAGCTTCGCAAGCAGCAGACAGCCAAAGACATGCTTCCTCCTTCTGCTCGCCCGGGAACGAACGAGTCGCAACCGATGGAAAGTCCTTGGTCTGCGCCAGTAGCGAATGACAAGGTGTATCTTTCGCGCAGGAATCTGTCAGCAGAGGAGAGGTCAGCAATAGTGGCCATGAGTTGGCGCGCCCGCAAAGAGCGCGGTGATCGTCTCAAGCCCAGACGCTTCGCCGGAGGAGAACGCAATCTTGCAAGCAAGATGGCAAAGCTGTGTACCGGGGAAGGCCTCGGTATCAGGGGAGGCAAAGCGCAGATGAGCACGCATGTCAGATTCTCTTTAAATCCAATTCCTCTGCAATGGCTTCCTCCTTACAATACAAAGCAAGACGTCAAACACTTTGTATACTCCATCAAGGCCCAGACACTCGCAGGCCTAGAAATCGCAGAAGGTCTTTCTTACAAGTTGACTGCTCGATTCGCTGGCACGGAAGACGCCCCGACTATCGAAATTATGCTTTCGAAACCAGATGGAAGTTGTGCAGTACCTCTAAGGGATCTAGTTGCAGGCTCGGCTCTCGCGGACAGTAAGGTCGACCTCTGTTGCGATCGTCTCCGAGGCTTGCTCGGCCAGGACGTTCAAGCATGGGCTACTCCAGCTGCTCGAGCGCTTCTATTCGAGAGGAAGTTCAGACTATGCGAAGGAATGCCTGAAGAAGGCGAGCTTACTATCAAGGATCAGACAGCTTACAGTAGAACGCAAAACAATCGGAAGTGGTTAGCTGGAGCCCGTATGACGGCCAAGCAGTCGAAGAAGGCCAGGGTAGACAATTAGCGACCTTGGCTTGTGTAGCTTTAGGAAACGTGCTTGATGCATTGCAGTGATTCAGATTTGAGCAGCCCTTTCGGTTTGGTCGACTTTGATTTGCCCGGAACATGACGATCGCTTTCTAATGAGTGAAGCTACGGGCTGCGCGCTCGAGACCATCCAGAAGCATGCTGCTCCTCATCCTGAACTGACTTTTGTATCGGATTGGTGCAAGTCGAAGCCTATACTCAACCGAAAATCGCATCGCCAGATCTGACAGGTTTATGCAATTCTTCTTGGACGTCTTCAGCTTCACCGTTTGCGCAAAGAACATGGATCGCACTCGAACAACGCAAGATTCCCTATGCTTACGAGGTGCTCCATTCAGACAAGAAGGAGATCGTCATGGCGCGTACCTTGACTGACGAAATACGCTTCGCAGGAAGCTTCCAAGGCTCAGAAGGTCATGGATGGATCCCTACACTCTCCACACGATTTACTGCCGTACTTGCGACTCAGCGATGGCCGCACTGTTCGTGGCAGCATCCCGTGCATCGAGTTCTTGGAAGAGGGTAAGTTGGCTCGATCGGTTCCTAGAGTATACTGACTTCTGTTGCTGCAGCCTACCCTGAAGAGCCTCGAGTCTGGTCAACAGACCTTGTAGACCGTTCACGCGAAAGAGCCTGGGCAGACTGGGTTCGCAGAACGTGCATCCCGACGTTCATGCGTGTTCTACGCTCTCGCAAAGAAGACAAGCTTGAAGCATCTTCGCTTGATCTCTGCAAGGCACTGGACATATTCGCAGAAGAGGTAAGCGGCGGCAGCATTCGGGCTGGACGGCTTTCGCAAGCTGACAGTATGGCTCTTTCTATGTTCTGTAGGTCAAGTCTCCCTTCTTCTCAGGTCTTCATCCAACTTTACCGGACATTATAGTCGCGCCTTTCATCCTGAGAATACGGATGCGCATCAGCAATCGGCATTTCCAGTCTGCGAAGCATGCAGACGCTGCCGCAGGCGCAAAGTACCAGCAGTATGCCGAACGATTACTGGACTTAGACAGCCTGAAGCGTACCAGTCCAAGTATTGAGGAGCCTATCGAGGTACGGAAATTGGCTTTTCGCATCTGCGGCTACCAGCTCACAGAATGCTCTACTCATCAGGTGCCTTCGCCGACTACACGCACATCCTCTGCTATAGCTCCGAAGTTACCTCCAGAAATCATCTCCCAAATCCTCACTTTCACCAACGACTATGAGCTCGCTTGCACGCTCAACTACCCTTACGCACTACCGCAAAGTGCACCTTGGATCGAACAAAGCACAGTCCTGGACCGCGCAATCCTCTGTAGCAAACTGCCGAACGTAAAGGCCGTCTATAAAAGCGGGCATGTCAGATTCAGCGCTTGGGGAGCACGGGTGATGGTCCGCTTTGGGTATACCCATCTACTCGACTGGCTGTTCAAAAGTGATCCAGATCAGATGCATTGTGTCTGCGACGAGCTTTTGCCTGAAGTAGCTTCAGCTTGGGGCAGAGTGGAAGTTCTGGAGTGGGCGAAGAGAAGCAAGTTCTTCACCGAGTGCCGGTCCTTCTCGCATCGCGCTATGGACGATGCATCCCGCAACGGACATGTGCGAATCTTGCAGTGGTGGCTCGACAGTGGTATCACACCTCTCAGCTACTCCGAGCATGCACTCAATCATGCGACCATCAAGAAGCAGATCCCTACACTCGAGTGGTGGAAGTCATCAGGCTTGCCACTCAAAGTTGGCAACGTGCTCGACTTCGCCAGCATGGTTAAAGACGGTTCACCTGATCTTCTAGACTGGTGGAACAGCAAGTCCGGGCTTACGGGCGCTTCGACTAAGATGGCACTCTACCATCTGTCTTGTGTGGGAAACATAAGCTTACTGCAATGGTGGAAGGAAAGCGGTCTTCCGTTAACATACGACAAGGAAGTACTGGTTGGAGCTACAAAGCAAGGAAGAGTAGACTCACTGAACTGGTGGCTCGACTCCAAGTTACCAGTATCATACACCTTCTTCGATATAGAGTAAGTCCGTAGCTTCTCCTTCCGATCCCATGCTGACCCGTTGAACTCGCAGAGAAGCGATAGAAGACTCCGTCGCCGGTCGTGACATAGTGGAAGAATGGTGGTGTAAGCACGGCCTACGTAGATATGCTAATGCGCAAAATTGGACAAAGAGCCGAGCATTAGGACGATAATTGAGTTATGCAGTCGTTGTCGTCTCAAGTAGCAGTAACAAGCGCCTGCGCGATTAGTATTCTACTTAAGGTCATTCAGCCCACGTTGATGTGGTCAGACTGTTCGTTTCGTGCTCTGGTGCTTGCTTCAAGCTTAAGCGGAAAGGTGCACTGTTTGCGTTGGGTGCTTGACATATGAGGTATCTATACAATGTTGCGATATGCTCTTACAAAATGACTGACTGAACGGCTTCAAGTAACGATTTTGGATATCGAGCTTATTTCCCCATGTCCAGCTTGGTATCGTTCATATCCCTTCTCGTTGTGTCGAATCGCAATAACGGCGATCCAAGCATGACACGGAATGTCGATGGTTGCGGTGATCTCGGCGTACCAGGTGCCTCTTCGTATCGGCTTTCCAGCAGGACCAGGTCCGGCATCTGCGAGCTAAGTATATCCTGCTTGTCTTGCGTATCGCACACTCTATCATGGCTCGCTTTCCTTGTCACCCAGAAGAAGACGACTGCTGAGACTGCTACGTCTGTAAGACACGCAGCTATACAGATATGCGCGGCTTGATGCCCTCTCATGACGGCGATGCTGATCAGATTCCCTGTAGTTGTTGCCATGCTGAGAAGGGTCGCGATGCAGGACTCCTTGATCACAGAGCGAGATGAGTCCAGCATAGGTGAGCCAGACCGGATGCTGGATTTGATAGGGAATGCATGAAGAGTATATATCAGCATTGCTTGATTATGTGTGTGAGAGTGGACGGGACGTACAGGAAGTAAACGAAAACGCATGTGAGATAGATATGGAAGACAGCATCGGCTACCGTTCCCGGGATGACGACCACCCGCTTGACGCCAATATGGCAAAGGCCGTTCGAGTGGATATCAGCGTCTCGAGCGTATATGACTGCTCCAGCGATACCGAGCTGACAATTAGAAGACAAGTCAGAATCGACGCCTTGCCAATCTCGCGAGTGCGCTGTCGCTTACCCAGCCCAATAAGAAGACCGCAGAGAGGCTGTACCACCGACTTGAGAAGCGATGGAAGAACTGCCGTGGTGGTTGCTTGCCTGTGTGCACCACATATACTGTTCATTTGGGGGGATACGAACGATCAGTATCGAGCTGAGATATTGGAAGGAAGGACAAAGGTGGGCTGACCTCGCTCCACTATTGACATGAGATAAAGATATGGTCTTAGCTGGGGTGTACTGAGCAGCACAGAGTACTGTTCTTACTGAAAAACACTGCATCGAACAAGTATCAGCCAGGCTTGAAGATGCTATGTAGGGCTAGTTGAAGGCTCACGGTATATAAAGAGCTTTGCTCCAACGTAGAAGATGATGCATATCCATATTCCCCAATCGCACATCGAGGCACTAGCAGCCGGATTCAGACCAAAGAGGAACAGAGTCGACAAGAAGGCGAAGAGCCAAGAAGCCAGAAGAAGGCATATGATGCACGCTCTTGCGAACGAGTATTGACCTTGCACTAGTTTTCGCCATTGAATGCTGGATATCCGACTTGAGACGAGCGCCGTGAGGAGTGCGATGACTAGCAGGTGGTAGGAGCATAGTACTGGGCGAACCCATGGCCTATTTGTTGGCCATGATGAAGCTTCGAGAGGCATTCAAGCGATCTCGTTGCGCTTCTTTCTTCTCAGGTCAGGTGAAGCTGGGGAAGGAGGTCAGAGAGAGGGGAAAGCTTTCAAGCACATAGGTGATAGGAAGTCTTTCATAGAACGGGCTTCGGAAACGATAACATCAAGCACGGTCCCGTCCTGACAGAAAAGGCATGTACTTTCGAGAAACTCTAATTTTCATGGGAACCAGAAGCGTGGAAGATCATGTCCGCTATCGCAGGGCAGAGTGTGGCTTTCCGAAGGTTCTCGGTATAATAGGTAGTGGGGGCAATTAGGAATGGATGTCATTGTTGTTGTTCGGCCTTTCAACATCGAATATCGTGGTGCAGATCCCTCACCGCTCTCGGCGAGGAACTAAAGGCAAGTATGATATGTGAGCAGCGAATGCAGAGAGAGCGTCACGGAGAACTGTGCGTATGTCGGCGTTGATATAAGTGATTGATTGGAACAAATGGTAGGACTGACAACAAGAAGTACGGCGAGGTACAAGAAATAGAATGTGACGATGACGAGCTGGCGAGCATAAGGCATACTAAATAATGACTGCAGCGCGATAGATAGATACCGTCTGCACGATGCCATTCTACCGCGCCTTGAAGCACAATCCGCCTTGTCTCCAGACTGGAGCTACGGCATCACTTATGCCAACAAGGATGGAAACCTCGAAGGCACGGATGAGATAATCTTGCAAGAGTATGACTCGATACTGTCCTGGTAGAAAGGCTATCCATTTGCAGGCTTTGACACCGTGCGAAAGGATATGCCAGGAGTTGATCTTAAGAGCCTGCGTGGGATACTGGACGAGAGATGGAAGTGGACGATGGAGTGCAGGAGAACTGTGGACGAAGGTGGTGAAGCACGAGAGTAGCAGTGAAAATTTCGGAGGAACAGCTTGACTTTGCGCGGACAGGTCAGCCTACGTACACGGGCAATACGTAGAGCTACCGCGTGGATAGGCTGCTACTCTATATTACCTGTCACGCACGCAGCTTTCGAGATTCTAGATTGACCGTATGGAGCAGAGACAAGCTGCAGCCGGCGCCGCGAACAAGGTAAATGTCGCAAGCTGGGATAGATGTGAGAATGCAATAGAACGATGGACATAGAACATTCAACATAACATAGATCCAGTAGTATTCACCTTCGATAATGAATGATGCCTCAATCTTGCCTTTGTCCTGATCCGAGGCCGTGTTCTGTCGACATTCTGACCTGATCCATCGCTGCACAGCGAATCCATATGGTGAATAGTAACACAGGAAGCTAGATATTAGATCTAGACAGTGGTCTTACGATTGTCGATATAGAACTTGGATCCACCGTACGGCCACGACCAGCAGCAGCACGAAGACACCCCAAAGAGACGGGATAGAGCGACAAACGACGACAACAACGAGGACGAAGAGCCTCAGCGGCAGAGACAGCGCTCGCATCAGGAGATCGATACTGATACCACCGCCGACCTGGGAGCGGGTTACGACGACGAGGAACTTCTAGAGGAAGAAGAAGAACTAGACGAAGACGACGACGAGTCATACGATACTGACGACGCTATACACGACGAGGTCTATCAACTAGGGCAAGATCTAGAAATGGCGGATCAGGACTTGCATCAGCAGCAGATTGTCCAACTCGGGCCAGATGGACAGCCCTTGCAGCATCAGCAGGGACAGTATATGATGGACCCAAATGATCCTGCGTATCAGCAGCAGTACCTCCATCATCAGCAACAGCAACAGCAGGGCATGCAGCAGCAACAGTATGCGAACCAGCAAGGCGGCATCAGCGAGCCTCCGGTCTCCGTCATGGATGGTGGGTCGACACAGCAATGCGTACATTCTTACATATAACATTATCTGACATCGCACTCGTTACAGGCGAGGCCTTCGCTGCTCGGTTCATGCAGGATCTCGGACAGGAAGTCGAGGACTTCGTAGTCTTCCACTGGCCCCTCAAGAACTACAGAAAGCTAGACAAGAGGATATCAAGTCCAGAGTTCGAATGTGGTGGTCACAAATGGTATATTCCCCCTGCTAAATTCACTCATTAACGCCCTCGGGATGATCGCTGACGATTTGCCCTTTTGTGCTTGCTCCGATGCAGGTCCGTTCTCCTTTTCCCGCAAGGCAACTCGAATGGTCAAGCGAACGATATGGTGTCCGTCTACCTAAACTACGGCGACTCGAAGCACGCGCCTGAGAACTGGCACGTTTGTGCTCAATTCGCACTTGCGATCTCGAATCCAGAAGACGAGACGCAGTTTATCCAGTCTCGTGGGTCTTCAAGCTCATAAATACTCGTTGGTATCGCTTACTAATTCCTCTTCGGCATCGCGCAGAGGCACATCATCGCTTTACGCCGGAAGAACAGGATTGGGGCTTTACGCGCTTTGTAGACCTTAAAAAACTGTTTGCACAAGAAGGAGGGCGTGCGAGAGCTATTATCGAGAATGACGAAACGCTCGTCACCGCTTTCGTGAGGGTCTTGAAAGACCCGACGGGCGTGCTGTGGCATAATTGGCACAAGTGAGTACATAGTCCAAGATGAGGTGGTAGAGAGTGTGACTGAGCGTGGCTTCGCAGCTACGATTCGAAGAAAGAGACAGGCTTTGTTGGCCTTAAGAATCAAGGCGCAACTTGCTACATGAACTCGTTATTACAGTCTCTCTTCTTCACAAACACCTACCGACAGGTATGTTGCTATTTGTTTGGATCCCTGCGAGCAAATACCTGATCTTGTATCTTCCACAGGCCGTCTACCAAATTCCAACTGAGAACGACCCACCTGAATCCGTACCTCTTGCGCTCCAACGCGTGTTCTACCTTTTACAAACCTCCGAACAGCCCGTCAGCACTACTGAACTTACACGTTCATTCGGCTGGACGTCCCTCGATTCTTTCTTACAACACGATGTTCAAGAGTTTAATCGTGTCTTGCAAGATAAGCTAGAGATGAAAATGAAAGGAACGAGTGCGGATGGCGCGATCAAGAACCTCTTCTGCGGGAAAATGAAGTCATATATCAGATGTATAAATGTTGACTATGAGAGTTCGAGATCGGAGGAATTCTATGGGGAGTATTCACCCCGCCATCAGTATTGACGGATGTAAATACTGATGCTTGGCATATTGCAGACATTCAGCTGAATGTAAAAGGCATGAAGAACCTCGAAGCAGCCTTCAGGGACTATGTCGCAGAAGAGACTATGGACGGCGAGAACAAGTACCAAGCGGAAGGCTACGGTCTCCAAGACGCCAAGAAAGGAGTTATCTTCCAGTCACTTCCGCCTGTTCTCCATCTCCAGCTCAAGCGTTTCGAATACGACTGGATGCGCGATGTGAATGTCAAGATCAACGATCGCTACGAATTCCCTCTAGACATCGATCTAAAACCCTACTTGGATCCCGAAGGCGAGGAGTACGACCAGAACTGGACATACAAGCTACATGGTGTCCTAGTGCACTCGGGGGATGTGCATGGAGGTCATTATTTCGTTCTTATCAAGCCTGAACCGGAGGGCAAATGGTTCAAGCTAGATGACGATCGAGTTATCCCTGTTTTAGAGAAGGAGGTGCTCGAAGACAATTTCGGAGGCGAAGGAAGGATGAACGGCATCCCTAATCCCCCTCAAACGAAACAACAAGCGAAAGTCGCCAATAAACGTATCAACAATGCGTACATGTTGGTCTACGTCCGCGAGTCTCGAGTCAAGGATATCCTCAAGCCAATTGGCGAAGACGAGACACCACCCCATCTACGAGCACGCCTCGACAAAGAGAAGAAGGACGCTGAAGCTAAGCGCAAAGAGCGAGAAGAGCAGCACTTATACCTTACTGCCAAAGTGATCACAGACGATGCATTCAGGAAGCACCAAGGTTTCGATCTTGCAAGCTTCGATGATAGATCACCTTCGGCTGTCTCTTCGGGCTCCCAAGTCGCTTCCTTCAGAGTAGCTAAGAACCAGCCTTATGTAGAGTTTAAAGCCCAGCTTTGCGAACAGTGGAAACTCAATCAGGAGGATGTAAGGCTGTGGGTGCTTGTCAATAGGCAGAACAAGACTGTCAGACCAGATGCAGTTGTGCCGGAAGAAGATCCTACTCTCAGTAAGTCTGGCCTTTCAAACTAGATGTATGTGCGACTGACGCTTGCGATTAGCCATGGAAAGCGTTCGCGACAAGATGGCTTCCAGACAACAAGATCTCAAGATGTACCTGGAGATCTTCACGACAGAAGAAAAGAAGAAATGGGCAGCTGAATATCCCGACGAGCCGCCCATCATGATCTTCGTCAAGCAATTCGACGTCTCTACACAGACACTCGCTGGTGTTGGACATTTCTATGTACATAAGAATATGAGAGTGCAGGATCTGATACCTCAGATATGCGAGAGGACGGCGGTGCCTGCTGGGACACCACTCAAGATCTATGAGGTGCGCGTTAAAGTATGGATAAGGAGGGGACTTGCTGATGTAGCTTGCGAAATTGCAGGAGATCAAGCCGAATATGATCGAATTGATGAAGGGCAAATCGACATTCTTCCAGTCTGAAATTCAGGACGGAGATGTCTTGTGCTTCCAAGCCGAGCCCAGCGAGGCAGAGTGAGCTTGAAACTAGTCTCTATCCATAGCAGCTGCTGACCTAATATTCGTTCCAACAGTCAACAAGATCTGGAGAAGCAACATCGTTACACCAACCCGATCCAGTTCTACGACTTCTTCATGAATAGGGTGACTGTCGCCTTCAAGCCTCGCACAGATGACATGGAGTCTAAGCTGGAGTTTGAGCTGACACTGCATAAGAAGATGACCTACGACCAAGTAAGTGACACCTTCGTCACTGCGAGTAACTCTTTACTAAGACCCTGATCAAGGTCGCGCAAAACGTCGGCGAGCACCTGAAATACCCTTATAACAAGATCCGATTCACAGCAGCCGGCGGCCAAAATGGAGCACCCAAGACAGTCCTGCGGCGGCACTCCAACCATACGCTCGCAGAGATGATCCAGCCAAGCTATGCGCAAAATGCGAATAACTTGCTGTATTACGAGCTCCTGGATGTTACTCTGACGGAACTCGAGACCAAGAAGACGGTTCGCGTAACATGGATGGGCTTGCACAACAAGGAAGAGGGACAACATACCTTCCTCATGGCGAAAACGGCAAACATGAACGATATAATCGATAACCTTGCCAAGAACGTCAAACTTTCCACGTCCAAGAGCACGCCTACTAAAGAAGGGACAGGCAAGATCAGGTTGTTCGAAGTTCCGCCGCAGTCGGCGCAAGCGAATGGTAAACAGCAGAAGCTGCTGTCGGGCAATGAGCTCATAAAGGACATACAAGCGCTCGAGGATCTGTATGCAGAAGAAATCCCGACGGAGGAAGCGGAAGTCAAAGAAGATGAGAAAGTCATTACGTGTTACCACTTCTTGAAAGACCCGGCGAGACCGCATGGCGTGCCTTTCAGATTTGTGATCAAGCCGGTGAGCACAATCGAGGCTTTCGTAGATATCTGGGAGACTTTCTAACCGATTATGCTTTGCAGGGCGAGCCTTTCGCAGACACTAAGAAGAGGATACAAGCGCGTCTCGGGATGGGCGAGAAGGAGTTTAGCAAGATCAAGTTCTCCTTGATTATACCATCCCAGTATCAGAAGCCATCACCTATAGAGGATACAGACAAGATGTCTGAGCATACATGGGCTAAGGACGACTACCTCGGACTAGACCATCCCGATAGAGCGGGTAAAGCGAGGCAGGAGCGGGCATTGTGAGCATCCATACCTGTCTTACTGAGCGTATATGCTAATGATTACCATGATCTAGATACATCAAGTAAACCTGCCATTCTTCTGGTCCTGTCACGCCCAAGTCTCCCGTCAACTATGTTTCATGGCATCTGTCTGGCTCGCATATTGTGTGCTTCTTATTTCGACCTCTATGTTTGCTACGTAGCTGTGAATTGTAGAATACTGATCTGAAAATCAAGAAGTTCTGACGCGAAAGAGGATCGGTCTTTGTGCCTGGGGCGCTTTTGGCTGACGCTAACATCCCTCGCAGTCGAGTATACATGCACATTGTATGAATATCCTGGACACTCTAGCCGCCGATTCTGCCTGACCTTAAACACCTTGTTTGCCCTTTGTCCTCTGTACTGCTGCCAACTCGCCTGCGACGAGCTTGATACATTGGCCATTTCCAGGCTTTCAACATTTTTCAAGCAACTTAACATCGAGGCCACGTTACGTCTCATCGCACACATCGGCGCACCTCTACAGTCGAAGCCAACGCGACGCCCTCCCTTTGGCTGAGCAGCGAGCGGGACGACGATGAAGTCGTTCAGGAAAGGGCTGTCGGTGAGTCGCCAGGAGCGTCCAGAAATGACCAGAAACAACGCTGACAGCTTGCGCTATTCCCTTTCACGCCCTTACTCGCTCGCTGGCTCGTTGGTCCCCCAAAGCTGCGAAAGGAGAGCCGCGACAAGCTCGACGCCAGCAAAGACAGCGCGAACAACAGCAACAATAGCAGTAGTAATACATCTGGAGGGAACGGCGGCAACACTGGATCCGCTGGGAGGGCTGGGTCGAGAGAGCGGGATGGGAGCGGGAGCGGCACCAACAGCAAAGGCCAAGTCAGCTACCTCGCTGGATCAGGAGTAGAACGAACTGGTTCTCCTTCGCATTCCCCATCGTCCTCGACATCCAGCTTGAACAACGCTGGAACCGCTGTCGGGACCGGTCTCCCAGCTGGACCCCAGGCGGCCACCTACCAGGCGCACGGCCAGCCGTCAACGTCCTCCTCATCCGCATCCTCAAGAGCAACAGGTTTCCTCAGCTCGCTCGCAAACTCAGCAAGAAACTCCGTCTCGGGAGGATCCTCGTCCTCGCATCAGCAACAGCATTCTAACGCGAATAACAATGCAAGCGCAGGCGCAGCGTCGACTCCTCCTCAGCCTACGAGGCATTATGACAGCTCGCATAACCAAAACACGCCTGGAGGTGGTCCTCCAAGTATCGTGGTCAGTCCAGAAAACGTAAGTACCCGTCGAGCTACCGCAACGGAGAAGCCGTCTGTTAGTGGCCATCTCCTCTCTGTCTTTACTATCAAGCATCATACCTTCATTGTCCAGCGCGTGGTGATGACCTGGATCATGCCGCTGTGCCTGAGGCTTTCCCACGTTTCGCGATTCTTCGATACTGTAGCAGGCCCGCAGGAAAGAGAGGCATAACTGACGTGATTTATAACATATGCGTTTCACAGGCCGTTATGCCACAAGATCCGCTGCCGCACCCTTCAGCCCAATTCCACCACCCAGCTCCTCACGGCAGCGTCTCCTTGAACCGAGGCAATGCCGTCTCACCGACGAACGCGACTCCTCCTTCGCCTACCACAGGTGTTGCGCCTCACCATATATCCTCCCTACATGGTCCGAATGCGACGCCTCCCAAAGCTGGTCCGATCAACAAGCTTCGAGGTCCAGCCGGCCAAGGTACACCTAAGGACACGATTCCCATAGCGAAGACACCGCGCAAGCAAAGAAGTTCCCGCTTTCACGTTGCAGAAAGGGTGGAGTTGAAGCCATTACCTTCGTTGCTGGAAGCGAATGCACAGGATAGACACGATCTGTTTATTCAGAAGTTGAGACAGGCGTCAGTCGTGTTCGACTTTCATGACGTCTCGACGGATCTGCAAGGAAAGAACATCAAGGCCCAAGCTCTGTCGGAAATGCTCGACTTTGTGACATCGCAGCGCGGTGTCATAACCGAGGATATCTACCCAGAGGTTGTCAAGATGGTACGTCACAGCTTTGACGAGTATATACAGCATTGCTAATCCATTTTCCTTATGCAGTTCGCGTCTAACCTGTTCAGATCGATCCCACCGCCCGTGAACCCTTCCGGAGATGCATACGACCCTGAAGAAGACGAGCCGGTTCTCGAACTGGCATGGCCGCATCTTCAGATCGTCTACGAGTTCTTCCTGCGCTTTATCGAATCGCCAGACTTCAATACCAACCTGTCGAAGCGGTATATCGACACTGGCTTTGTCTTATCAGTAAGCATCAATCCTTATACGCCCACGTATCTCTTGCTGATAACGCTGAACTGCATCAGCTACTGGATCTCTTCGACAGCGAAGATCCTCGTGAACGCGACTTCCTGAAGACCACACTACACAGGATCTATGGCAAGTTCCTCAACCTGCGCGCCTTCATCCGCCGGTCTATCAACTATGTCTTCTATCAATTCATCTACGACACCGAACGGCATAACGGTATTGCCGAGCTCCTCGAGATTCTAGGCAGTATCATCAACGGTTTCGCGCTGCCTCTGAAAGACGAGCACAAGACGTTCCTTACACGCGCGCTTATCCCACTACACAAAGTGAAAGGACTCTCGTTATATCACCCTCAATTGGCTTATTGCGTAGTGCAATTCCTAGAAAAGGATCCAGCTCTCACAGAAGAAGTCGTCGTTGGTCTCCTGCGATTCTGGCCCAAAGTGAACTCGCCGAAGGAAGTCATGTTCTTGAATGAGATAGAGGAGATATTGGACGTCATAGATCCAGTCGAGTTTCAGAAAGTCATGGTGCCCCTTTTCAAGCAGCTCGCAAGGTGTATCAACAGCCAACACTTCCAAGTCGCCGAACGGGCTCTCTACTACTGGAATGTAGGTCTCCTTTCCTATCAGAACTGAAAGTTGGCTGCATACTGATTCGATGCTCAGAACGAATATGTGGTCAACCTCATCAGCGAAAACAACCATGTCATCTTGCCGATTGTATTCGGAGCACTGTACAGCAACTCCAAGAGCCACTGGAACAGGCAAATACACAACCTGTTTGTCTTTTCCTTTTTCACATTACTGGTATATAGCTAAGCTTGTGAACTTCGTAGTGTATTCTCGGCTTTGAAAGTCTTCATGGATCTAAACCCTCAGTTCTTCGATGAATGCACTTCCAACTACAAGCAACAACGCATGCAGTAAGCTGCGCTAACATCCCCCAACAAGGGGACATACTGACATGAGATGGTCAACAGGGACAGGCAACGTTCGCGGACGCGAGAAGAAGCATGGCAACACTTACGCGATTCGATTATCAGCGGGACAGTCGATAAAACTAAGCTGCCTAGCAACTTCAATGCGCCTATGCCAGCTATGGAGATTGGCGATATTTCCTTGATGGATGACGATTATTCACTTGAGGGAGACGAGCAAATGTCAATGGAAGGCCCGTCTGTCAACCTCGATGATACAATGGAGGAGAGCACGGATGAGCATAGCGAAATGGTGAGACAACAAGTTCTTCGGCTCTTTGCCCAAGCAGTCAGGCTGATCATGACCTTCTTACCTTCCCAGCACTCCTTCCCACAACGCCTCAACGCTGCACCAACGGGACGAGGCGAGCACGTGAGGCGCAAATCTGTGATTCCAATCAGCGCGGATGTTATGCGGGAGTAAGTACCACTGTCCTTCGCAGACTATTGCATTGGCTAAGCAATATTCATTCACAGGCTTGCTGGACACAAGAGCTTAGATGACCTTCCGCCGCAACAGAACAGCGACTACAGCGAGGCTCAGAACCGCCAGTGACAGTCGAAGACACCCTTCTCTGACATGACAGGCGTCGCTCGGCACTTGGCTCTTCAAGTGGTGGCTGGCGCCAATCCTGACAGCCCGCTTGCCTGGCTTCGATGCAGCCCTTTACCTTTCCTGGGCCTCGGCTAATGCAAAACATATGTACATATATGTAGAAACACTCAAGACTCGTTCAAGAGTACTCAATGCTCTGCATTGGACAGCTTTCCTTCGCGATACTTTAGCTTTCCTCTTTCTTCGTCGCCAAACGCGGCTTTCTTTACATTTTTGTGTTCTTTGGTTACACTGGATGTGCATTGTAAGGGATACACTCAGACGTCGTGTAATTCTTTCGTCAAAAGCATACTTTCAACTTCAGGTGTTTGGCCTTGCTCTCGACATTGCTTTACTCGCAATAAAATCATCTTATATCTGACGAAGACATCAATAGCGCGATGTCTGTCATTACTCTGCCCTTCCACCTCGAAGGCACCTCTGCTGCTCCATCAAGCAAAGCTTTGGGAAAATTGTCAGGTGAGAAATCGCAACGAAGCGAGATGCTTTCGCAAGCAAGAGCAGCAATTGCATTCCAGTCTAGTCGTCGAATATTCATACTGACATCCACTTCCTTGCATCTACCTCTTCCTTTTCAAATGGTCGTTTTTTGCCAAATTTCCAGCTACCAGGCTAGCCGACCTCTATGCAGCTGGACCAGCCTACGTTGCGCACACCCAGCGAGTCCTGAAAGGCACAACATTCGCAGAGGAAGATGCGCACAACGCCGAGCTCGAGAAGAAGCGTCTTGCAAGCGAAGCAGCGTCGAATGGTATCGATGAAAATGAAGATATCGGCGACGAGCCCGAGTCGAGAGATACACTCGAGCTGGACCCTAAGCAGTGGAAGGACCAGGATCACTACGCTGTCTTGGGTCTGTCGGCCCTCAGATACAAAGCTACGCCAGATCAGATCAAGCGAGCTCGTACGTTATCTCCTCGTCTACCCTAAGAGCAGTGCTGATCTCCTGTATACGATTACAGACAGACGCAAGGTTTTGAGACACCACCCCGACAAGAAGGCCGGAGCGGCCGGCGAGACCAACGATGACAGCTTCTTCAAGTGTATCGCAAAAGCCCACGAAGTGCTGAGCAACCCTGAGAAGCGAAGGATCTTCGACTCTGCTGATGCAGGAGTGAATGACGACGATGTGCCCTTGCCATCGCAAAAGCTCAAGGACGCCGAAGAGTTTGTCTCGCTCTATGCACCGGTGTTCGAGCGCGAAGGACGATTCAGCAAGACACAACCAGTCATTCAGCTCGGTGGAGCCAATGCGTCGAAGCAGGAAGTCGAGTCCTTCTACTCGTTCTGGTACAACTTCGATTCATGGAGGTCATTTGAGCACTTCGACAAGGATGCCAACGAAGGCTCCGATTCTCGTGATGAGAAGCGATACCAAGAGAAGAAGAACAAGGCTGAGCGAGCACGCAGAAAGAAGGAGGATATCGCTCGTGTCCGTCTGCTAGTCGACCAGTCCATGGCGAATGATCCTAGAATCAAGCGGATCAAGGCTGAGGATAAAGCTGCTAGAGAAGCCAAGAAGCGAGGCTCGAGACCCGGTACACCAGGCGGTGGCAATGCAGCTGACAAGGAAAAGGCAGCCGCTGAGCTGAAGAAGAAGGAGGAGGAAGAGAAGAAGAAGGCTGAAGAGGACAAGAAGAAGGCAGAGAGCGATAAGGCCGACAATGCAGCTGCAAAGAAGGCTCGTGAGGCCGCCAAGAAGAACCTCAAGCGAGAGAAGAAGGCAGCTACTACGCTGCTCACCTCGCTCAACTACCTGCTGCCAGACGGACAGTCACCATCCGCTGCGCACGTTGAGGCTCAGCTTACGGAGATTGACACTATCATGAATGCACTCGACCCAACTGCTGTTCCAGACATGCGCAAAGCGATGGAAGCTAAGAAGGATGACCGAGAGGCCGTCAAGAAGGAAGTCATCGAGTGGGCTACCAAGGCAGGCAAGACTGACTTGAAGGGCTTCACTGCTTAAAGTGATATGCTGTTAGACCTTAGATGCGCTTGTCGGTATACCTAGAGGCTGTCCCTAGAGTGCGAGCTTGGTCCCATCGCGGCCAGATTTGCGCGACAGCTGTTGACTTGGATATACGCCTTCGCACACAGTCTACTGACCACTGTATCTGGTTCCTTGCTCTCTTGGGCCGATTCTTGCATCGAGTAGTCGCGCGTGTTGCCCATTTACGCGCTTTTTCGAAGCACCAACGCTGCACCAAAGTTGCCGGAAACAGCGGCGCGTGTGTGTAGCTAGCTATATCTTGCATCTACAGCGGCCAGTTCGCCTCAACTTAGCAAATATGCGATACGCTTGAAAGGCAGAAAGCAAAGGCGAGAAACAGCCAGTTTTTGGCGCGAAAAAGAGTAGGGAAAGAGGCTGCAACGCTGCTCGCATGTCACAACGAGGCAGCAGCAATGGCAAGAACGGCGCCCCTTCTGGACCGCGGACACTGTCGATAGCCATCAGTAAGGCTGGCCCGTCAAAGCCAGCAAAGAAAGGCAGTATATTCAGCAGCAGCAGCAAGAAGGCTGTGTTGGACAGCGACGACGACGAGGAGGAAGAGGGTGCTTTGGCGAATCTGGCTACAAAGAAACCAAACCTGCTGGATCCGCCTAGCGAGCCAAAAGCAGCTTTGACTTCAATAAAACGCCCCGATACATTACCTAAGAAGCCAGAAGTACATCAAGCACCAGAACCGCCATCGTTGCTTTCCAGGATTTCTTGGGAGGATTCCCCGATCACGCCGGCGCCAGCGACATTTCGCGCGTCGAAAGCAGGTTTAAGCAGAGATCCCGCTTCTGCGTCTGCACCTACTTCGGAACAGACGCAATACTACAAGCCCTCGCGAGCAGAAGCAGCTGCTTTAGCCCGTACCAAAGAGGCTTCTTCGGGCTTTTCTTCAACTGCATCAACCGCATTGAAGGATGACTATGCACCCTCTAGACCTGTGCAGCCTCTCGAGGCGCCCAAGATGGCCATCAGCCTAGGAAAGGGCCTGGCGAAAAGTGCTGGTCTGCCTCCCAAACCAAATGCCTTCAAGGAGGCAGCTCGTTCCTCGGCATCATTGTCAAGTTCAAGCTCGAAGCATGCTTCTACTTCACGATCTGGGCAGCCTAGCAACTCTTTGAGCTCGTCTCGCGGTAGCGGAACAAGTGTCGCTTCCAAGCGCAATGTGTTCGGCGACCACGAGAGGGAGGCATCTCCTCCACCTGATCGAGCCGCCATATCCTCAAGCAAAGGGAAGGAGAGAGCTACAGACCTGGAGAAGCCAGCAGAAAGCGACCTAAAGCAGAAGAGGAAGTCACGTGAGTCGGATAGGGCAAGTCCATCGAGTAACTTTGCTTATGCCTCACGAACAGGCTGGTCTGAGAATGAAGCTCGTCCGCTTGTGAATGGCTCCGGCCCCACTGGCGACTCGCAGTCTATCGCGTCAACTTCGGCCTTGCCAGCTGAACCATTACGGATACCAACGCCTCCGCCTATAGAGCCTGAACCTGAGCCCAGTCCAAAGACACCTCCGAAGCCTAGGAAGCTGAAGAATTCCAAATGGGCGACACCAGAGCCTGAAGTCGGCGAACCTAGCAAGCCGGTATCAGCAGACGAAAGCAAGAAGGACAAAACGATAGAGAAGAATAGGAGCCGAGAACCAGGGACACCACCGCCTCCAGCTAGGGCAGTCAGCGAAACGGACGTCCAGCCAAGCAGGCAGGATGTAGGAAAGCCTAAGTCGCGAGAGCCCGGTACACCACCTAGACCTTCGATATCGATACCACTGTCTGCAACAACGGCTACTACAACCAAGCATATATCGAAAACAGAATCTATACAACCGGACAGAGCGAGGTCAAGGACATCGTCGCGGCCGCGCATGGACGATGAGGCTAGAACACCTCCTCCTCGTCCGCGGCGCCATGATGAGCCTGGCACGCCGCCTCGCCAACGTATCAAGAACGAGCCTGGTACACCTCCTCGCCCTCCACGTCTTCAGGAACCAGGTACTCCTCCTCGAAGCAACCTCTCGCCGGACGCTTCTCTATCGCGCGCCTCGATTCTTGTTGCATCGCCGAGGCGAAGGGCTGCGTCCATCTCAAGACCCTCACCTCCTCTTCCTCCTACGCAACGGCAAACGACTCCCCCGCCTCCTGCACCACCTAGTGTGTCTCGACCCGCAACTCCTCCTCCGCCGCCTCCTCCAGATATTGTGGTAACTGAAAAGCCTCAGGAGATTCTCCGTCCTCCTCCTATATCCCTCAAGAAGCCGCTAACTCCGGACAAAGCACAACCGCAGCAGCCGCCTTCACCATTTCTATCAACAGACTTCATTGCTGAGATCGAAAGGCCTCCTTCGCCGACCCTGACAGAGAAAGAAGAGGAAAGGGAGAAGTCGTTCTTTGTCGTGTATAACCCTGCGCTCGAGGCTAAGCCCGTAGCGCAGTCCAGCGAACCCATAATCCGTTATGAAGGCTTCAATCACCCACGACATGTCGAAGATCCGCGGCAAAAGAATGATAAAGCAGACTGGAATGCCCTTCTTCGCACTTCCAGGTCATCTCGACCATTGAAGGTAGTGCAGCATATCAAGGAGAAGCACTATAGCTATGATAAGAACTCAACGTGCCCGCCGCCGCCTCTCATACCAACTGCTATCTTGGTCAGTGGTCTAGCCTATTTCGCGACAGCCGAAAAGTTACGGTCGCACTTCAGCGCATATGGCATCATTTCCGATATAGATCTGAAAACAGATCCTAAAACAGCAGGACTTCTCGGCATATGCTGGATCAAATATGTCGACCAGGTCGAACGCAAGCTATATGGTAAAGAGGGTAGTTATATCAGGAAAGCTACAGGGGTACAAGATGGAAATCTTACAGCTCAGGAAGCTATCAAGCGTAATCATAACCAGAAGGTACCAACACTGGCAAGACCAATAGACAAGATATCTGTCGTCATGGATGGCGAGAAGGTCTTGACGGAGCAAAAATACAAGAAAATCCTAGACGATCGCAAGGCTCTGGAGGATCAGAAATACGGCAGGAAACCAATCCTTGCTGCAGCTGCAGATATTACAAAGTCCGAACCGTCAAGCTCTGCTACACCTATTCCCGGTCGAAGTACACCTGATGACCCGGTAAGACAGCGCACCATCTCATCTACATCCTCAATACACGCACCCAAGTCAGCACAACAGCCATCTTCACTCACGCCAAGCTTATCCCTGCATAACAGTCCTCCGATACCGAACAAGCCGTCCACACAGGGAACGAGTGCTGCTGCGCGAACCCTCTCTATCCCGATTCCGCTCAAGCCTCCGACTGCACCACGAGCGCAGCAGCCGAAGAACTTCAATGCCTTCGAAAATGTACCAACGGGTCCCAAAGCTCTTATGTCGCCCACAGCGCCACCGCAGAATCGTCCAAATGTGCAGCGTACGCCAACAGATGTTAAATTCCCTCCCTCAGGGGGAAGACTGCCGCAGAGTGCCGGTGCTCCTTCAGGGCAGCGTGGTCCCCTGAAGCTACCAACAAACAAGACGCCGGACAAGTCGGGCAACCAAGAACAATCGTCATCGTCGTCCTCGGAAGACTCCGATAACGAGCATGAGGACGATGATCGAAGGAAGAGAGAAGACGATGACAAGATCTTCTTTCCTCGCTCAGCACGAGCTGGACAAGATATTGTCAAGGGTACTGTCGAAGCTCTCTCGCCTATGAAGGAATCGACTCCCGGGACGACGTCAGCATCGGCTATACAGGATCTCAGGGCAAAGATTACAGCCTACAAACGCTTAGAGGACTCTAAACTTCCCTTTGTCAAGGTGGCCAGGTCGAGCTTTCCCAATTTTAGTACGCTACAGGCGTGGATGCAAGGTTCTCATCCCCTTAAAGTGAGATTTCTGATTTGATCGACATGTCACTGGAAGCTGAACATAATCACGCCTCTTCTGTGTAGATCTTTGGCGACTCTCTTGCGTTCTACGTAACCTTCCGGAACAGAGATGCAGCCGCTTCTGCCGTAGAAGTGCTGAAAACTTCACCATTTCAAGGCAAATTAGTCGAGATGACTGCACAAGATGCACTGTCATGGGATGACGTGCAAATTCTCGAGACCGACCTCCGCAACATGACCAAGGCCCAGTCCGCACACCGTGCAAGTCGCGCTCCCGATCATTGGTCGCCTCGCAGAGAATCCTCCGAACAGGAGAGTCGCAGAGGCGATCATTGGTCGCCTCGCAGAGAAAGCCGCAACGAGAGTGACTATATTAAACAGCAGCGATTTACAGAGATCGAAATCCTGAAGGGAGCCATGCAAACTATCGGCATAGATTTACAAGCGGCATTCCTAGAGGACTTACAGAATATAGTCGTGCCTGGAAGGGCATCCGCTGCCTGGGAGAAGCACTCTTCCACGCATCTCCGACAAGCAATCGGATCCGCATCTCCAGCCAAGGCGCAGCAGCCGGCGCTCACCCTCTCCCCTGGCAAGCAAGGCCTGAGTACTTCGCTTGCCCTACAGGCAGCCACTCAAGACCAAAGCTCTACCACTTCTCTGGCCCCTGGCATATTGCCATCTTTCACGCGCAAAAAGGTTGCATCCATCACAGCTCGACCCATGCAGGCAAAAGATGCTAGATATCAGCTTGAGCAACGCGATCTATCGGCTGCAAGGGGTGTGCGGGACAGCTACAGGCCTGCACCCTCCGCCCCTTCCGCTCGCGAGCGCTCGGCAAGTACAGCCAATGATCACAGCACATCCCCTCAGCGCAAGTCACATAGTCAGCTGCCTCCCAGTCAAGAAACACAAGCAAGGAGAGCGGACCCGGCGCCCATACCGCCATCAGCAAGACAAGAGGAGTCCGTCAAGCCCGTCAAGAAAGCCGAGCAGAAGCCGAAGCGCGCACAGCCCAAGATCACTTTCACTAGCAGCGAGGAGAGCGAGGACGAAAAAGCTGCAGCACAGCTCGTAAAGAAGCGGGAGGCAGAGAGGAAGCGTCAACGCTCACAAAAGAAGGATGCCAAAAGGCGCAAGAGCGTCTCGAAAGTCATCTCTTCTCCGCTCTCGGCACCCGAGGACGAGGAGCAGGAGGAAGATGAGGATGACGAGCCAGAACACCTGGCAATCCTGCCTACTCCCCCGCGGCAGAAAGTGGCAGTCAAAGAGATCTCTCCCCCTGCTGCTGACTACGACTCAAGCGACCTCAGCGACCTGACCGACCTCTCGGACCTTGAAGATGTCGTGCCCGTTCCCCCTTCGACACCTCTCACTGCTCAAGTGGAACCCGCCTTGGAACCTACTTCGAAGCGTGCGCTGGACGAAGTCGAGCCTGAGCCGGAGCAAGCTGTTCAGAAAGTCTCGAAGAAGCCTAGACTTGCGTCACCCGAGCCTACGCCTCTGCTTGAGGATCCGCTCTTCGGAGATGTGGAAGGACAGGTCGAATTCGTGCTGCCGCTAGAAATACGGGAGCGCTCACGATCCAGCGACAAAGTCGCTACAGTCGCTACACCTGCAATCGAGGATCTCGAGACACAAGAGGAAGTGCCAGAAGAAGAGGAGGAGGAGGAGGAGGAGGTGGTCGTCTCTGCCAAAAACAATAGGAAGAAAGGCAAGGCAGGCCGACGGAAAGCAGCTCCCAAATCCAAAAAGAAGAAGAAAGCCACTCCTGCTGCTTCTACTCGCAGCCGTACGACTAGTCGCGCATTCAGTGCTACTCCGGATATACAAGCTCTTGGACTTGCAGAAGATGACGAGGATTCATACTACCTGCGTTTACAGATGGAAAGAGTGCGTTCTGGCAAAACTTTCTTTCCAGACGAGATCCCAGAGGAGCCAGAAGCGCCCGAAGGGTATCAGAGGCCCACTCCGCGGCACGACACTGGCTGTGCCCGTGCAGAGGGGTACTATCGCGTTCCTCAAGCAGAGAAGCTGTCGTACTTGGCAGCTCGCAACCAAGCTCAGGTCGACACCACGCAAGGCGGAACTTCGTCGATTGCGATCTCGAGACTTGCAAGAGTCAATGCTAGGCACCTCGTCTCTGGCTTGGACAAGACCAAAAAAGCTACAGCTAGTGATGCAGATGTCTTGCAATTCAACCAGCTTCGAACCCGAAAGAAACAGCTTCGATTCGCCAGAAGTCCGATCCATGATTGGGGGCTATATGCGCAGGAGTTCATTCCAGCTGGTGAAATGGTCATTGAATATGTTGGAGAACAGATCCGACAGCAAGTGGCAGACAAGAGGGAGAAGCAATATGAGCGACAAGGCATTGGCTCGAGCTATTTATTGTGAGCAGGGGGAGGCTATTCGTGCGGACTGAGCTTACTGAGCGTCTTTCGCAGCCGTGTGGACGACGATGTCGTTATCGATGCAACTATGAAAGGCAATCTTGGCCGACTTATCAACCACTGCTGCACGCCCAACTGCAATGCGCGCATCCTATCAGTCGGCTCAAGCAAGAAGATTGTCATCTATGCAAAGCAACCTATTTACGAAGGCGATGAAATCACGTACGACTACCACTTCCCGCTGGAAGATGAGAAGATACCCTGTTTGTGCGGCATGAGTGGATGTCGTGGATTCCTGAATTGAGAGCATCTACTGTCATGTCATTAGCATTAGTTGGGTGAGCAGTAGTGGGAATTTATGCATCATCGTTTGTTGTATCTCTCTTAGCTGGCTTTTATACATCGCAAACCCTTAGCTCGCCCGCTTCAGGGCACCATTCACAGTCACACTACGGAGACCTGGAGCACAATCAATAAGATGCAGGCTAGATACAATGCTTTCTTGCTACTTTCTGGTCGCGTTCCTGATACTGATTAGATCTTCCGCCGCCCCTCCGACCCGGACCTAGGTCCCGGCTAGGTGCTGCCGGCAAGACAAAATTCCGCGACGAACAGGAGGACGAGGATATCGTGCAATTCCAATTGTGCGTTTCTGCTTCTTGCTTCTGCTCCAATCAAACAAAATCTATCATGAAGATTGCTGCTGGTCTCGCTGCTGTTGGCGCAGCTGCCCTCGTCGCTGGTGAGCCAGCAGACTTGACGGAGAAACCATTTCTGTGGGCTGAAGTTTCTGACAGCCCATGGCCCAAAGACGCCTGAAGAGATCAAGGCGTACAATGCACTGCAATCTACAGTCTACCACTGCGCTCCAGCTGTAGCCGTACGCTTTCATCTCGAGCTTTTTCTTCGGAGTTCTATAGCTGACCTTAGGGAGATAGGCCTACACTGAGAAGCGACGAGCAGCATGGAGGAACCGCATGCTTGGAGCAGATGCTCTAGCAGACAAGAATCTCTTTGTCCAGGGTAGTTTCGAAGATCTTGGATTGGACGGATCTGCACCTTCCGACGCACCTGAAGGAACAAACCCGCCTCAGCTTCTCTCCTGCGACTCTGTAGCAGAGACAAAGATCCTCAACAACACATGTGTCCTTGCTCCCATCGTTACGCAAGGGCCATACTACCATACCTACGGCCATCCAGTCCGCCAAAACATGGCCGAATGGCAAGCTGGTATTCTCTTCCTTATGGACTTCGGTATCATCGACGTAGAGACATGCGAACCTCTGCCCAACGTCCTTGTCGACATTTGGCACGCCAATGCGACTGGCCACTATGCGTAAGTCCAGTTCGATAAGAGTATACCAGGCGAAGCTGATGATCTTCCGCAGCGGCCACGGTGATCCTGAACCTCATCTCGTCAACGAGGAGCCTCAACGCGGAGGAGCTCGTGCTGGGCTTCTTTCCGCATTCCCCCGTACAAACGATGAGGAGACCTTCTTGCGTGCTGCATGGCCTTCAGACAAGAATGGTGTAGCGCAATTCTCTTCCATCTTCCCAGGGTACTACACTGTGCGCCCCATTTAGACTTGATCCTTCCTTGCGTTCATCGCTGACTGTGCTCTGTTTGCAGGGCCGAGCTACGCACGTCCACGTCAAAGTGCATACTGAGTGGACTCCTCTCCCTCATAACAACTCCTTCGCTATCGGCAGCACAGCCTATACCGGCCAGCTGTTCGTCGAAGACGATCTCAACCTGCAAGTCGACAAGATCTGGCCCTACTCCACCAACCCCATCGCCAACAAGTGGGGACGCACGCGCAACTGGAGAGACTCGCTCAACATCTTCCCTGATTCACACGAGAATGGTCATCAACCTACTTTCGACATCCACCCGCTCAACGGTGTGCTGCAACAAGGCCTGATTGGATACATCACGCTTGGAATCAACAAGACGCACGTCATGTCGCAAGCTGCTTGGAAGCCTTAGACTCGTAAAAGAAGGTTCTAGTGCCACGTTTTATCGCGTTGTTATTGGCAGACAGGGAGATATAGCAGTACATAGCAGAATAATGCATAGGTCTCGATGAACAAGTGAAGCGCAGCTGATTTACAGATGTTCGAGGAGCTCACATCGCCAATTCCTCTGCTGCTGAATCAGACGGCTAACCACCTCTTTCCTACTAGTCAGTCTGTCCTACTGGTCAGCCGTCTGACCTCTGTCTTTCCTCTCACCTCCCCTTCTCATCCTCCCTTCTCATCCTCCCTCCTCATCCTCCCTCCTCATCCTCCCTTCTCATCCTCCCTTCTCATCCTCCCTTCTCATCCTCCCTGCTTTTCTACTGGTCACACGGCTGACCACTGCGTTTCTAATGGTCAGACGGCTAACCACTGCGTCTCTACTGGTCAGACGGCGAACCATTGCGTTTTTGCTCGCCCATCCTCTTCGCCCATCCTCTACGCCCATCCTCCCTGCCCATCCTTCCTGCCCATCCTTCCTGCCCATCCTTCCTGCCCATCTTACTCGAGGTCAAATGGCTGACCAGGCCTGGTTTCCCTAGGTCAGACGGCTGACCAGGCTTGATGTCTCTCTTCATCCCTCCCTCTTCGTCCGTCCCTCTTTATCCCTTCCTCTTCATCCTTGCTGATCAGACGGCCGACCTCTCCCAACCTAGTTGGTCAGCTGCTGACGAGATCTCGTCAGCTGGAGGAACACAGACGCTGAAAGCGGACACAGACGAGGAAGGTTTTCACATAAGCAGTAGACATAGAGTTTTACGCTTGTCTGTATACAACACCGGCTCAATCATCCATATTGTCCATGCAGGGATATCACCTCCCCTCACCTATCCACCTTTGCCTTGCGGTATAGCTTCTTGCTGCGCAGCTCTGCAACTTCTTGTGTGTCGAGCATAGCAGCTCCTGCTGGCCGCTCTCCTGCCTCGACTGCTACGATCCTGCTCTTAGCCTCGACGAGCGATGCCTCGAGGTCCCTTTTATGGTTCTGAAAACTCCTGTTGTGCTTGAGTCTGCCCTGTAGAGGCTTCGTACATGTCATAGGAGGTGCTGTACCCTTCCTATGCCAGTGTCGATAGTACCAGACGTGCTTGAGACTCTCCTTCTGTTCGGCTCTGTACGTCTTGTGTAAGGTCTTCAGGCTGTCTGCAGAGTGTGTCGCTGTGCTAATGGCCGCTCGCAGCTCAATGCCTGACCTCTGTTCATCCAGCGGCAGGTCTCGCAGCACATCGTCGACTCGTTTGCTGGATTTTGCTCTCGATCTCGAACGGGATGGGATGCAGGATGCGCCCAGCTGTCGCACGCAGGTCGACATCGTCGTGCAGCTTGAACGTTATCAGGTCATCTGGGACATCCGCAACTGGATTGTCGATTTTGCTGGCACGTTGGGCTCATCGGTCGGTCATGGCGATGTCTGCTTGTCGGTTGCGCTAAGTCGTTCTGCTGATTGATGAAGCCTGCAAGTAAGCTGTGAGATGTCTTGGCTTGCTGTCCTATCAATCACCCATGGCCAGTCAGCATTCCTTGTGGTTTGATGTATCAGCGCGATGACGTGCCTGACAAAGCGGGCCTTAGCGTCGACCGTTGGTGATGGGACGGAGCGGCGAGATTACTAAAAAGATGACAGCGCCGACGACAAGTACAAAAGGGCCAGGATGCTGCAGCTTCTTCTCTTCCTCCTTCACATCAATCCACTTCTACACACTCTTCCAGCTCAGCAATGCAGGCGACTCTGCGAGAAAGCATTGTCGGGCAGTTCCTCAACAAGGCCTCCAATGGCCGAATTTTACCATATCCTGAACAAAGACCAGACTTTGTAGTTCCTGAACACTTCCTACTACGTAAAGGGGACAACCAGAAGATCACAGAGAAGAGCAGACAGACAACTCCGCCTTCGAACCAGACTACGCGATGCCCAACTCCCGATTCTAATGGAACACCTCGACGCGTAGATAGCGACAACCAGACATTGACGGATGCAACTGCAGAACGGATAGGAGACAAACTCAAGCATCCACAGAACAATGCATTGGAAGAAGGGAAAGACAGATTCCTTGTTGGCTGGTATTCGGAAGACGACCCTGAAAATCCTCAAAACTGGTCGAAACCGCGCAAGACTCTCCTCATGTCCCAGATGATGCTACTCACATTCGCAATGTATGTCGGGTCAGCCATCTACACGCCCTCCATACCTGGGCTCCAGCAAGAGTTCGGAGTCTCGCAGACAAAAGCTATCCTAGGCTTGTCTCTCTATGTTCTGGCATACGGTATGGGCGTAAGTTCTTTCTCTTCTTCGTCTTCTTCTCTTCTTCCCTTCTCGCTCTGCCAGCAGGAGCTGACTCCGTGTCGTTTCGTCCGATCTAGCCTATGGTTCTCTCTCCCTTGTCTGAGATCCCTCGAATCGGCCGTCTTAACGTCTACATGGTCTCAGCCTTCATATTCATGATCCTTCAGATCCCTACCGCTCTAGCACCCAACTACGCGACACTCATGGCTATGCGCTTCTTCGGAGGATTCGTCTGCTCGCCTGCACTCTCTACAGGCGGAGCTACGCTTTCAGACGTCTTCTCACCAATGGTTGTGCCATACGTAGTCGCTGGATGGGCTTCCGGAGCCGTCTTAGGGTGAGTTCGACCTTTTTTGACCCCAGGACCCTCCAGACACTAATTTTGGCTGTTTCTGCGCGTCTAGACCTGTCATAGGACCCGTGGCGAGCGTACGTGCTTCTTCCAGAGCTCTCTGAAAAGTCATTTGGCTAATTTTCCATATTTTCTGATTTTTCAGGGATATGCTGCGCAAGAGGAGAACTGGCGCTGGCCTCTGTTCATGCTGCTGTTCATCAGCGTCTTCTCGTTTATCTCGTTGGCCTTCCTATTCCCTGAGACATCCTCAGCTACCATTCTCCTGCGCCGAGCTCAGCGCTTGCGCAAATTGACTGGAAACAACCAGCTGCGCTCACAAAGCGAGATCGACTCTGCCGGCATCAAGCCCAAGGAGCTCATCAGCACATCTTTGCTCCGACCCTTCCTCCTGCTACGAGACCCAGCTGTCCTCTTCGTCGATGTCTACATCGCGCTGGTTTATGCCATCTTCTACCTCTGGTTTGAGGCCTTCCCGATCGTCTTCGGAGCAGAAGGATACGCTTTCAATCTGTAAGCTTGCTTCTTACTCTGAATTTGTATTCGATACTGACTCTTCTGCTATATCACAGCGGCGGTCAATCCCTACCTTTCGTAGGCTTCGTCGTAGCCCTCATCCCTACTCTTCTATGCTACTTCGCCTACCAGAAGTACAGCGTCATTCCAGAATTCAAGCGCACGGGCGTCCTCATTCCCGAAAGCCGTCTCAAGGTCGCCCTCTTCGGATCGTTCATCCCGCCTATCGCCTTGCTCTGGTTCGGATGGTCTGCTCAAGAACGTATTCACTGGATCATGCCTATCATCGGCGCTTCCCTCTACCTGCCAGGCAAGTCCGAATTCCACCAGTATCCGCTTCAGACTAAGCTGACTCGCTACATCGCCTTCAGGTATCTTCCTCATCTTCCAAGGCGCGATTGTGGGTACAAGTAGAAGTACAAACTAGAAAAGATGCTAAGTCGCCGAAATTCCGCAGGTCTACCTTCCTCTATCCTACGGTCAATACGCAGCTAGTGTACTAGCAGGAAACGCACTGCTTCGAGGCATTACAGGTATGAACGATAACGATTGCCAAGCTGGCGAATGAACCAAGCTGACGGTACACAATCATAGGTGCTGTCTTTCCTCTCTTCGGACATGCTCTCTTCCAGTCACTAGGCATTGGAGGCGGATCTTCCCTGCTCGCTGGTCTATCTATCATCATGATTCCTCCCCTTTTCGCTCTATACAAATACGGAGCCAAGCTTCGTGGCATGTCTAAGTACGCTACTTCGTAGATCAACAACCACCAAGCATCCGTCAAGAACTCTTAGAAACAATTAGAAAGTCCCGCATTTCATGCTGTTTGTTGCCAGTAGTATAAAGTGTAGCCTCCGCGTGTGTGTAGCTATATAGAAGTAATTCTCAACGCTTTCTTCGAGCTTTAAAATGTCTGCGACCATGTCTTTCGTAGCTGTGCCTGTCCCGCTTGCCGATCCTGCTTTGCCAAAGATAGAGGGCTCAGATAAGCCGCAAGAAAGAAATTATACAGAGCTTTTAAGGCTCTTCTTCGCTTTCCACACGCATACAACAATGACCAGCCAGATTATTGGGACTGTCATTCTCTTCAGACACGGCGACAGGTACGGCTGAGAATGACGTCGGGAAAGACTTGACTTGGGCGAAAAAGCTGAATCTTTGGGGTGTGCTGTTCGCAGACAAGGATTCTACCAGGTATGTGTATGGATACAGTGAAATAGTGGTCAGACAGCTGACCATCCTTCCTCGCAGAGCCCGACGAGGTGTGCATAGAAAGCCGGATCTTCCGACCTCAGCTGACCTGACCAATATCCACAGCTACACCGCTTCAGACACAGCCATAACTCCTGTACGAACCGCAAGAAGATCCACCACCCTCTTTCCCGCAGAAAAGCTGACTTTATCTCGAAAAAGCTCGGAGAACTCCAAGAATACCAGCTTGGCCAGCTCGTTCGCTCTCGCTACATCGATCAAAGCAGCCCCAATGCTATAGAAGGCCTGAGTAGCGGCCTTTTCAATACCGACCAAGTCTACTTCTCAGCAGATGCGGGAGGAGAAGGCGGAGTCATCCTGAACTCAGCTGCAGCTTTCGCGCAAGGTGCTTGGCCGGCTACGAGCTTGTCCAACACTACTCTTGCGAACGGAACAAATGTAGTCTCCCCTCTTGGCGGTTACCAATATGTGCCTATCGAGAGGTGCGTAAATTACTTGCAATCCTGAGCTTGGAAAGCAGCTAAGAACCTGTCCCTCATCAGTGTTGAAGTTGAGGACGATTACCGTCTCGAGAGCTGGACAGAGTGCCCTGCGTACGCCGCGGATAATGCTGCTTGGTACAAGAGCGCTGCTTTCAAAGCCAAAGCAGCAGAAGCAGCTCCATTCATTAACAGTGTCAGCCCTCTAGTAGGAGGCCGTAATGCAACCTTCGAGAACTGGTGGAATATCTACGACTACATGAATGTTAACGATGTGAGCTTGCTGGGCGTCTACTTTGGGTTAAGAGCCGAGCTAATCGAGCTCTTAGATACACTCAGCCGAGTTCGCAAGTCAAGTCAATGCCAACATAATGGAGCAAGCCCGCGACCTTGCCAATTGGCAGTGGGCTTAGCATAGTTCCGCATGTTTGAATAACGCTGAATCCGTCTTGGCTTCCGTTTCTAGCGAGTACTATTCGTTCTCCGATGTGCAGCCATATGCGATAGGATCAATGCCGGGCAGAGCGATGCTTCCTCTACTTTTCGATGCATTCAATTCAATCACGAACTCCTCCGACCCATCAAAACTCCGTCTCGTTGCCATGAGCTATAAACCCTTCATCGGTCTCTTCAACATGACGGGCGCTGCAGAAGCCAATCCACAGCTAGCAGGAGTTGTCAATTACGCTGCCGCTGCTGCGTTCGAAATTCGCAGAGAAACAACTACGAATAGCTACACCGTTACCTTGCAGTTCAAGAATGGAACGGATGACGCAGACTTTGTGCCATACACTATGTTCCGCTCACCCAACCCGGCATATGACCTTCAAAGTTTCACGAATCAGCTTGCGGTAAGTCCCGAACTTTGCTAACTTGATTGGGCTGAGACGCATCTGATTCGTATGTCAAGCCTTATGCAGTGACGAGTCTCGGCCAATGGTGCAATTTATGCAATAACACGCAAAGCAGAGGCTGCGATACCATCAGCCTTCTGAATACCACGACTTTCGAGCTGGACCACAGCGGTACCGCAGTATCGCCAGTTGCAGCAGGCTTCATCGGTGCCGTCGTGACTCTTGTTCTGGCCTCCGCAGTCTTTGCTGCTCTCTGGACTCTGGGAATGTTAGCTATTGGCAAGAAGGGCACTAGACAGAGGAGCAAGCAGCAGCAACGCTGGTCTGGCTCCGAGCAGGCCATCCCGCTGCCTGCGTACGATACTAAGACCGGAAATCTGTCGTGATAAAACTGCTCAATTCAAGCCAATGCTCTGTGATCATAGAAAGGAAAGCTACAGCTGAAAATGTAACGTACGTCAATGCTATCACTAAAAACCTCTAAAAATGCATAGCGTCCGGTCAACTGTCTGACCTACATGTCTTAAATTTGGCTAGAATACATGCAGTCGTCTGTCCACATCCCATCCTAGCTCTGCGAGAGCTGGCTTGACGGTTTGGTTGATCATTGTATCCGGCCCACAGATGGCTAGAAGGGCATCTTCCGCCGGTGCAGGCAAGTGCGTACGCAGCATATCGATGTTTATCCTGCCCTTGCTATACTGCCAGTCTTTCGGCGTCGTAGACAGCGTATGATGCAGTCTGAATCGACGTCGGTACTGCTGTTCCAGCTCATGCAATTCCTCCCTGCACAGAACATCTTCGAAAGTCTTGTTGGCATTCAAAATCCAGACCTCCGTGAGCTCGTCTTCACGATCTTCCAGAACACCTCGCAGAACTTGCAGAATAGGCGTTATGCCACTTCCACCGCAAATGAGTCCGAACTTTCGGATGGTGTCTTTGTGCTCCTTGTGCTTGGTGACACCCTGCCCAAGATATTCAAAGGATCCAATGGGACCTCTGAACTCGACAGAGTCGCCAACGACAAGCTCGTGGAATCCATTTGTCATCTTGCCGCCAGTGGGATAGTCGGTTGAAGGGAAGTATATCCTACAGAGTCATCAGCCAGCGCCCCAAATCTCATGGTGTTCGCACATACTTGATGAGCAGATCGATGTAACCCTTGGCGTCTGACCTGGAGACAGGCGTATAGGCACGCTGTACCAGCTCACCCTCGACAACAGCCGAGTCACCATCAGGCTTGACCTTCCGCCTTAAGCGGACAAAGACGTGCTGTCCGATGGGAAGACCCAAAGGCTGATCTGGCGCTTCCAGTGCAAAGCGGTAGACCCGACTATCGTGCGAGACATTCTCGATAGACTCCAGCTTCGCCGCTTTCCATTTCTTCTTGTGCAGGACTGTATCAACACGATGTTTAGCCACTGACAGATCCGGGCGAAGAATCGACACTCACAAACCGGGTCCATTGGCTCGCTGCCGGTAGAAGCCTTCGGGGTCCTGCTGGAGGCATCTTCCTGAACGAGTGTACCGATATGGTAGTCGATAAGCTGCTTCTTGGCATCGCTTGAATGAATGGACATGAACTCGGTCGTCGCGTCTTCTCCTGCGACCAAAGTGATAGACTCTGGTCCTCCAGGGTGACCTTTCAGAAAGCCAGTACCATCATATACTTCTCCATCTACGACGAACCAAGGTTCTGATTCCGTATTATGGGCCTCCACCTCTGCCATCGTGATCTTTCGCGTCACGCCAGGTTTGCGCATATCGATCTTGACGGCAGCTTTCTTGGCTTCTGCTTTCGCCTTGCTATCATTCGCTGTGAAGATTGGTTTTAGAGCATCCAGACCATCCTCGACCATTCGGGGCATCCATCCGCCAGGTTGCGTTCCTGCCATTGTAGGATGCTCGAAGCGCAACTGTTTCCCTCCTTCCAGCTTATGAATAGCTACGCGGAACCACCAATTATTCATCATTCCCGTAGGATTCCAGTACATGTCCCTCGGCTGGATATTCATGGCTTCGTCCATTCCGCGAACCATGATCACGGCCGAATCTGCAAGGCTTGAGACTGGTACGGTGTACTTCCAGAAGCACCAGCAGAAGGACTGATCTGTTTCCGAGAGGTCCAGCTTGCCATAGACGGGGTCTTGCATTGCAATCCTTCGATAGAGGTCTTCTGCATAGTCGATCTCGGCAAGCCGCCAAGTGACGCCGTCGTCGAGGGAGACTTCGAGACGAGTGATCCTCCTGCCTCCTCCGCTGTAGGCGTAGCCCTTGATGTCATAGGTCGCACTACCATCCGTGACATCTAATACTTCGTCGTGATTAGGGCAGGCGACTGCACTATTTGGGCTGAGGTCATTGATGATATATCGTGGATTGTACCACCAGTGTTCCTCGTTTCGTGCTTGATCAGGCGAAAGTTCCGTAGGAAGTACTTTATTGTCCTAATGAAGAGCAAGTCAGCCGCAAATTCCACGTTGCAATTCGGGAGACTGCCAGCTTACCCAGAAATGTAGATAGTGCTGAGATTCTTTGTCGCTGATCTCGATATGCCGCAGCCATTTGACGCTTCTTCCGCCGATTTGGCCTGGGACGACCAATCTTATGGGAAAACCATGATCTGGTTCCAAAGGTAGACCGTTCATAGCCCAGCAAAGAAGCATGCCCTTCTCCTTGTCTTTCGCCCAAGCGAGTTTCTGACTTGTTCCGTATGGCCCTTTGGGTAGTGGATCTGCACCTTCGAAGATGACGTGCCTTGCTTTGCGCTGCGGTTGAAGATAGTCCACTACGTCTGATAGGTATACTCCCGTGAAGAGAGCCGTCGAAACACCGCCCGCGCCCCACGAGAAACCCAGGCCTTTCTGAATCATGTTCTGCTCTTTTCGCCTGTTTCCTGCACAGACAAGCGTGATAGGCAGCGTGACTACTTCGAACTTGTCGCATAAATCTTGGACGGATAGTTGGCATGGTCGATCAATCAGACCGAAGAAGTTGATCTTCCAATCCAGCGCTTCCTGCTGTGAGACCTTGACACACGCGCCGTGCGAGCGGACGTAAAAGAGGTTCGAAGGGGTGAGGAAGCCAGCATCGAAAAGATCTGCTATCTTGGCCTCGCAATTGAAAGGGTGTTTACCAGTCAGTCGAACCAAACGGGAGTCTCTTGGTACCCATTTATCAGGTGTGGATCTGCAAGCGTGTTCTTTCAGCAGGGATCCATGAAGCTTATCGGAAGCAAGCGGTGAGACTGACACATCCTGCTCGTCTATCGTCTTGACCTGAGGCTCAGTAGGTACCGCAGGTAGACCTTTGCTGGTAGCTCTTGCACCACCTTCCTCAGCAGCTCGCAGGGAAGGAGGGTAGAAGGGATGTGGGAGTTGCTGGCGGGACGATGCCAGACTCTCCTGCTCTTTGATAGGTGGAAGATGTATTGAGGCATCTGAAGGCGGAGTTGAGGGCGCGTCTGATGAGGCAGATGAGACCACCGAGGATCTGCCTCTGGATAGTGATCTTGCTCGGCTGCTAGAAGAGCCAATCTCTTGCGAAGATGCCAGTGAAGAATCCCTTGACGGCGACAAAGTGCGCGCTTCGAAGCGTGGTGAGCCAAGCTCGAGCCTTGTACGTGAAAGTGACCGTGATGCAGCTCGTGGTGCTACAGGTGTTACGGTCGCCATGTCGAATCCCTGTACTTTGGGTAGAAAGAGCAGTCAATCTAGGACCAAGAGGGCTGGTAGATCTCTCATTCAGCATGTACTCAGACTGTCCAATCATATTCTCGTATATCTGCCGTGGGAGCCCAAGGAAATTAAGGTCATGGATACCCCAGCCCTTATCAGTCAGTCTATCCGCCACTGAGACCTCAATGACAGATGATGTGGACAGGCTCAGGATGCTCAGACTTGTCTCTTCTGTATCGAAGCGCATGTTATTTCTATATCCGCAGGCCCAGGTCGTGTTGACGGCCAGCAGCTTGGTTCAGGCTGAAATTGTAGATGAATCCGCCATTACGGCGCGCTTGATTGGATCATAGACAGCAGCGGAGTTGATTACAGCTTGGGAAATGTTGACTTCTGGTTGCTTTGAAGTCTTCCTGATGAGCCTCGCTTGCTTCCGGGTGCCATCGCCGGCTTTGCGAGCTTGAAGATTTTGCTGTCATTATCGTATCGCGCCTTCGTTGCAAGTTTCTGGCTTCTTTCCTCACTTCGAATACCATGGCCGTAATGCCGTCGTCGTCGTCGTTCGCAGTGCCGCAGCCTGGCGCCTCTCTCGTCGTTGCTCTCAATCCTCCCAGCAGCGATGGTGTTCAAGCTCGTCGGTCCATCCTCATCGTCGGGCAGCACAGGCTCGCAGCAGCTCGCTGTTTCGCCGCTTTAGAAGCTGGCTTCAATGTGATACTGGCTATACACCGTACACTTTACATTGACGCAGAACTCGATGCAAGACTGGCCAACAACGAGATCTCAAGCGTAGATTTGCCAATATACGAGGAAGATTGGCTTCAGTGGTTTCAATCACTCCCTGCAGATATTCTAGACGACATACAGCTCGTAGGCATCACAGATACCCTCGCTTCATCCTCTTCTTCCACTTCACAAAAGCCAAGAACGCCTCAATCAGCACTTTCGATAAGGAAAGCTTGCTATAGACTACGCATACCTATCAATGTAGCAGACAATCCTGCATTGTCCGACTTTCACTTCCCTGCAACCCACCGCTTTCCTCTTCTATCTTCTTCCACATTCGATGCTTCATCAACAGCAAGTCCGCTCCAGATTGCTATCACGACAAATGCAAACTCCTGCCGTCTAGCATCTCGTATACGACGAGAGATCATTGCGAAATTGCCGAAGGGCATCGGATCAGCTGTAGCCAAAGTAGGCCAGCTTCGCGAACTAGCGAAACAAGTCGATAGGAACCAGCAATCAAGTATTATCGATGAGGATCTAGAACAGGGTGAAAGGGAGGAGGGATGGTCGTCAACACTGCTCAACAAGCCAGTACCTCAGATCTTGGCTCCTCCGGCAACTCGATTCGCAAGGTCAAGGTGTACTTCGCCCAACCGGCGTCTAGCCATCGAGAGACCATCGTTCAGCATACCTCTCCCAACTCCACCCGCTACACCTCCAGCGACATCTGTATTCGTTGACAAGATGGAACAGATCCTTGCCGGAGAAGCACCAAAACCAGTTCAAGTAGCGCTCACCAGCGTGACTAGGATGCGCTTCATTGCACAGATATGTAAGCAATATGTCACAACCCCACTCGATAGCTAGCTGATGCCATCCTCGCAGCTGAGTACTGGCCGATAGAGCGCCTGGCTAGCATGTCGGAAGACGAAGCTTCCCGTGTTATCAGCTTATACTCGAAATCACTGTCTGCCGAACAGCCTAATGGCCAGGGTCAATTGCCAACGACACCAAAATCAGTAGACGAAGGTGCTTCTTCGTTACAGTCAAAACAGCCGCATAACGCTACAGACTCGGTCAACGATACAGCGCCCCGCCACGATCTAGCCATTGGGCGTCCGTTGGCAAGTCCGCAAAAGCGAGGTCGTATCTACCTCCTTGGCTCTGGGCCAGGTTCTCCCGCACTTCTTACGATGGCCGCGCACTCTCTTCTTACAAGGCACGCTACACTCATCCTCTCCGACAAGCTCGTACCACCGCAGATTCTAGCTCTCATACCTAAGCATATTCCGCTTACTATCGCGAAGAAGTTCCCTGGAAATGCAGAGGGAGCTCAGAACGAACTGATGGACTTAGCATTTGAGGGCGCACAAAGAGGAGAGGTAGTCGTACGCTTGAAGCAAGGCGATCCCTACGTGTATGGCAGAGGAGGAGAGGAAGTCTTGTTCTTCAGAGAAAGAGGCTATGAAGCGATCGTCATCCCAGGCATTTCTTCAGCGTTCGCGGCTCCTCTCATGGCTGGCATACCCGTTACGCAGAGAGGTGTAAGCGAAAGTGTGGTAGTCTGCACCGGCGTCGGAAGGAAGGGCAAAGGAGTCAAGCTACCGGGCTACGAGAGAGCAAGAACGACAGTCGTGCTCATGGGAGTAGCAAGGTTACCTGGTGTCATACAAGCACTCACGTCCACAGAAGGCCAAGAAGGGCATGGACGAGAAGGAGGTGCAAGGGACGGAGCTGCATATCCTCCCTACTGCCCCATCGCAATCATCGAGAGAGCATCTTCACCGGATCAGAGAATGGTAGCTTCAACATTGGAGGGCATCGTAGATGCGCTGGACAGAGCTGGCGAACAGAGACCGCCTGGAATGATGATAATTGGCTGGTCAGCATTGGCGCTGGAAGGCAAGGGAGACGTCGAAGTCTTGGACGGGTCAGATGGCCTGTCAGCAGAAGAATTGGAAAAGGTGGACCGAGAGAGGGTGGATCGATGGCTAGGACCGAAGGGCTACATTTGCCGGGAAGGTCTAGTCGATAATTGGACGGAGTTTTTGGATCGGGAAGAGCCTGCTCGGAGCATCGAAGAAGTCGCAGTAGAATAGATCTTGCATATAGAGGGGTATGTTGGTAGCTGCACGAGGAGTGTATACGTTCTCATCAGTTCTTGTTGTTGGCAAATTTAGTTCAGGAAGCGCATGTAGATAATCACACCAGCATGAACGCATTACGATTACTGCGGTCTACTACAGAGTGTTCTAGATTCTTGCATTCTGCCCATCTCGCACGGAACGGCTTACACGTTATAGAAGATGACTGCACCGACACCATGTCAGCTTTAGGAGCTAGGAAACGAGAAGGGCGTAGACTCACTTTTGCAGTCGCCAGGTTCTGCTTGCTCGATGAGCTTGGCATCATAGCCTTGTTGAGACCCAGCTTCGCCGAGCTCATCAGCCTTCTTCACACCGTCTGTTGCTTCTTCCACAGTGAGCTGATTGACGCCTATCTGCCTCGATAAATATGGGAGAACACTCTCGATCAGAGCCCTTTCATCGAAGAGGAGGGTTCGGTCAAAGAGTTGCGGTCCTGTGACAGCCACGCGTTTCTGCAGGGCACATCAGTCGTGAATCTCGATTCGCCGAAGCTGTAAGACAGTACTTACCCCAAACAGGACACAGAACGGCATGGCACGCTTCTCTTTCCCTAGGCCTTTTTCGGCGAGAACACTTCTTACTTTCGCCATATCGATCTCCTTCTTCTCCTGGGAGTAAGACTCCCTCATAGCTTCTATGCAGCCCGTCTGCCATTCCGGGAACTCTCGCGACACGAAGAGTCGGACAGCTTTGGGCTTCGAGGGATCGAACCCAGCTGCTCCTTTGCCCTTCGCTTTGCGCTTAACGAATGTAGCTTCTGACGAGCGGATGGAGGTGACTAGATTGCGAATATAGTTGACGGAGTCGAGAACTGATTGATCTACTTCCGCGGAGGGCTCTGGGTATAGAGCTGATTGTACTGATGTGGTTTCTCCGAGGAAGTTCTTCCAGATATGTTCGGAGAAGTGAGGGATGATAGGAACGACTAATAAAGCTTGAACGCGCATAAACATGATGACCAGGTCATGATGCATGCCGCCATCATCGGTGACTGCTTGCTGGTAAGCATCTCTGGCCATTTGCAGCTCGAAGAAGCCTGTCTTTGTAGCATCCTTGTACCGTGCACTAGACGGTGGTAGCAGAGTCAGCGGGTGACTGTGGTATGCTAGAGATACTTACTCGATGTAGTGAGCCTTGGTCTGCACGATAAGGGAGTTGAGTTCTGCTTCGAATGCCTTGTCCCAGAAGTTCTTCTCGCCGCTTCGCAACTTGTCTTTCTCAGCCATTTGTTCCTGGAATATTCGGGTCAGCCTGAGTCAAGGATGACCACGGAGCTTAACGAACACTGCACCAGTCAATGCGTGTATGCAGACGAAGAATAGTCGCGTTCGCAACTGCCTCGTCGAAGTTTGCATCTTCGATACTGTCACCGGCATCGGCAAGTGCTAATCTGGTCGCATCCGCGCCAAACTTGGCAACACCGTTCCGTAGAGTGAGGAAGTTTCCTGTTGACTTTGACATCTTGTCGCCATTGAGGAGGAGATGACCGTTCGCTCGCATGCTCCGCGGCCACATTTCCTCAGGGAAAAGAGCGGCATGCACGTATATGCAGAAAGTGAGATGGTTAGGGATGAGATCTTTTCCGGATGATCGGATGTCCATGGGGTAGAAGCTGGAAGAGGTGTCTTCAGCCAGAAGTGGCGTAGAGTAAGGCTGAACACTTACTATGTGTATTCTCGTCTGAGAGCTTCGCCTTGCTCTCTTGTGATAGTTGCATCCTTGGGGAAGTCCGTACGGCCAAAGATGTAGTCCCAGGTATCATCAGTCAGGTCTTCAGGCTTGATGCCCAAAGGACCTGGCGTCTTGCCCTTGACATCTCCGCCGTGCAGAAGATGCGCGATAGTATAGTATGACATGTAGATAGTGGAGTCGGACAAAGATTCGACAAGCTGGTCTTGATCGAACGGTACTTTGGAGCCGAGACCGTATGAACGAGCACACGCCCATTGACGAAGCCAGTCCAGTACGCCCTCGAACGCATTGCGAGTCTCTTTGTTGTAGGTGTTCATTCGAGTCAGGAGCCTGACGACATAAAGCATCAGCTTCTGCAATATAGTCAATTCAGTAGATTACGCACTTTTCTGCTTTCGCCTTCCATTCCGGTTGACCGTAGTCCATGTACCATTGGTCGACAAGAGCCACGACACACTCGTCCTGACTTCTGGACATGACCAAGCTCTCAGGTTCTTGGTAATCGATACCGAGGCCTTGATCCAGGAGGAGTTGTCTCATCTTCGGTTTTGCTTCTTGTACAGGCATTCCCTTGAACTCTCCAACAATCATCTTTCCTTGATAGAAACCTTCTCTATACGCGATTTCCTTAGCTTCGGCGAGTTGCTTGCTGTCTTTAGGCGAGTTGATCTTGAGTTTCTTGCAGAGCTCGATGGCGGTGAATTGACCGTAGTTCGGCGTCTCCATCATGGCTACAGGTTCACCCTCTACCCACTTGGGATCGATCTTGTAGTATTCGGGCTTCTTCCGCAACTCGAGCCAGGTAATGTAGTCGTCAGGTGAGTCCGAAGGGCATGATGTGACGACTCCAGTACCCTGCGGTAGCGTAATCTGTCAGCAACTCAGCATTCATGGGACACTGCGACCCAGCTCTGACCTTTGTGGCCAAGACAGTCTCCATAGGAAGGATGTACACTTCTGGCTGGATGCTCATCGGTGGTCTGACTCTTGTGCCGATAACATCTGCACCCTTGATCTCCGCAACCTTATTGACCTTTCCTCTCTCCCTTAAGGAGTCCTGGAAAGCCATGTTTCGCGCCGCTCGTTCCGTTACAAGGTAGACTTCATTCTCGTTCTTGGCTTCGTATAGACCGTAGGTGATATTAGGACCGACGTAGCATCCAGTCTGACCATAGACAGTTTCCGTTCGTAGAGTCGCAGCGATCATGAACACCTTCTTGCCGCCTAACTTCTGACCGAGGTCTTTTGTGCGTTCTGACCACTCGACAACTTCCATCTTCAGACCAGTGTACTCTTGTGGGCCGACAGCTTCACCGCTTTGTCGATCGTGGTCCATACAAGGTTGTCCGTCTTTAGGCGAGTAGATGGTATGCCTCTTGCCGTACTTGATGTACTCCATCTCGCGAAGCCTGTTGATCTGCCAGCGCACGAAAGAATCATAGTATGGGTTGACATCGGTGGTCACGAATGAGCGTCTCCAGTCGACACGGGCTCCAATGTCGGTAAGATCCGCCTGCGCACACCATGATCAACATTCGGTTTGGTAATCATTCGGCAGCTTCGCATACCTTCGCGATAGGAGGGAAGTAGTCGATCCAGTGTTGAGGATCTGCGAACTTCTTGATCTCCTCTCTCGGCACACCAATAGACTCCATCTATGACTCGTATCAGTAAGATGCCGCAAGTTTCATACACAAGACGATACGAACTCACAATCTGGAATTGGTACGTCAAGCCAGTGCTTTTCGCATTGACTTTACTCTTCTTGCTTTTATCGACATTCGAAGTCGTGACAGACGTAGTCGCAGCTCCTTTTTCCGCTGAAGAAGCAGGGTTGGTAGCGACAGGAGCCTTCTTGACCTCTGTCCCGTTCGTCTTCGGCTCATCGTCTTGGAAGCCTGCAAAGTCTTCGCCGAACATTTCCATTTCTCCGATAAGCTTATCCGCAGAGGCCTATGACACAGACCACACGAATGTTAGCATGATGGTTGTGACGTGTCTAGCAGTCTTTACGAGCCTACCTTGATTGGCATACCCGTACAGTGAAAGCCGACTGGGAAAAGGGCTTTCCTGCCGAGCATGCGCCTAGCAGAGACTGTCAACACAAACGGTACTTAATCTGGGTCTCGATAGTTCTTGCTTACTCGAAACCTGTAGCGAACTCGATCTTTGAAATCGTAAATGCATGTCCGAGATGTAGGGATCCGTTCATGTAAGGGTACGGGAAGCTGTGCACAAACGCCAGGGTAAGAGATGGATCAGAACGAAGAAGAAGCGTAGGTGGGCGTACGTTCCAAAAAACTTAGGGTATTTTGCTCGGAGTTCCTCGCCGGATAGGTTTCGGAGGGAGGCATCTGAATGACCGCATCGGTCAGAGGTGTTCAGAGTAGACTGGTTGTTATATGTCTACCTTCTGTGCTTGGCGCGTTGATCTCGAACAAGCCAGCCTGCATGTCGAGTTACTACATGATATTTGGGCACAGGTTTAGTACGGCGCACCTCTTGCCATTCCTTCTGATACTTCTTCTCTAGATCAATGAGGAAGTCTCGCTTTGACGTCTGTCCAGATAATCACAGCATAAAGGTCAGGGAAATTTCCTGGCAACAAGTCCAAGTCATAAGAAGGATGGATGTATTGATGTACATTCTCGAGCTTGATTGTGGCTTTTCCTTCCAGCTCTTTGAAGGCTGCTACAGCTGCAGATGTCGTCGCTGCCATTCTTGCAGAATCTCCAATGCGAAGAGGTCGTCGTTGCCTTGCTGTAGCTTTTGCGCAAAATGCTGCTGCTATTTTCGCTGCTGATGACTCGCGAATCTGCGTTGTCCACACGCTTCGAGTCGCAAAGCGTAGCAGCGTCGTGGTAAATTATGAGAATTGCAGGATTCGGTGCCTATCAAAGCCAGGAAATCGTTACAAATGTGTCTGACGACTGGGTAGCTAACGACTAGATATACGATGGTATAGATCATGAGAGTAAGATAGAACTAACGACGGCGACTGAGGTCCAGCGGAGGTGACAGCATGCGACGCTTTCTTGGTCGAGTTCCTCCAATCTTTACCGGTGTAGCCTCGATGATTCTCCAGATCTTCTTGCGCGCTTCATCTCCAAACCCTGATTGAATAGCGCCTATCACTGCCTCCCTGCCTGGTCCGTATCCCTTCAGGATCAGGTCGATAGAGGTAGGCTCTGGATCTCGTATCTTGGTCCCATTCTTCCTCTTGCGGTCGCTCGTCCTGTGAGAGTATGAACATAGCACTGCCATACGCATTGGAGTATAGCTCACCCTAGTGACCCTATCAATTCCAGCATCTTATTCGTCGCTCTCGTGGCAGCTTCAAAGCTGGACCGCTGACCCTTCTTGAATCCTACCCCGCCGCAGCTTGTTCGCAGCACTGTACTGCCCACCAGTTTCTTCTCTATCCCTCTCACTTGGTTCTCTGCCTCTGTGTTTGATCTGCTTCGCGACCTGTATCCTCGGACAATCTTTGTTGGACTTGATGCATCTTCCTCTGAGAACGCTAGGGATGACTCTGGGACGCTACGTGTGAGATTGAGGATCGTGTTATGCTTTGTACATTGTGCATGCAGTCTGTATGGAAAAGGCGTTGTTCTTCGACCATAGATTGGCTGTACCATGTCGGTCGAGGATTGCTGCCCGCTGTTGTTGCCGGCTTTTCCATCGTTCTTGCGCAGTGCAGGAGCATTGGAGGATGAGGATGATGGGAGAGGCTCGCTGCTCGTAATGAGATTGCTCGTTCTTGCGACATCCACGCCCGCGTAGCTCGTAGAGGTAGAAGCTATCTGGCGACGGTGCGGCGCATTCTGCTGGTAGAGTTGTTGCGCTACTCTGCGACAGGAAGATGGTCGCAAGCTCATGGTAATTTGGAAGTGGTTTCTCGAGTCAGAAGCAGAAGAAGCAAGGTCTCCTCAACTCCGACAAAGTCGCAATGAAGCAAGTCGATGTCGGACCTTTCCTATCAAAGGTATATACAACGTACAATGACATACAAACCATGCTCAGCCCGATTCTCAGCGCTCCAAAATATGGAAGCCGAGTGCTATTCGAGGACTCTTCCCTCTCGAACAGATTCCAGGGTGCTGTGTATCGACAAATCTTATCCTTCCAGTCCACTGACATGCTCCACTTAGAATGATCTCCTTCCTCGCCGGCAAACCCAATCCCTCCACATTCCCGTTCGAAGCTATCACTTTAACAATCAAGCCGGGCCTCGACTCTTCTTCCTCTGCTGCTACTAATGGCACATCGAAAGAGCCTGAGCAGATCACCATCAGCGGGAAAGAGCTGGATGAAGCCCTGCAATATGGCGCGACCTCGGGATTGCCTGTTCTCGTCAAGGTATGACTCGCGCATCTCGCACGATGCAACAAATATACTGAAGAAGCGTATGCGATAGTGGCTGGAAGACTTCCAGAGCCAAGTCCACAACCGCAACAAAGACTCGGAGAACTGGCGGATAAGCGTAGGCATCGGTTCGCAAGACTGTCTCAGCAAGGCCTTCCAGACACTCGTGGACGACGGAGATCCTGTCCTCATGGAGTCGCCAGCATACTCGTACGCAGAGGGATGGGCTAGAGTGGCCGTCCCTGACATAAAGCAGAAAGAAGAGCTAGCAAAAGCTGACACTAGGTGCAATTCTATTCCTCTTTCTTCTTACCCTACAAACGACACGTGTGCTCATGCATGGCCCATTCTCTGATATAGTGGAACACTCGGAGCTATTACGCCGACCGCACCAGAGCTTGTAGGCAAGTTGCCGGTTCATATCAAGCAATGCACGCATCCTAGTACTGACGGTCGACGCCTCCCAGAAATCAACACCGACAGCCAAGGTCTCTCGCCAGATCACCTGCGACATGTCCTCAGCAACTGGGAGACCGAGCACCCAGGCAAAATACGTCCCAAGATCCTTTATACTATTCCTATGGGTTCTAACCCGACCGGGTACTCGATTCCCGAGGACAGGAAGATCGAGATGTAGGGCCGATGAAGACAATCAGCAGACCCTGAAGCTGATGATGGATTGGACAGCTTGAAGCTGGCGAAGGAGTTCAACCTGCTCATAATGGAAGATGACGCATATGTATGTAGCCTTGGAGAGTATCCGAGACAAGTATTGACAATGCTGGTGCAGGCCTTCCTCTACTACGGTCCTGCTGATAAGAAAGCTCGCTCCTACTTCGAGCTAGAGGCCGAAGTCAACAACGAAGTCGGCCGTGTGGTGCGCTTCGACTCCTTCAGTAAGATCCTGTCGAGCGGCATGCGTCTCGGCTTCATCACCGCTCAGAAGCAGATCTGCGACGCGATGGATCTCATCACTGCCAACTCCAAGTAGGTTGGATGCCATGCCTACCTGCAATAGCGGAGACTGACGAAGTTTGTTTCGATCAGCCTGCAATCGCCCTCAACCACACAAATGATGGTCTATGCGCTCTTGCGCCAATGGGGTCCCGAGGGACTCTTGAAACACTGCTCTCATGTGTCTGAGTTCTACAGAGTCAAGCGCGACATGTTTGAGAAGGCAGCGCACAAGCATTTGGAGGGTGTTGCAGAATGGACAACACCAGTCGCGGGCATGTTCCTCTACATCAAGGTATGTTAAATCAGGTGCAGCAAGTCTTCTGTGCTGATTGAACTCTTCTTTATAGATGAACCTGCACAAAGACGGCAGCGATGGCGATTCATTCGCGGTTATCCGAGAGAAGGCAGTTGAGAAGGGCGTCTTGGCCGTACCAGGATCTTCTTTCATGCCATCAGGCAGCAAGAGCGCTTTTGTCAGAGTCAGCTTCTCGCTTGCGACCGAAGAGCAGGCTGAAGAAGGTTTCAGACGCCTCAGGCAGGTCATCGATGAGGTTAGGAACGAGCAGTAGAATATGAGCGGCTTTCGTTGTATATTGGGTTAATGTGAAAGGAATTGGGTTGTCAATGACAAATGCATACTCTCGGCTATCCTGCATGTGACGCTTCTGCCAACTGTCAATACATCTCGGCCTTGCCTCATCGAAATGACAGGCAATACTCCGCATACAACACAATAGCGAGTTCTCTTCAGACGCTGCAGCCGCCATGCTCCTATACCGGCAGACGTATCCGACGCCAGGCCTGATTCTGGCTGGCGACCGCTACACGCTCAGCTTCGCCCGTCCAGCATCATCTTCCTCTTCATCAAGCAAAGCCTCTTCGTCATCTCCGCAGATTGAGCTGTCCTTCGTCCCTATCGCCGGCTTCGACGTGCATGGGTGCACCTACCTAGGGACGGTCGCAGGCTCGCTTGGCCTCATCCAGCTCGCGAACGAGATCTTCCTCGCTGTCATCAGCAATGCTCAGCCTATAGAATCGAAATACTGGCCCGAAGAAGTGGTGTCTAGGATCGGCAATGTCGACTTCTTCAGCGTGTCATCAGCAGCATGGGACGAGCATACACAGCATGGAGAGGGAACTAACACCCCTACTGGCTCAGGAGCAGCATCTTCATCTCTAGGCGGATCCGGAACAGATGCCAATGGCTCGCAGTTATTCGAGCATCCAGCTGCTGCGATGCGCAAGATCCTCTCGAATGGGCAATTCTACTTCTCATCACAGAAGTACGATATATCTACACGCTTGGAAGAGCGGCTGCGAAAGAGGGAGGCCGGAGACGAGACGCCCTATGATCCGAGATTCGTTTGGAATGGCTTTCTGGTGAGTCCATGGAGCATTATTACGCACCATTTGCCCTCCTGACGGTGTATCATCTCATGCCGTACAGATGGACAGCTTGCTGGGCTATCGCGCAAACCTCGATCCGACCGAACAACGTTTATTCGACGAGAGCGGCTTCGTAGTTCCCGTCATCCAAGGCTTCGTCGGTATCAGCGACTTTACTCTATCTGGCAATCCCGTCACTTTGTCCATTACATCCCGCTTAGGCTTTGCTCGGGCGGGCACACGCTTCAACACGCGAGGTATAGACGATGATGGCAATGTCGCCAACTTTGTCGAGACGGAGACGGTCTTTAGGACGAAGGATAGTGCATTCTCCTTCGTACAAGTCAGAGGAAGTGTACCATGTGGGTGTAAACCCGCGAAAGTCGGGTTTGAGACGTAACTAAATGACCATTGCCGCAGTATTCTGGGAGCAGCAAGGCACAACACCTTTCGGCGGTCAACGTTTACAAGTTACTCGGCCTCCAGTCGCGTCACAACCGGCTTTCAATAAACACTTCGCCTCCCTTCTTACTGCGTATCCGCATATCGAGGTTGTCAACCTTCTTTCCACGAAAGATCACGAAGCTCTGCTGTCCAATGCTTATCGCGAGCACATCATGAGCCTGAATGCGCAACTGGGCGAGCAGGAAGGCCTGACAGCTAGCGGTTCCAAGCAAGACCAAGTGGATTATGTCGAGTTTGACTTTCACAAGGAAGCACGGATAGCAGGAGGGATTGAGAGTGTCTGTGACCTTATCAGAAGAGATCCCCAGCTTGGTGGCACCCTCGACAAATCAGGATTCTGCCTCGTTGCTCTAGACGAGAAGTCTGGCTCCACCCTCCTGCACAAGCAAGAGGGCGTCTACAGAACAAATTGTCTGGATACGCTAGAGTAGGCTCTCATATCTCGAATGCGAGGCTTACTGACTTCTGCTGGCCAGTCGCACGAATGTTGTGCAAGACATCCTCTCAAGGTTGGCCCTCGAGAATTACCTGCGGAACCTTGTTTCGATGTGGTCCTCTTCCGATATTCTGCTCGGCGCCCATCGCACCTTGTGGGCTGAGGTGAGTACCGCCGTATACACGGACGGCAGACCACCTTGCTGATCGACCATACATTCGTAGAACGGAGATGCACTCTCCAGGATATATGCTGGAACAGGCGCACTGAATACAAGCTTTACTCGCAGCGGCAAGCGGACCTTTGCTGGCGCGCTCAGTGACGCGACCAAGTCCGTCAGTCGCATGTACATCTCGAACTTCATGGACAAAGGCAAACAACTAGCAATCGATGCGCTTTTGGCAAGTCGTTCCCCTTCCCCAGTGGCCTTCCAGACAAGCTGATGTCAGGTTGTACGCAGGGCAACTTAGCCAATCAGCAGAAGGTGGTAGTGGTCGATCCGGTCAGAGATAGCGTAGAGTCCGCCCTCAAGCAGAGGCTGTCGGAATATTCGTCTCAAAACCACTATCTCCTATTTGCTGGAACGTTCAATGTCAACGGCAAGATCCCAGGCAACGAAAGCTTATTGCCCTGGCTTTTCCCTGATGCAGGTGAGTCTCAGCCCCTATCATGAATATAAGCCGACATTAAAAATCACGGATCAGGCTCTGAGCCCGACGTTATTGCTCTTGGATTCCAAGAACTCGTAGAGCTCTCGCCACAACAAATAGTGAGCGTTTGCTGGCGCAGAGAGTCATATCCCACCAGGCTGATCACGGCGAACGTAGATGGCTACAGACCCTGCCAAGCTCCGGCAATGGCAAGGCTACATCGAACAAGCAATAAAGCAGCGTCAAAACGGAAAAGCCGACTACGTGCTGTTGCGCTCAGAGCAGCTCGTCGGGACTTGCCTAATCATCTTCACCAAAACTACCATCGCAAAGCATGTTCGGAACGTCGAAGCCACAACGAAGAAGACGGGTCTCAAAGGCATGGCTGGCAACAAAGGTGCAGTTGCGGTGCGACTGGAATTGGACGACTCTACCTTCTGCTTCGTCACCGCTCATTTCGCTGCCGGTCATTCAAACTACGAGCAGCGAAACCTTGGTAAGTCACGCAAACACGAAACAATACAAGCTCAAACGAACATCGTTCCTCAGATTATGCTACGATCGCTACTGGTCTGCAGTTCCGACGCGGCCAGCGGATCTTCGCACACGAGAATATCGTCTATTTCGGCGATCTTAACTACAGAGTCAGCATGCCGAACGACGAGGTCAGAGAACTCGCCGCCCATGAAGACTATGTGGCCCTGGTCGAGAACGATCAACTCACCACATGCATGCGAGATCAAAGCGTCTTCGCAGGCTACTCGGAGGGCCCGCTAGTCTTCGCTCCAACTTACAAGTACGACAACGGGACAGACAGATACGATACCAGCGAGAAGCAGCGGATACCTGCTTGGACAGATCGCATCTTATATCGAGGTCATGGTCTAGAACTTATGAAATACGATCGAGCCGAGATTCTCTTGTCTGACCATCGCCCAGGTATGAGTCGTGTTTTTATGTGTCTTATACTTCTGATTTACGACGGCATGCAGTCTACGGCCTCTTCAAGGTTGGAGTTCAATCGATCGACCACGCTAACAGGGATCGCATCGAACGCGAACTATTGCAAAAGCTGGCTCCAGCGAAGATCAAGCCGACAGCTTCGCTTATCGAAGTGGACAATGGTGAAGATTCAAGTAAGCTCGGCTCTTACGCCTTCGAGTTCGATCTGACGCGACGTTCATTCCTTTAAGCAGCGGACCCAAGCACCGAGCAGCAGTCATGGTGGCAGGATGTCGATTTCGCGGTGTTATCACAGCTGCGCGTTCCAAATGATGGCACCATGACCAATCCCTTCGAAGATCGAGCCGGTAGCGGAGCAGCTTCAGCCGATACGGCCGGCGCTCTCAAGCCTTCGCACAGCATCAAACGCAAACCTCCACCGCCGATGCCAGAAAGCAAACCTGCGCATCTGACTAGCAAGGTCAACGGGTCAGCAGCTGGAGCAGTGTACCCTCTTTCGCAGGCGCTGCTCAAGCCAGCGATACCACGCAAAGTGTCATCGTCTTCGTCATTGCTTGATGAGGATAATGACGAGGTTGGGCGGTTTAGAAGCAGGCCGCGGAACACTCGCGAAGCGACGACTGAATGGCAGGTCATTTCGCCTAGCGGCACCTTGTAAAGAGCTTCGCATAGGAAGGCAGGTTGTTGTTGTATCAAGAGGAAGGGAAGGTACAAACACAAGTGTAGCGATCATCTCGTTCTTCTACTGATTTGCAAATGATCAAGGCCATGTAGCCTTGCTCTCGAAATCTACATTACAATGTCGTACAATGCACCACCTTCTACGTCTCCTGTCACAGGCGCCAGCTTAGCGGACAAAGCCTTCTACATCCATTCTGACGCATCGACCGGTTTCTTTCGCGATACGCACGGCCGTACGCTGCTGCTTCGAGGGATCAATATAGCTTCGAGCGCAAAGACACCTCACGGACAGCCTGGACAGCAGCTACAAGGGTTTTGGGAAGGCGCAGAGTCTGGCGACATCAGCTTCGTGAACCGGGTGCTCGACCTCAGCCCTGATGCAGAGCATACAGCAGATGAGCACCTTCAGCGTCTGAGAAGCTGGGGCTTCAATACGATACGCTATGTTACTACCTGGGAGTCGATTGAGCATAGTGGACCGTGAGCTGCAGGCGACCATTGCTGAGGAAAGTCTATGCTGATTGACCATACAATATGCAGTGGCCAATATGACGATGAATACATTCAGTACACGATTAAAATGCTTCGCAAATGCAAGCAGCACGGATTCTTGGTCTTTATGGATCCGCACCAAGACTTGGTATGCCGAACAGCAGCTTAGCCTGAGGGTACAATCTGATGGTAGTCATTGCAGTGGTCTCGCTTCTCCGGTGGATCGGGAGCGCCTTACTGGACATTGCTGGCTTGCGGCCTGAATCCTCGAAACTTTATGGTGACCAATGCAGCAGTCATCCAGTGCGAATGGCCAGATCCCAGAGCTCCTAATCCGAAAGAGTTTCCCGACATGGTACGTACTCACTTGGAGTCACATGTTGCAGCCAAGCTGACATTGTCTGCTAGATCTGGGCCAGCAACTATACTCGTCTAGCTGTAATGACACTCATGACGCTCTTCTTCGCCGGGAAACATTATGCGCCACGATGTATCATCGACGGCGTGAACATACAAGACTATCTGCAATCGCATTTCCTGGCTGCTTTCCGCCATTTAGGCGAAGCGATCAAGAACGCTGGCGATCTGTACGATATTTGTGTTATTGGCTGGGACAGCATGAACGAGCCGAACCATGGTCTACTAGGTCTAGAGGATATTACTGTTCTCCCCTCTGCTGTACGCTTACGGATTGGCCCGATGCCAACTGCCTTCCAAGCCATGAAGTTGGGTATGGGTGAAGCTGTTGAGGTCGAGAAATGGAAGTTTGGACCACTAGGCTCGAAGAAGGAGGGCAAGATACGTATAGATCCTCAGGGTGCACGAGCATGGCTAGATCCGTCTGCAGATATGGCTGCATCTGCCAAGTATGGCTGGAAGAGAAGTGAAAAATGGCCTGCTGGAGAGGACATATGGGCGTTGCATGGCGTGTGGGATTTACAGTCGGGTCAGGTGCTGAAGAAGGACTATTTCTCCGCTCGAAAAGGCGACATCGATTTTGGACGCGATTTCTGGCGCCCTCACTGGCTTGATTGGGCAAAGATGGTTCGAGATGTGCATCCGGAAGCTATCCACTTCATACACCCTCCTGTGTTTGAGGTTCCTCCCGATCTAACCAACGAAGATTGCCGACGAGTGATCAAAGGCAGGGCTGCTTTGTCAAGTCACTTCTACGACGGCCTGACATTGATCACCAAGCACTGGAACTGGTTCAATGCCGATGCAGTCGGCCTACTCCGGGGCAAGTACGCTGGGGTACCGTTTGCTGTACGTGTTGGCGAATCTGCAATTCGCAAATGTATGCGAGACCAGCTAGGCTATCTCAGACAAGATGTACTGGATTGTATGGGCAGTTATCCCAGCATGATGGGGGAGATAGGCATTCCCTACGATCTCGACAAAGGCAAGGCATACGATAGCGGAGATTACAAGAACCAGTCACAAGCCATGGACGCTAGCCTGAACGCCTGCGATGGGAAGAATCTGTTCAACTATACACTTTGGACGTATAACCCGGAGAACACGCATACTTGGGGAGAAAACTGGAACGGGGAAGATCTTAGTGTGTGGTCTCTGGACGATGTTAAGCAGGTGCCCCCTTCCATCTTGGCCAAGATGTATGATCAGGAAAGTGAAAGTACGTATTGCACATTGCAGGATTACGTCGTCATTGGCTAAGCGTATTGCAAGCAGACGCGTCGTCAGAAGAACTTCTATTAGACGATCCGTTGAGCAAGAAGGACACAGTCGACCTCGACTCTGGCGCTAGAGCCATCGAGGCCTTCGTGCGGCCGTATCCGACTCATACCGCGGGTGTACCTATCTCGATCGACTTTGATACCAAGACATCCAAGTTCACACTGGTGGTCGAGATCCGGCCTGGGCTGCTAAAGGCTGGATCGGAAAGTTTGCCCACTGTCATCTACCTTCCTCGAGTGCATTACGGTGATCTGGCTCCGCTGCAGGAACACAAGTCGAAAGACGGCATGAGAACCTCTGACAGGTTGAACGTGCGCGTCTCGAGCGGGTCATACCTGATCTCTGGCCAAACTCTTGAATGGACGCACGAACACTCTACAGAGGTGAAGCGCGAGACTATCGAGATCACAGCTAGTCATCGTACCGTACAAGGATTCTGGTCGCGTAGCGGGTGTATCATAGCTTAGCAGTTGGGTCGTTGTAGCTCGAGGTTGTTGTAGGAGCACACCGCAGACTAGTCTTCCACGCAGATGGTACGAAGATTTGGCATATATAGAACGAGTACGGATGCTTCTTGCCCCTCATAGTCATTACAAGGCACTATAGGCGGCCCCTCTGCACGAGCAGCCATGTATTCATCTTCTTCATACTGATAGCTACAAAGGTCTTGGAAGACTTGGTTCGCGGTCCTAGGGGACTACTTGTCGATTGAGAAGCTGTAGACTGAGTTCCATTTGTAGGTGTCGCTCTTGTTGTAGAATTGGTTGATGCCCCATTGAGGGTTGTTAATAGCATCGATATAACTTTCTTGCTCTAGAACGACGCAGGAGTGGGTGCCATAAGTCCCGCCTTGATCTCCTCCCTGTGATGCCTTTCGGGTGATGTTGTATCGATTCGCAATGCCGTTGCAGGTATAGACCTGTGCCGCAACTTGATCTGTAGTGACATCCAATCGAATGCCAGAGGCCGTGCTCCAAAGGCTCATGACGGTATCTGACTTGGTTTTGTTGGAATAAATCCAGCAATTATCCAGACCTACGCAGCCTCCGCCGCAATAACCTTTCCCTTCTGTAGCTTGAATGGCTGTCTGTAGCTGAGTAGGCTGACGGAAGTCGAGTGGGGTACCTTCCACGGAACCTATCTCGCCAGTGGGAATCAAGATAGTGTCGGTCTCGATGTAGCGGTCGGCCTTCAGCTGTAAGTAGTGCTGCGAGAGATTTTGCGTATACTGGTAGCCTTCCAAGTTCCACTGCAGGAATCACATAACTTAGCTTGGTGAAACAGCCAGGAGGACGGCTAACGTACGTAGACATGGCTTGATAGCAAGATTGGCGTCTGCTGGTCTGGGATAGCTTGCATTGTGATCGACCATTTGCTCTGGTTTTCCAATGTGTACTTCACAGTGCCATTCACGCTACCTGGAAAGCCTTGAGATCCAGCGGGGTCGTACAGCGAGAAGGTCAGGCTATTGGATTGCATATCGGATAAAGTCCACACGCGGCGGTCCCAGCCGAGACCACCGCCATGCAGAGTGTCGAGACCGTTATTGTCGTTTGCGTCGATGTGTGCCGTCTTGCCATCGGGAGTTGTGAAGGTGCCTAAGGAGGGAACGAGCAAAAGTAATCATTAATACAAATACTGAACAAATGATACGCTTCACTGACTGTTCTTGATTCGATTGGCATATCTGCCAACAACAGGTCCGAAATAAGGGTGAACGGGATCGCTCAGGTACAGAGAGCGATCATCGTATCCGGCTACTACGTCTCTGAATGTTCCAGTCTTGTCTTTTACGTATAGGTGAACAACCGTGCCTCCGACGCGAATGACTGACTGAACGTCAGCAAGGTACAGCGCACTTTCCAAGTCTGTCGATACTTACAGCTAGCTTTGATAGATCCATCAGGTGACTGTATATCGAGCAAGTCGAGAGCATTATCGTGTTCGCTTGATCGACTGTTGGTGGTGGGGAGACTCCAGACAGTCTGCGCGGCGAAAATCAGAAAGGCAGTAGGGAGGGCAAATTTCATGATTTCAACGTTAGGTGGGAATGAAGACGAAGAGCAAAGCACAGAGAAAGTGAATAAGTTATAAATGACACCTCGGGGTAACTTATTCTTGGAGCTCCGCCTCAGGCAAAGAGCTCCGCCGGACGATTTTAGACTCAGGCTAGCGTCGGCTGTCGAAGCAGTCCGAAAGCAAACAGCATGACTTTGGGACAGGTAGTCTTCTGCCAGAGCATGTGTAGTTGTTCAGAGACCGCCGCGACGCCGACAAGGCAACAACTTCACACGTTTCCCTTGGGGAAAACATACAGTATCTGGTTGCACAGTCAGCAAAGTCGCATTTGCGTTGAGGAGCAAGGAAGCCTTACCTGATCCACTGTAGGATCTGTAGTCTTACATGCTCCTGTCCCTGTCAATGGCTGCAGGGGCGCATTGGTCTTGGTAAGATCTGACCCGAGGCAGTTGCCATCGGCAGAATCTCCGTGGAAGAAAGTACACATGAAGCCAGTAGCGGTCGTGCCTCCATTTTGCCAACCAACATATTTGCCTGGATCGCATCTGACATTCCAGATTCGAGCAGAGGGGTCCCATTTAGAGCAATCCTGCCAACCGATACTTGTGGTGCCGCTATAAGTGTTCCAGCCATAGCATCCTTGTGCCTCTTGTCCGCCGATGATCCAGCCATTGGCTTCCTGGACAGCAAGTCAGCTGGATATTTCCTGAGGTCAGTGGCAGAAGCATACCTTGGTTAGTTTCACATTCTCTGGAGAGAGATCGTCAAAGAATGCGATGGTTGGAAGATACTTGAAACTCACGACCAGCAGCTCCAATTGCCTCCCAGCCAGCGGTGGTCGAGGTTGGCAGCTTGTTTAGCTTTATCAGCTGATAGCCTGTGTCCGCCTTGAAGAGGTCGTCTGCGATGGGTTTCAACGCCAGCTGCTGAGTTTCGCGCCTTTCATGATCCGGTAGGGCAAATGCTGCGGTGGTAAAAGCTAGATATGTAAGAGAGCGTGCCAAAAACTTCATGATGTGTAGGTGTGGTTAACGAGTGATGTAGCGACCTGCGCTGTACGAGGTTGAGAGACTCTGATAGCTGAAGTTGGCTTAAAGTTGAAGTTCCAGTAGGCGTCCACTCCATTAGCACCATTGACCAGAGCAGAAAGGGGACGGACACAAGCCACCAAGCTATATGCTTGCTGAGGTAGCACGTCGCCCCAGCTCGAGTGAGTGAGCATCACATCTGCTCACGTCAGCACCGACATGATAGGTGATAAGGATGAGTTTGGCCGCCAGCCTCGGTGTTTGCATCCGGGTCAATGCCGGGAGGGCACCAACGGCAGTCCGTCTGGAGAAGGGGATGAGGAATAACACGTTCGCGGCCTGTACATGTATACGGAAGCCGTCCCAGGTATTCGACGAAGAAACACCACTTGAGCAGTTTTGAGGGAATGTCGTGGTTACACTTCTTCTTTCCTTCGCTACTTTTCACAATCATGGACATTTCGGCATTAAGCGATCCTCGAGTGATTGCAGGCCTTCTGCAGAATCCAGCTGCTTTAGCAGGACTCATGGGGCAGCTGCAAGCAGGGCAGCATGCTATTGATGAAAATAGATGGACCGGGGCAGCGATGGGGTAGGAGACCCCTCACACCGAAGTCATATTGCTTGCTAACTTGCCATTCGGTTCAGAGCTATCGTCTTTAGCGACTTCTTCTTCTCTCTACCTCGAGAAATCTCGCATATTTGGCGAGCAGATTGGTCTCTGATGAAGGTAGGAAGGCAGTGGCACGATTGCCACCAGCAGAAGGCTGACAACGAGCGACAGTGCCTGTATCTCTTCCTCCGATATGCGTGCACGTTGTTCGCTGGTTTCGTAATTGCGATGCTTTTCGTACCCTGGAGTGAGGATAAATGTAGACCTGTTCTACATATGCTTTCCTTCTTTCCCGTGTTTGAGGTGGGCCTTAGTCTCTGACATTGAAGAATTTTCGCTGACCTGGGGCACAGGTGCTTGCTGCGCACGCCATACTGTCTCTTCGATCCTACGCATTGGCGAGTGCAGACCTTGTGACACTGGAGGCATGTCTGATTCTTCGTGCAGTGGGGTCGCAGTAAATGGATAGCTGGCATCTGCCTCATTCTCTTGATCCAGGATGCAGTAGTGATGGGCTGGGCTGCCTGGCAGACGGAGAGTAGGCTGATTCATCGTAAAAACGGCGCCAATACTGATTAGCAATCTGCTGCAGTGGCCCCGATGTTTGGAGAGACAGGTCCTTGCGTGACCGTCAGCAAGTCGTCCATTACAGTCCTCTACTACATCCCGATGATGGTGGTCGACCTGGCCTTGACGATCTTGACCATGTTCAAGATCTTCAAGCTCAAGCAAGATATTCGAGCTGTAGGCCGGTCGAAGGCTGGCTCCCTCTTGTCGACGATGGTCAGGCAGTCTGTCCATTACTACATTGTGATCACGGCCTTGGTGAGCAGTCGTCTCAACGATAGTATACAGCGGCTAATGCTGCTTCGTCTACAGAACATCTTCAGCACGGTCTGGACTATAGCAAAGGTCAACTCACCTCAGCAAGCTCTTACTGGCCAAATCTCCGTTGGCGTTACTCTCCTTCTCACTCTACATCTTGCACTAGACCTCAAGGCAGACGCTTATAGCGATGCGGACAGCGATAGTACGACTCTCTTGTCTACTGCCTGGTCCAGGAGCTTCGGCGAGAGAGCCGGCAAAGCCACTTGGGACAGCAATAACAGCACCATCATAGGACAGCACAGGTATGTCGCGGACCGTGTTCTAGGAGGACTCGGCTGATAGTCTCGCAGCGCCATCAAGAAGGATGAGTACGAGCTGAAGGGCGTAAAGACAGCCTGGAGTCCTTGAAGAGTGCCGATGTTTCCCTTGGCCTTCACCGCGTAGAATCATAGCGCTGCATGCTTTGCCCCAATAGCGCATCTTCCAACTCATGCATTTGTACATTTTTCAGATATTCGTTGGCGATATTATGCGCTCCATAGATCGAGATTCTTCTGGCACAGTTCCACTTGGCGATGGATCGTTGCCATTTTCCTGCTTCGTCTGCTTCGATTCGGCGATGTGTGCTTCGATGGCCTTCTGCTCTATCGATATCTTCTCGAGCGCTTTCGCTATATCTGGGTCGTGCTCGAGTATGCGACGCATCTCGCCGTTGCGCATGCCTACGTCGACCACGCCGTCCAAAATCTTGAGAACAGTGCTGTGCCGATCTTTCGAGGTTTGCAGGTGCTCCAGAAGCTTGCGCTCCTGCTCCTGTAGTGTTTGACTATGACATTGATTAGACATGGATAGCCAGCATCCGAGCGAGGGATTGGCAGGACCTACACAGACTCTTCCAGGGTTTCAAGCCGTTCTGCAACCAAGTCTCGGCGCTTGCCCTCTTTACGATAGCTTCTGTAGGACTCGGCCATTATAAGAGACAACGCGACCGTGAACAAGAAGGCTTCCGAAATGAAGTTGGCGCCGGTCGCTATAGCTTTCGTCTCGCTCAGAGAACGGATGTGTGGTTTCGAGCCGCTCGCAGTAGTTTCTCCTAGAAGATTGACACGCATGCGCATCTCATTGCGGTGCAGCGTTTGCGCTACATTGATGCATAGGTTGCGGAACGACTCGTGCTCTTGGGCTTGTTGTTTGAGCTTGTTGGAGATGGGCTTAGCCAGCGTGCGTATGGCTACATTGTAGTAAGTGTGATAGTTGGATAGATGAAGAAGTCAGCTCTGGAACGCGCTGCTGTTCTCGCATGGAGCCGCAATTACCTGAAGAAAAGGCAATTTCAGCACGGGCAGGAAGGTCTCTTGAGCTTGGAGCTAGATGTATGCACCTAAAGATACGACTTTGATGGTTGCCATTTCGTTGTACTGCTTCGGTGCGCTGAGTCTTGCTGATGTCGTGGGCCTCTAGAGTAGATCTACTGCAGCCTATGTGCTTCGCGATACGAAGCTAGTCAAGCTATCGCATGCATATACTTGCAGAAGTAAATGTAGTCATTTCATGCGAAGCAAGCGTCGAGTTGGCAGCTGGCAAGCACACAGAATCATGATGGCGCGTTCCTGGCTGATACAGCCGAGCGCTTGCGCAGCATGATGAACTTCTTCGTAACAAATTGCACGTCGACTCCGGCACAACAAAAGCTTTTCCTGCGCTTGCCAGATCCTTTCTCGCCTAGGTTCGCTCTGCGCAAGGACACGAGAATATCCCATGTCGATGGACACCAACCATGTAGTATCCTGCGGGACAACGTGGATTGTCCACTGCTGTACCGGCCTTTGCTGCTTTCATAGCGGCGCGTTCGGCGGTCTTACGCTTCGACAGCGACTTATAGCTGTAAAGATAACGGTTGTCCAGATTTGCCCACACCTCCATCCCTATGAAAGGCGTTTCTCCCTCCACGAGAATAAGCGCAGAGTAGCGGCTGCTATTAGCGTGATCAATCATTACCTCAGGAAAGGCAGCAGTACCCAAGATCTTGGCGATCTTGCTGAACTTATGATGCCATGACTTTGTTCCTGCGTGGGATGCTGGCGACTCGCAGAACTCACTGGTACCAACCTCGGAGACCGTATCTTCCGCAAGTATTCTCGCTTTCCGGCTTGCGCGCTTAGCTTCCACGACGTCTTCTCCAATGAGACGGCCTCCCTTCCAGTAGACTTTACGACCAGGTTCTGGCCATTTGCCTGGTTCTTGATATGAGTACTCTCCGTAGCCATTCCAGTAATGGATTGAATCCCGGCCGGCCTGCTTCTTGACTTCTCTGAGAATGCCTGCCAGCTCGTAGTATGTCTTCTTGCGTTTGACCTTGCGATCTCCGAGGGCTCTTCTGATGGATTCGTTGGATGATATAGTCGAACGTGTAGTATCGGCAGAAACCACGGAGCCTAGCGAGGATGCGGACGACATGGAGGTCGATCCCTCATACTCGGTCGACAAGCATGTTGTGTCAATAGAGACGACGGAGCTCAATGAGGATGTCGAGGACACTCCAGATAGAGACTGTCGCCTAGACGTGGACCGCTTGGATGCCGATGATGCCATGCTTCGTATCTCTGTTTTCGATGCTTGAGATTCCAATTAGCGGATACTACGGTTCCAGATGAATGGTTCTGCTGGTCGATGGAGAGCCAAGCAGCAGCCAGTCTAGTGTAGAGGCTTAGTGGAGCGTCATAAGGAACCCTTTGTCTATCATAAGTCGAAGGGGAAACGCAGCGCGCTGGAGGATTTGACAGAGTAGGGACGCCATTAGGGACAATCACGCAATGCTTCATGGAGTTGCCGACGCACCTGCAGTCCAGAAGAGTCAACTTGATCCTCGCTCCAATGCAAGTCCTTTGGCCGGTACTGGATGTTTGTTCTTAGCCAACTGCGTCATCGGGATGTACCAGATACTCTAACGCGGCAGCGGAGGCGCGTAGAAGGGTCAAATGTATCGCTACAGAGCACAAGTCGCGGATTTGAGCATCTTTGTACCAAGAATACCGATACCGAAGCTCGTGGTATATCTGGCTTGGCAGAAGTTGCAGTACAGACGCCAGTACGAGCTTCACGGAAGGAGTACAACTATCTTCCATAGTGCTGAGCCGCCATTCTTCAGGTCCTGCCTGAAACTCCGACGCCTCTTGCAGCCACCCTGCTTTTCAATGCTGCTCGCCTAGCGGTCTTATCTTGCATTACCGCCCCTCTGCTGTACAGCTTATCGTCCTTCAGGTAAGCCCATACTTTGAGGCCCGGCTGGCAGGCTTCTCCAGAGGCAAGCACGAGCGGCCAAGGTCCAGATTTACCTGGATGGTCGACCATGACTTGTAGCGGAGAATTCTGAACAATGCTGGTGACCTTCCCATACCAGATATATAAGGAAGATTCGATTGCTGAGGTGGATGGATTCCGATGTTCGCCAATCTCCTCCCGGCCGACGTCGGACACTGCATCATCTGCGATGACTCTCTCCTCACGGATGCGATGCTTGGCCTTCAAAGCCTTTTCGCCGATCCATCTCTCATTATGTGGGTTATAAAACAGCTTCTGTCCGGGTACTGGCCATTCGCCAAGGGCTAGTAGGTCGCCATCAAAGGTCATAGAGGTACCTAGGCGAGATTTGTAGTGAATGACGTCCCCGTCGGGAGCCCGCACGACTTTGGTCATAACACCCTTTAAGCCATAGTGCGTTTTCGTAGGTAATACGGCGCGTTCTGAGATGCGCGCCATTTGCTCGGGTGTGAGCGCTGGCGTCGAGTCTGTAGAGACGATGGAGCATAAGGACAAACTTCTAGCCGCTCTGGCCGGGCGATGGCGTTTTTGGTGATGGGACGGCATGGCAGTTGTGCTGAACATTACTGGAGGTACCAATCAATGGACTCTTGAGCTTTATGTGTATGCGGATTGTGTGATGAGAAAGAGAGAGCGAGAGAGAGAGGTCGACAGGCTGCTTCGTGAGTTTTGTCTTCATTAGGTTGAATGGGTCGCATCACCCATCACTGCTGGACCGGAGAGGTTGCGGATATTGGGAGGTGAGCCATGGGATGTAAGGAGCAAGATCAATAACAGAGGTAGCCCTTTCCGGCTGTGTGGGAGCTTTGCCGGCTGGCTGAATCTGAAGGTGGCGAGCACGCAGATGCCAACTTGCGCGCAGGCGTGGGCATCATGGCCGATGCATCGTCAGTATGAGCTGCAAAAGCCATCGTCGTAGTGTTGTCTGTCTTTGCTCGTAGTCGTGGTGGGAGCGCAAGGAGCAGCTGCGATTTTGATTGTTCTTTGCCCTTTCCCGTCTATTCTACTATTCAACAATGCTTTCTCTCAACAAGCGCATCTACTGCTGCGTACAAGCTCTCAAACAAGCAAAGCGCGCTGCCTCTACTGTCGCTGCCACGCCAGTACAAGCCGAAGCTTCAACCTCGACATGGACGCCAGCTTCGCAGCGGACAGGCGTGCTGGCTAAAAAGCTGGGAATGACTGCAATTTACGATAGTAATGGTGTCCGTACACCTGTGACAGTGCTCGAGGTGAACTTCAAGTACTTTCGAAGCAAGAATTCCTGTTCTAATGCGAGATCATACGTATAGATGGAACAAGTCGCTGTAACAGCTGTCCGAACAACACCGTATACTGCTGTGCAAGTGGGCATTCGCGACCAGCTACCGAGAAGAATGCACAACGCTCTTCTGGGCCATTTCAAGAAGAACAACGTCTCTCCGAAACTCAGGCTGGCTGAGTTCAGGGTGTCTGATGATGCGATAGTGAAACCTGGTATGTACACTACTGCCTGCAATGGAGGAGACTTGCGCTGACTTCAAGCATGTAGGAACCGATTTGAGCTCTGCTCATTTTGTTCCGGGACAGTACGTGGACGTACAAGGCAAGAGGTAAGCTATTCTTGTCTTAGCAGTAAGCGTATGCTGCTCATAGCTGTTGGTTTGTCAGCATCGGAAAGGGCTTCCAAGGTGTCATGAAGCGATGGGGCTTCAAAGGTCTTCGCGCTTCGCATGGTGTTTCAGTCTCTCATCGTTCGCATGGTAGTACTGGTCAGCATCAGGTGAGAGACTCAGCCCTGCTACAAGCTTGAATAACGCTGATATTCGCTGTGACCTCAGGATCCAGGTCGTGTCTTTCCAGGCAAGAAGATGGCCGGGCATATGGGCAACCGTACACGGACGACGCAGAATCTGCTAGTGATGAGAGTGGATCCAAAGGATAACCTTATATACCTCAAAGGCTCGCTCGCAGGCGCGCCGGGAGGATACCTGCGAGTACGAGATGCAATCAAGAAGTGCGTGTCGCAAGCGCGTGAGAGACAGAGAAGGACTGCACTGGGCTTGACGGATGCGGAACTTGTTGGTGTTGGTAACGGCGTGACGAGCTTGCCCTTCCCCGCTGGAACGAAGTCGCTAGTATCGCAAATGCAGCTGCCGGATGCTATTATGTACAAGAAACAGTGAACATGAATGGCTGTGATGCAGTTGTATTCGTAGGATATGCACAATATTTGACTATGCATTGTCTTGGAATTTGAAAAGTAGGAATAGGTTAGTGCCCCCTCCTGGCGCTTCCTTATTGACCAGCGTCAATCCATTACGCTTCGCTAGACTGACCACATCGTCCAAGTCGCGTATACCAAAGTCCGGCTTTCTCGATCGGAGTTCTGCATCAAACTGCCGAGGAGTCGGCTTAGACGGCAGCGATGCACTCTAGAGCTTCTGCTAGCTTACCTTCTCGTCTGCTTCAGACATGAATTTCCCGCCTTGCTTCAGGCAACAGTATATCGCCAGTTTGCCAGTACGCCTGTTCAGGACTGGCCTGTCCGCACGGCCGGTCTGCTCGAAAAGAGCTTCCGTGACGGACCTATACGCCTCATCAGCACATAAGGGAAGTCCTCTTCAGAGCACAGCTTACCATGGCGATACATTGAGGAGATTTGTCGCTGTGATGAGGTCGTACGGCGCGTGCTCTGGCGTTCGCAGATTGTCCCAGTCTTCGCCTGTATATATGTCAATAGTCATCTAGACTAGCGCTTGCCTGAGGGTCTTAGGCATACCTGAGAGCACGTCAAGCTTTATTGGCCGTAGGACATTGGGCTGAGCAGCTGCTTGTACCGCTTCGGTGAGCTTCTGAACGAGGTATCCGTCGTATTCAGTAGCTTGGAATTGAACTTCAGGAGCTTCTGCAGCATATGCCAGTATATGATCGCCGAAGCCGCTTGCGATTTCTAGGACGCGTTTCGTGGCAGGATCATGGAGAATAGGAAGATGAGCAGACACAAGATGAGGAAGATTCTTCTTGACGGATCCTGGAGGTTTGTTTGGGTCAGAAAGTCAGCTTCTTGCGGTTGTCTCTCGCCCAATTGCAGCAAGATCGCATGCCTGATGTAGACCAAGAGACCTTGTTCCCTGGATCTGGTTCTGTCTGGGTGTTGGACATCTCTGAAGAGGCTTCACATGGGTTGGCTTCTGTCGAACCAGCTTCACCTGCACGGACCGCTTAGAAAACATCACCTTTACCATCCTTCTGCATGGCAAGAAACGCTGCGCAGCTCGTTCTGAGCAATAAAGATCTCGTTCACATGATCCTAGAATGTACGGGCACGGAGAATGAAGGGCTTTTGGACGAAGACGAGGAATATTTCCTTGCACAATTCGTTCTGGTCAACAAGGTCTTCTATGCGGTTGGAATTGCATATCTCTATCGATACATCTATATCTGGAGAGTAGACTGTGAAGATACCATCCCACGCAATTCATACGCTGTGCGGCTTCGGGGCCTTCAAGAGAACAGCACTCTAGCGTCTCAGGTCCGGTCACTCGAGGCGAATGCAGTGACCACAGAGCAGCTCAATGTACTCCTGTTTCATATGCCTCACGTGGACGACCTACGCTGGAGACCGCTCGCCCTTCAGCCAGGTCCCCTCAAACACCTTCCGACACTTCCCAAATCGCTAGAGACGCTAAACCTCACAAACTTCATTCCTTCTCACGAAGAATATTGGGAGGAGGAAGACCCGGCATACACATACGACTGTCGAGCCCTAGCGCAAATGGTGTTCTCTCCTTCATCCGCCATAAAGCATTTTGATAGTGAGGATCTCTCTTTCAGAGAGCTTCTAGCTGTAGTTGAATATGGAGGCGATAGGCTGGATAGTATATCGATCAACATTAGGTACAAAGGGCAGCCGGACGCAGACGAGGAGAGAGAGGAGAGAGAAGAAGAGTCGCCAGAGGATTGGCCTCGGCTGTTCAAGCCCTTGTCAAACCTGAAATCCTTAACTGTCTCTGGAAACCTCTCCGGTAGCGATCTACAACAGCTTCCCCCTTCTATCCAAGATCTAGAGGTGTGCTTGCATCCGCACGTGCTTCTCGAGCTGGCTATTAAGCTTCGCGATCCATTATGGCTTCCAAACCTGCAGCATATCCCTTACATAGGTTTCGAGATGTTTTTTCCAGAGCAACTAGAAGCTTTGGCTGCTCGCCCTACCCGTAGCGAAGTTTTGGAGCTTGCAGACATTACCGTCGCTGCACTTCGCGAGAGACCTTTGATGGCCAAGTATGCATCGCAAAAAGCCTGGGGAGACGAGTTTCGGTCCGCGGTGGCCGAACACTGTAGTAGGGGAAATTATGGCGCACGAATCATACAGGTTCCTCAGCTTCACAATGATATAGATGAAGGGGACACGGATGAGCAGGATGAGACGGGATCGGACATAGAATCTGAGGAGCAATAGCTGTTGGGTAAGATCGTCTCGCTTACTCGTTGATCAAAGCGCGTCTTCTTACACGCACCCTGGAGTAATATTACTGGAACGTACAAGTCATATATTTTGACCAGTGGGATCGCCTAGGACTTTGCATGTTGTAGCCATGATCGCGGCTTGCCCTCGCTGGGACTGGCTGTAAATCATGGCATCAGGCAGAGCCAACTTACCCTCATCGTCTATGACCAGGAATGCTGCACAGATCGCACTGAGCAACCCTGATCTCGTTCATATACTTCTGAGCCTTATCTACGAAAAAGACATCTACAAGGAAAAGGTGCTTGCTCGACTCGTCCGTACCAACAAGACGTTCTATGCGGCTGGAATTCCTCTACTCTATCAAAGTATCTACCTCGGCCGGCTTTCCAGTCCTGTGCGCCTGCGATGTCTGGAGCAGAACACCAGTCTTGGTCTTCACGTTCGCAGGCTGCACGCTGCAGCGGTGTCCGTTGAGCAATTGGACCAAGTTCTTCGACATCTGCCGTCTCTCACATCCCTGAACTGGGAGCCTTTGGCATCCTGCGGCGGGATTATCAGGCGCCTTCCATCTTTACCGGAATCCCTTGAGAGTTTGAGTGTCATGAGGATGGATCTCGCAGATAGAGTCTATCGGTATGACTTGGAGGCCTTGAAGGCAATGGTCGCTCCATTGCGCAAGCTCGACAGCTTGATCGCGCAAGACTTCAATCTACATGAGATCCTGGCAGTCTTGCAAGCGGGAGGCAAGAATTTGGCTACTCTATTCATAGATAGGACGTACGAACGTAGGGCAGGCATGTTGGAAGCGGCATGCTGGCCGTTGATCTTCGACTCTCTACCCGCCGTTCGGTCACTTGCGGTCTTCGCGGATTGTCCTGCGAGCGCTCTCAGTCGTCTACCACCCTCTGTGGAGAAATTGATTCTCCACGGACTCGACCCAACAGCCATTCTAGAAGTAACCCGCCGCTTGAAAGAGCCAGACTGGCTTCCCAGATTGAACTCGTTACCTACTCTAGGGTCCGTCAAGTGGAACATACAGAATGCAGACCGATACGGATACGATTATCTAGACGCGCTTCCTTCCAAGCGCGAGGCAAGCGAATTGGCGGCGGAAGCTATAGCTGCTTTTCGCGAGCGGCAGTCAGGAATGACGATTACGGAACGAGACGTTCGCGACTTCCATGACGAGGTACTCGCAGCCAGTAAAGACAGAGTCGCTCGGCAATGGCAGTTAAGCTAGTAAAAGGATGGAGAACAGACGGAGCCAGCTTCCATAATGCATTGCGAGACAAACAAAATACGTGTAGCTAGTATCAATATGTCTGTATAGCTTGAACGCATTCTCGATAATGTGCGGCGCTATTGGGTTGGTTCTTTTCGAACTGGTTTTCTCTTACCATCGCCCTGAGGCAGCTGCCTTGATGCAGCATGACAAGAAGTGCTGCTCAAGCTGTGCTCAGTAATTCAGACATCCTCAATCTCATCTTCGCAGAAGCTTGCGAGATCGTATACAGCAAAGAAAGGCTCCTCTTCTCGCTCGTTCAAGTCAGCAAGCCGTTCTATCAAGCTGGAATATCTCTTCTCTATCGCTCCATCGAACTCAGCCGTTCCTATCCTCCCAACCCCATCACTTCCTACGCCATTCGTCTTCGATGTATGCAGGAGAATAGCACTCTGGGGCGTCATGTCAAACGGCTAGCAGCGTTTTCGATGACTGTCGACCAGCTGGACAAGTTCCTTACTTATCTACCGTCCCTCAACTCCCTGTACTGGGAGCCCTTGGCGTTACAGCGCGGCATCTTGAATCACCTTCCAAGGCTACCTGAGACTTTGGAAACCCTGCAACTTTTAACTCCAAGTCCTGAAGATGCAATATACAGATACAGCCCGGAAGCCCTAAGCTTGATGATGTCCCCTCTACGAAATCTGAAGAATCTGGTCGCCCAAGATCTCATTCTACCCGAGCTCCGCTCAGCGCTATCAGTTGCTGGCAAGCAATTGGAAACGTTGACTATCGACAGAACTCACAAACTCAAGGCAAGTGCAGAGGAGGAAGAATGCTGGCCAGACATCTTCGATTCAGTACCGGCTTTGCGGGTGCTTGCTATATTTGCGATGTTACCTGAAAGCACTGTCAGGCGGCTACCAGCCTCTGTGGAGAGAATGCTTGTACAGGGGCTGGAGCCACCCGCTCTGTTGGAAATCGTTCGGAGCTTGGAAGACCCGGCCTGGCTTCCCAACCTGAAATCTTTACCTGTGCTTGATGGGTACGACTACCGACCTGAGATCGCACAGCTCTACGGACACAGCTACTTCGCAGCGCTTCCGTCTGCAGCCGAGGTGCAGCTTTGGGCAAAAGAGGCAATCGCTGCGTTCCGCTCGCGCGCCGAAGTGCAAGAGAGCGGTGTCTCGAAGTGGGATGCAGCAGTGTTCTGTGAGCAGGTCACGAAGACTTTTGAAGAGATTGAGGCATGGCAGTGGCAGGCACAGGAGGACGAGGAGGACGAGGATGAAACAACCAATTCAGACGAGGAGGCATGGGAGGAATGAATTTCACATACATAGATCATATCGCATATAGCTATAGCTAGCAAAGGCAGCAGATTCGGCAGTATTATTCAAGTGCTCGTAGCGTTCATGGCAACTTCCGTCACCTATCGCTTGTCCCGTGAAGATGCGATAGAGACCTCACCAGTGGGGAAGAATAGACGATAAGGGGGCTACCAGCTCATCACATTCGTCATATACTCGCGATAACTATAGCAGCGTGTTGGCGACTACACCTATGTCCAATTCTTGCAAACCGGCGGCTCTACCTGCGCATCGACGTGCACTCGATACTCATGACCAGAAGCGCTGCTCAAGCTGTGCTCAATAATGCTGATCTGGTCCATCTCGTCCTCGACTTGGTTTGTAGAAAGGTGTCCAGCAAGAACAGGAGGCTCGCCAGACTCATACGTGTCAACAAGGCGTTCTATGCCGCTGGAATATCTCGACTCTATCAGACTATCTGTCCTGACCGCTCTTCGTATGCTATTCTCCTTCAAGGCCTGCAAGGAAACAGCAGTCCTGGGTCCCATGTCAGAAAGCTAGAGGCGTTGTCGATGACTCTCGACCAGCTGGACGAGCTCCTTACTTACCTACCGTCCCTTACCTTCTTGTCGTTGGCGCTACCGCGCGGCACGATCAACCACATTCCAAGGCTCCCTGCGACCGTGAAAACTCTGGAAATTCAGAGTGGTTATCTACAAATTCAAGATGCAGGACACAAGTACAGTCCGAAAGCCTTAAGCTTGATGGTGTCTCCTCTTCGGAGTCTCGAGAACCTGCTGTCTCGATACTTACATCTCTGCGATCTTCGCGCAATTCTACTCGTCAGCGGCAAGCGACTGGATACGTTGAGCATTTTCCGGGTGCAGCCAAGCGCAGAGGAGGAAGAATGCTGGCCAGACATATTCGACTCAGTACCAGCTCTGCGGGTCCTTGGTATGCTCGCGATGACACCTGCAAGTATTGTCAGTCGTCTTCCAGATTCTCTAGAGAGCTTGGTTCTGTCTGCAGTGCTGCGACCCACGCTTTTGGAGATACTTCGGAGTTTGAAGGATCCGGCTTGGCTTCCCAATCTGAGATTATTACCCAGACTTTTCAGATTCGATCTCACATCAGAGACCGCACAGAATTATGAATACAGCTACCCTGCAGCGAACACGACTGCAGTGGAGGTGCTTCTTCTGGCAAAGGAGGCAATTGATGCATTCTGCCGGCGGGCCGACGTACAAGCGAGCGAGGTCTCAGAGCAGGATGCATCAACATTCTGTCAGCAGGTCGTAAGGGTTCACAATCAGATCGAAA
>BCJC01000008.1:2780-14328 GCA_001600175.1 Erythrobasidium yunnanense
CCTCCGGGTGGGTAGGCAGAGTCCTCCTTGGAGACTGTGCAGATGGAAACAGCGCCGCCGGGAGGGTAGACGTTGTCGTTGTTGGAGATGGTGCAGATGGATACTGCTCCGCCGGGAGGGTAGACGCTGTCATTGGCAGCTCCAGTGAATGTGGCAGACATGTTTAAAAGGTGATAAAAGTGATGGGGGATGTGTGGTAAGGAAAGTGGATTTGTTGGTGGTGCGCTTGATGAGAAGGCAAGAGAAGAGCAATTGTAGCTTCTTAAGAAGGGTTCATCAGTGCCTAGTACATCATTGTCAGCGCAAACAAAAGCTGAACCAGAACAATTAGACAGACTGAGACGGCATTTCGCCCTTTGTTGTCGCTTTTGTTGAAAATCGGCACTACAATGGAGCCAGGTACTCAGCAAGTATAATAACCACCGTCAAGACGTGCTCATCAATACTTTGCGCACGAAGATTGCGAGATCATTATATCACGGGCGTACGCATGAATCCATGCTCTATTGTATCGGTAGCCAGACGATCAATCAATGTCAGGGCAGGTCGTATCATGACCCATTAGATACGAGATATGTCAGTGTATGATATTTTGGCCTATCTTGTAGACCCAGGCGTCGTAGATGACTTATCCGTCTCGAAGCTTGATGCTCGGGCCGGGAAAGTGCTCAGTAGAGCGGTACTAGAGCCATGTTATGGTAGTTCATCCTCTTGAGTCGCATCAGCGCTTGGTGTACGAAGACAGAACGTATGCCTGCTCGTATAAATCCGTGAGGCTTCTTCAGGTGTAGCAGCTATAAAGACCGGTTGCAAGGGCTTGCAGGACAYTGATCCGATCGTTATTTCGATGTCAGAAGGGAAACCAGTYAAAGGTACGAGCTACACTACCGAAGAGGACTACGGTCAACTGGCATTGACCGTCTCTGCATAGCTCTGCCTTTCGTCTGTGAGCACGCACTACTGCCAACTGCTGGACAGGCTCACCTCTGGAAGCTGACTATCACATTGCAGACCAGTTTGCAGCTGGTGCGCTAGCGTAAGTAGAGGTGCTTTTCAGCACGAGTGTGCTCTTAGCCTGACCGTGCTCCTATCATCTGCGTTTCAGAGGTGTTACAGAGCTTCTATGCCTGTATCCGTTGGGTGAGGCCACGGTCCTATCCAGTCGTCTACTGTATTACCTGATTGCTGAAGCTTTCGTGCAGATGTCGTGCGTATCGAGTTATCGCTTACAAAACCCTGTCCGACTCCCTCCGTCCCCCAATCCAGGTCAAGACTCGTATACAGCTTCAGGCTGGCAAAACCGCTGCGGGCGGCGTATACTATGATGGAATGGTCGACTGCTTCCGCAAAATCATCGCAGAGGAAGGGTACGTGGACCGATTTTCGGGCATGTCTCACCGTACCAATGCTAAGGCCTCGGATTTCATAGTTTCTCCCGCTTGTATAGAGGTCTAGGTCCACCCTTAATGCTGGAGGCCCCGAAACGTGCTGTAAAGTTTGCGTAAGTTACGGCTGTTCGGCTGTCTGCTGTAGGAATCTGATGCATTTCGCCCAGTGCCAACGACTGGTGGGGCAAGACCTATCGCGATGCTTTCGGAGTATCAAAGGCAACACAAGGACTGTCTGTGCTGACTGGGTGCTCTGCGGGCGCGACCGAGAGCATTGTCGTGGTCCCCTTTGAGCTGGTCAAGATCCGCTTGCAAGACAGGAACAGTGCAGGCAAATACAAGGGCCCTATGGATTGTGTGGCACAGATTGTCCGCAACGAAGGTATCCTCGGCTTGTACAATGGCCTTGAACCCACCTTCTGGCGGTAAGCTGTTCCACCAGGCTGCTAAACTTGAAATGCATACGCTTATGCCACCTCCAGACACGTCATGTGGAACGGAGGTTACTTCGGTTGCATCTTCCAAGTCAGGTCACTTCTACCGAAGGCAACAGTGAGCTCAGCTAGCTCTGCAGCTCAGGGTTCAGTACTGATATTGATGACCGTGCAGACGAAAGGGAACGAGCTGCGCAACAACCTTATATCGTAAGATCGCTAGTATTTTGATGCTCTACCGATCCTGAAATTATCGAGCAGCGGCACTATCGGAGGTTTCGTTGGTACAGCTTTGAATACACCCTGTAAACTGACTACTCGCACTCTTGGAGAAGCACGCTAACCTTGATGCCTTCAGTCGATGTCATCAAATCCCGTGTCCAGAATTCGCCAAAGGTGAGTCTCCAAATACGTGCAAACGGAGGAGGCTGATCCTTCGGTGCAGGTCACAGGCGTAACTCCAAAATACAATGTACGTCGATATCTGCTGAGTAGGTAGCTGTCGCAGCTGAACTCTCAAGCGCTGCAGTGGACGATTCCCTCACTTTTCATCGTTGCTCGAGAGGAAGGTGTAGGAGCCTTGTACAAGGGATTTGTACCTAAGGTACTTAGACTGGCGCCGGGAGGCGGTATTCTCCTCCTTGTCGTGGAGTTCACCCTCGATGTTTTTAGAAAGCAGCTAGGCTCGCCGTACATTTAACCTTCCCATGGCAAGAGATCCAGGAAACAATCTTCGTTGCAAGAAGACGTCATTTGCGTTGTAGCTACCGTTGTAGGTACGTAGAGCCGTAGGCGCGAGTCATGTATTCGCGTGATTCGATATGCTATCGCCTGCAGCGCAACTTAAAGGGACTGAATACGTGATGGGAGATTGGATTATGGCAGTCTTTAGGTGTTCCGCTATGTTGCTTCGCAGTATCGGCCATGCTACATTGCAGCTTCTTCACTTCTTTTTCACCTCCTTCCTGACCACTTTTTCTTCACCCACGAATATGCCTTTGCCGTTGTAAGGCTCAGGTTTCCTCCATTCGCGTATACGCGCGGCGAATTGGGCCAACCTTTGCTTATCAGGGCCCTTCAAACGTAGCTCTGTCGGGACTGGCACCTCGCACTCGATATCAGCAGGTATCTCGAGCCTGATGGGTCGGGGAAAACCAAGTCGAAGAACCAGTAGCCGTCCTGTCTGCGAATTCGACCTCGGCATGATATCGGAGTCCGTTCCTGGCTGCTCCCTACCGCTGGCCATCGGTGCACTTTGCTCTACGATAGCCCTGTATCCTACGCCAACGAGCCTTAAGGGCAGCGAGAAGCCCTCCGACAGTCCTGTCACTGCATTCGCGCACATGGCCCGGGTAAGACCCCAACGCCCTCGAGCTTCTGGATCATCCTGCTGTTGACAAGTAATGGCGAGGTGAGAATCTGGATTCGCAACCGTAGATGGTCGGATTAATGCTGTGATACCTGGGCCAAGGTGGACGTCTTGAAATCCTCCAGGACCAGTGACGCGGACTACAGTTGCAGATTTTCCAAGACGTGAGCTGTTGCTAGTATTGTTTGGAAAGATGTCGCATGTGATAGATGGCGGTAGAGGTATTGGCTGAGAGCCTATGTGTGACAGTCGGCAGCTTGAGGAGCTGAAAAAGCGCACTGCGGCGTTGGCGCTTTGCCAGCTGATTGAGCGCATGCTTAACGAGGTACTCGAACTTCGCTTTTTCCACTACAAGTGCCGCCGTGTTAGCTGTCGTTTGGGGTGATGGGAGATTGCTAATTTCAGATTTACCCAGCGTAATGGCCTAGATGAAGAAGAGGAACAGTGTAACAGATAGGATAGCTTCGAGAGGATGGATTTGGCGAAGCTTCTTCTAGCGAGCAGCCTTTTCGTTCTCGCCGTTTAAAAGCTCGCAGTTTATCACTAGTCAAACATACTAATCACTCAACGAGGACGCAAGCAGTCGCACTTTCCCTCTTCTTACAGTGGACTCTACCTTCGCTGGACAGCCTCGTCGATCCAGTCTTGAACAGATTTTAGATTGAACAGGATTCAAACCATGTCGACAAGCCGGACAGAGGGTGCAAGTACTCGCATGGCGCCGAAGCCCCAGAATACTTCTCGTCTAGTGGTACTGTCACTGCCCTCGGATCTGGATAACGCTGGACTCTCGACACACTTCTCTACACTTGACCTCCCTATGACCGATGTCAAGATTTTACGCAAAAAGGATGGAACTAGCCGACGCATGGCTTTCATAGGCTACTCATCAGCTTTCGATGCAGCTAAAGCAAAGGACTGGTTCGATAATACCTGGCTTCGAGGCAGTAGGATCAAGGTTGATTTCGCACTTCCCGTAAGCCCGTGATCAGCATTCACTGATGGCGACGATTCGAAATTGGCTGAAGACAGACTGTCTTGTCAACTGCAGATCGACAACGCCCAACTGCACAGTCGCAAACGGGGTCGCAGCCCGCCTTCACAAGCCAGCCATGCAACGGCTTCTGGAAAGGATGCTCCAACATCCGATGGACTCGCTTTCACCGACGCTCTCACGAGCGATGCGAAGACACAAATAGAACAGGCAGATCATACCAATTCGGAGCTCAGCGACGCAGAATATCTAGCGCGTCGTAAGCGGCGATTGATAGGGAATGGAGAAGTGCCGGAGGCGTCTTCCCCACCAGCAGTGCGTCTACTACTTCGGAGCACATACATAGTGACAGTCAAAGTATCGCTAAGCAACGATGTGGCATGCCAGACTCAAGACGCTATGGCTTTGCAGCCTGCCAAAGAGGAAGAACCTCAAAATACTCGGCTGTTCCTCCGGAACTTGCCCTTCGACACAACTGAAAGCTCACTTCGAGAGGCTTTCATGGCATACGGTCCCATCGAGCAGGCACGTACGGAATTGCTTGAAATCCTCTCTGTATAGCTGACAACGCCGCCTAGTAGATACACATCCCCACTGCTGGCAAGCACTCTCGCGGGCTTGCATACGTCACATATGCTCGATCTGCAGATGCTCTTTGTGCCCTAGAAGCTCTCGATGGTCACGGCTTCAACGGACGCCTTCTGCATATTATGATAGCACAACAAGAGTCTACATCTGCTGGTGGCGCTAACCAGGTCTCCCGAACTTCAACGTCTGGCAGTTATAGGCAGACAAAAGCCGCAAAACTACACCATAATGCCGACAAAGACTTCAACTGGGCCGCCCTTTACATGAATGTCCGTACAGCGTCAAGCATATATACTGTCATTAGATGCTGACGCAACGCCTAGAGCGATGCTGTTCTAAACTCTTTAGCCAAACGGTTGGAAATACCCAAATCCGATATCCTCTCGCCCGAATCGAGTGGTGCTGCCGCCAAGCTTGCTCTGGCGGAGACGATGCTTTTGAAAGAGACCCGAGAATTCTTTGAAGCGGTGCGCGCACCTCACTCCGACCGTAGAACAATTGACTAAGTGTAAATCAGCATGGGGTCCGCTTTGATACACAAGACAGTACCGCTGCGCGATCCTCTACCATTCTACTGCTCAAAAATTTACCTTCAGGAACGAATGCAAACACTATTCGAGGCCTCCTTAAACCCTACGGCACATTGAAGCATCTGCTCATTCCACCATCGGGACTTGTAGCGATAGTGCAATTCGAGGACCCTCAAAGCGCAACTTCAGCTGTGAAAGCTGTAGCATACTGCAAGATCGGCAATTCCATCATCTATGTCGAGCGCGCTTCTTCCAAGTGCAACATTTCAGAACGAGCAAGTCTTCCGAAGCGAGAATCTAAATCCATGGATCCCGAAGATCCGGTTACCGACAGCACTAGCTGCCTCTTTGTACAGAATTTTCCCCGGGGGACGGAATCGAAGGCTCTGCAAGACCTCTTTGTATCCCACAGCGGATTCCGCACCATGAAGATCGTGCAAGACACCACGAATAAAATAGAATACGCATTCGTCACATTCGGGAGTAAAGAGGCCGCTACTAAGGCATGTGGGGAATTAGATGGCACACTATACGCCGGGAGGAGACTCAACGTTGCGCTCTCGAAACAACGCGACTCGTCTTCTGATACTTTGGAGACCAGCGGAAGCGCGACTTCGAAGCTCATCATCAAGAACTTGCCATTCGAAGCATCTCTTGCAGATTTGCGTACGATACTGAGGTTAGTGCTATATACTTACCGACATAAAAGTGGCTCTCGCTCACTTAAAACATGCCATTGCAGTCCATACGGCAAGCTACTCTCTCTCCGCATTCCACGCAAAGCAGACCAGACTCCCAGAGGATTCGCATTCGCCCACTTCGCAAGTCCCGCTCACGCCCAAATGGCGCTCGAAAACCTCAAGCATACTCACTTGCTTGGAAGACACTTAATCATAGAATTGGCTACCGGTGAGGTAACGTAGGCCATAGATACCTCTGGAGACACGTTTGTGCGGCAAAGGCGCACACTACATGCCATCCGGTAAAGTGGCGAACCTTAGCAGCGACGGGAACCTCCTCCTCAACCGCGGCAAGCGGTTCCTCCTCTCGGAGCTCGTACGGCGCCTCTCAAGGCAACCCCGGTTCCGCATGCCCCGCCAACTGTCAAGTGTGAAAGTATTTTAGCATTACTACGTTCGCTACGGGCAGCGCTTTCAGATGTAGGACTATCGATACGATACTGTTTCGTCTGAACAGCTGCGATGTGCACGTTTATGCCTTTCGAACGTTACCGGTAATCGCGATTCCCTTTGCGCAAGCGACCTGTTTTGCTTCAAGCTGAAGCGTAGCTGCACTACTGGAATCCTATAATGTAAACACGCAATTCGAGACAATCGTGCACATGACGAAGGCGCCTGGAGTCGAAGTTCCGAACAGCCGTGAAAAGCAGCCGGCCTTGCATTTACAGGGATACTACTACTACTGCAGTCGAAAGCTGGATTACTTTTGACACGGAGGGTGGGGAATGAGAAAAAAAGGCCATCTCGCACACACCCACTAAACAAAAGGCCTTTTGATCGGCCGCTCAGCTAAGACCAGCAGACCAGCGTTGGATGAGTCGAACCTCTCATTTTGGAGCAATATAGCCTTCACACTCCTGCATTCACGAGAACATCTCGCTGAAGCCTAAGAACGGCAAAGACGGACAGTGACAAAGCTTCCAAATCTTCTCCAAATCGCCTGCTTTCCCATGTCTCATGTCCAACTTGCCGAAATACTCTCAAGGCATGCACCTCCTATCGAACAGAAGCATCCCTGCACTTCACCTGGCTGTCCCAAGATCTTTCTTCGCAAATCTGACCTAAATAGACACCTGAAGATCCACAACAATGATAGGTAGATTGCGCGATCATCTTGAACGGCAAGCGCTCATCGTGTCGCGCGATAGGGCATATGTCTGCTCATATGGCGAGTGCCGAAAGTCGTTCGTACAGAAAGCGGCCCTGACGGTCCACAAACGGACTCAGTACGTTGTTAGTTGAGCGGACATGTCGCACTTAGCTAAGCGCTAGTCCCGTCAGTACCGGTGAACGTCCTCACCAATGTCAAGAGCCAGGGTGCCAGAAGGCATTTGGCGATTCGAGCTCTCTTTCCCGTCATAAGCGTGTGCACACAGGTGGGTTATAATCGCGATATAGGGACAGCACTGACATTCGAGCTATAGGCAGGCGACAACACAGTTGCCCCTTCGTGGCTTGTAAAGCATCCTTTTGTCGAGCCAGCTCTCTCGATAGACATATTTTCCGAACTCACGCTGGGCTGCACGCCCTGTCCTAAACAGCGCGGGCAACCATCTGCAGTATAGCTTTGCAATCAACAGTGCTTTTGAGTCGACTACAGAGTAAAAAACAACCGCTTAGTTTCCGATTCAAGCTATAGGTTTCGGATGGGGGTGGAGTGGTTCGGTTTTCGAGTATCGTGGGAATAGAAGCTCGAATACGGGAGGTGATGTCCTGATTCGCAAAGGAAAAGGTATCCTGTTGGAATGGCTCCGCCAAAGCCAGCATTGCGTCCACGTGCGTATTCACCATGACCTGGAGAATTATTGGCTGTTAGCAAAAGCTGCATGCAATGAGCCAGTGCACTAGCCTCTTTATCGTTTGATGTAAGATAGCCTATTTCGTGGGAGATGTCCAAACAAGTAGATCTGTCTCCTCGAATAGCTGCTTGCAGTAGCTCTCGATACAAGCCAATGAAAGGCTCTTTGTAAGCCTGACTGGCACCAAAATCGACTATCTCGAGCTACTGACATTGTAAGTTCGGCATAGAGACTGCGTCTCGCACATTGAACCCACCTGCTGCGTGTCTTCATTCCACAAGAAATTACTCCAGTTTGGATCGGTCTGCATGAAGCCGAATTGGAAGAGCTCGCGCAAGCACAGTTCGATGATTAGCGAGCCGATCTGCCGATCGTCAATTTAGTATGTAACCTTGAGCATGGTTCAAGCGTACTGACCTTATTACGCAGAGGCTCAGGATAATCGAGGAGCTTTGTGACAGGAACGCCTTGCATCATCTGCATGGTCAGGACTCGACGCGTGGAGAGACTGTCCACAATGTTTGGGACCGCGAAAGCAGGGAGACCATCGACAAGCGTTCTGTAACGACGAGCACAAGCTGCCTCGTACTCATAATCGCATTCCTGCGCCAATTCGCTGCGCATCGTTTTCAGCGTGTTCTCCAGATACAGGCCTCGAGGCAGAAGTGCAGAGAATGATAGTAGGAAGCGAATATTGCCTATGTCTGCATCGATAGAATTTGCGACACCAGGGAACTGCACCTTTACGGCAACCTTGGTGCCATCGTGAAGGGTGGCAGCATGAACCTGGCCGATGGAAGCCGCAGCGAAGGGTACCAAGTCGAAGGCGCTGAATCGCTGCCGCCAATCGAGACCCAGCTCTATTGACATAACCTCCTGTACCGAAAGTTACTTCAGCATTATGCAGTAGATTGTCAAACGAGCCTTCTCACGTTCGTTTGCCATTCTGGCATGTAATCGGCTGCGTTCTGCACTCTTGCGAGCACCTGTTCCAATTCGGGAGGCAACACATGGGATTCTAGTAAACCTCAGCAAAAGATTCTGCTCGAACTGAGCCTATCAGCTAGTACCTTGAATGCTCAGAAACTGTCCCAGTTTCAAAGCTGCCCCCCGCATACGGGACAGAGACTTAACTAATCTGTTGATGTTGCTTTCGGTCAGCATGGCTGACGGGGACCCAGAGCTGCGTCCGCTTTTGAAGAAAGAACCCGCAGCTCCAAGTCCGAGTCCTGTCGCCAGGCCTGAAGGAGTTCTTAAGACCTGACGATGCGTCTCGATCTGACAGCACTCACCGCCATACTGGAGGACGCGTGCAATGCGTGAGCTTGGTACCCTGCTAGCACGTCCTCGCGTTCGCAGATTCAGCTTGGAGTAGATAGAGGAAATCAGTTGGAGTGCGGTGAGGAAGTCAAGCAGAAGAGTCAGGAGAAGTACCTTAGTAGGTGCACTTCTGCCTGCATCTAGGCTGCCCTCCGTGTTATCTTTTACGGATCGACCTTGGCTCTGGTCCAACGCCTCTAAATGCAGGTGTTCTCCGTCCAGCGAAGGAGTCTCCTGTCTGCTCTTCGTCGCAATATCTTCTGTACTGTCTGGCTTCGACCTCTGTACGGACGGCTCTACTTCTGGAGCAGCTCTGGAAAGCGCTGTCGAGGAGAAATGGTGGACACAGGCGGAGCTCCTAGCGCATGCACCGAACCCACGCTGGACCGTACAGCGTCCTAGCAGTGGCAGTATGGCAGGCGCAGGCATGTCCTCTTAGGAAAGAGCACAGGAGCAAGGCCAAAGAGGCAATGTCATCATGGTCATCGGCAGACATTTCCCGACAACCACCGGCTCGTTTCAATCATTATCGAGGCAGCTGACATATAACCCTTTCTTCCCTAACGCGCAACCCCGTCGTAGTATTCGATGGCTTTGCAGTGTGTACTGACGCAGAAAGGCCCTTATCCGCCATTCCTCCGCCTAGCTAGCTGCTGAAGTGAAGGACCACGCAGCATAACTGGCAGCATGACTTGGTTGGTCTGAAAGATCCGTGGTGAGCTGCGCTGGTCTTAGCGCTCGCTGAGACACGCTCAGCTTGATTCACCTTACTCATCCCCCTCTAAACAGTCGCAGGGGAAGTGAGTTGATTTACGACTCGACTCGGATATTACCACAAGCTAGCAGCCTACTTGTATGTGTATACAGCAGACTGATTTGCCCTAAAAGCGATGGTGGAGCCTGTGCTGGAGGTACAATAAAGCACTGGAGCGCAGTCACCCTGGTTCCCACTCGTCTGCCGATGGCAAAAGCCAGCCTTGTTATCTGCGGAGTCCCCACGAGCTTCGGTTATATCGAAACATGAAAGCGTAATTAACAGTCTACTATTGTTACTAATGATATCAGCTTGTCCTCGTCCCCGGACCTGACCCAGCCGCTTACTTGGTCCGGCTCAACAAGCCAGTATGCCTGAAAGGTTCGTGCTGCTTGGACAGCTCTGGCAACCGAGAGGATGAGCAACATTTGTCTCCGCAGATTTCCACAGGCTGGCTTCCAGCCATTCCACGAGAGAAGCATTCGGCCTCACCCAACGGATACAGGCATAGAAGCTCTGTAACACCTCTGAAACGCAGATGATAGGAGCACGGTCAGGCTAAGAGCACACTCGTGCTGAAAAGCACCTCTACTTACGCTAGCGCACCAGCTGCAAACTGGTCTGCAATGTGATAGTCAGCTTCCAGAGGTGAGCCTGTCCAGCAGTTGGCAGTAGTGCGTGCTCACAGACGAAAGGCAGAGCTATGCAGAGACGGTCAATGCCAGTTGACCGTAGTCCTCTTCGGTAGTGTAGCTCGTACCTTTRACTGGTTTCCCTTCTGACATCGAAATAACGATCGGATCARTGTCCTGCAAGCCCTTGCAACCGGTCTTTATAGCTGCTACACCTGAAGAAGCCTCACGGATTTATACGAGCAGGCATACGTTCTGTCTTCGTACACCAAGCGCTGATGCGACTCAAGAGGATGAACTACCATAACATGGCTCTAGTACCGCTCTACTGAGCACTTTCCCGGCCCGAGCATCAAGCTTCGAGACGGATAAGTCATCTACGACGCCTGGGTCTACAAGATAGGCCAAAATATCATACACTGACATATCTCGTATCTAATGGGTCATGATACGACCTGCCCTGACATTGATTGATCGTCTGGCTACCGATACAATAGAGCATGGATTCATGCGTACGCCCGTGATATAATGATCTCGCAATCTTCGTGCGCAAAGTATTGATGAGCACGTCTTGACGGTGGTTATTATACTTGCTGAGTACCTGGCTCCATTGTAGTGCCGATTTTCAACAAAAGCGACAACAAAGGGCGAAATGCCGTCTCAGTCTGTCTAATTGTTCTGGTTCAGCTTTTGTTTGCGCTGACAATGATGTACTAGGCACTGATGAACCCTTCTTAAGAAGCTACAATTGCTCTTCTCTTGCCTTCTCATCAAGCGCACCACCAACAAATCCACTTTCCTTACCACACATCCCCCATCACTTTTATCACCTTTTAAACATGTCTGCCACATTCACTGGAGCTGCCAAYGACAGCGTCTACCCTCCCGGCGGAGCAGTATCCATCTGCACCATCTCCAACAACGACAACGTCTACCCTCCCGGCGGCGCTGTTTCCATCTGCACAGTCTCCAAGGAGGACTCTGCCTACCCACCCGGAGG